>JBAMBA010000072.1:0-600000 GCA_037043685.1 Drosophila hawaiiensis | reverse complement strand
AGTAGACAAAGGCTTTTGTGAATTTTGACCATTATTTGATATCTGAGCATTCTACTTTGTTCCAGTATATGAATATGCTTATATCTGCATAGTAATATGGTATAAAGCATTTAGTTATTAGTCTGAAATAACAAAAATTGGTTACAGCTAAATAATGTAATACAAATATCAAGATGGACTTTCAATCTTATTTCCAGGTTAAGATATGGTTTCAAAATCATAGGTATAAGTGCAAGCGACAAGCAAAGGAAAAGGCAATGGCTGAGCAAAATCAACATAATCAGGTAATTACACAAAATATTCGCTTTTATTAATTGCATAATAAATATGTATTTTACACTTACACAATAATTATCATTATTATTTTAAAAGCATAATTCTCGGATGGCATCATTGTTTTTACGAGATACGTTTTAAAACTATGGATAAGTTCGTAGTGTTGTCGAAACTTTTGATTAGGTTCTTGGATTTTCAACAAGCGTTCGATCCTATTTGGCATGTTGACCTAATTGTAGAGCTTAAGTGAAATTTCTCTCCTTCTATCATATGCGTCGTTATTGGTATTAGAAAGCAATTTAGCTTACAAATTTATCAGCTGAGATGAATAATGATAATATCTTCTGGTTCTCTTATGTAGATTCGCTTCTCACAGCTCAGATATTCATTAAGTCGTCATATCGTGGACTAAAGCTTGGATCACCGATTTATTTTCGAGTAAATTAGTTCACGTAAATTTTATCCAGAAGTTGAGAAGATGAGCTTCTTTGAAGATCGATGGAACCATCCTTTCCATCACATCATAAATATCTTGAGCTAACTGAAGCTGAATTACTCACTTTTAGACAACTTATCAAGGCAATAAGACCATCCACGAAAGCAGTACACAACACGCTTTAAGATCCGAAGCTTTATTCTTGAAAGCCATTTTTACGGCTATCTGGATTTATGTGATGGTCATTTTGGGCAGTATTGCAGACACACACATTATATCAAAGTTCTCATGCGTAAAATCGTTGGATCCCATATTTAATTATACTATGATACCGAAGGTATCCACTATATCTTCGGCAGTTTTTCACCTCGAGCCATCAATTTTGGAAAGTATAATTCGGGAAACCGCCTTTGAGTATCGATAAAAAATGTATGCTGGGCTCATAATCGCCAAAAGCTATATTTATAAATTGGTAAAACCGCATATCTGCCACAATTTTTAAAGATATACTCGTATTCACCAAACCCCAAATGTGGCTAGCTAGTAACCTCCTTTTTTGCATATACATTTTCTTACCATGCCAACACCTGCCGCCTCAAGTTTGAAATAAGCATATCTTCCTTCCTTAATAAGCATATCTTCTTAAGCTCCTTCCAAAGATCGATAATAATTGTTGGGTGACCACGCTCACTCCGCATCCCAAAACCTATCTGAAAGTGTAAATCGATAGAGCCGTCGGAACACGCCCACTACCGCCCCGAAAAACGATAAAGGCCTATGTTTAAGGACAAATTTGGAAGGTCGATAACTAACCTTCAAAGATCTTAATTTCTTGCTTACACCCACCTTGTCCGACGGCACCTGTGATCAAATGGTATTATTTATGGTATCAGAGAATTTCGCAGTCGCAATTAAGGCGAATATAAATGTTGCAAAATCCAGTATGTAAAATCTGGAAATTATTTTCTTCCGATTTTCAAAGCTCATAAGAATAAAAATTTGACCGACATTTTTTCAAATTTTTTTTTAAATTAAGCTGCAAATGTAATGTTATACATTTTTTAGTTTTATTTGAGCAGCTTCAAAATTATTTTCCGATATAGCTGAAGACTACCTACAAAGTTTTTGGAAAACTCCATTGCAGAAATAAATATTCGTACGATTAGTTTATATGTCTGACGTTTGAGAATTTCTAGATCCTCTAAGATACGCGCTTCACAATTTAGACGAAGGATAACTGTGTTATTTAAAAAAGAATATCTGTGGTTGCTGTAACTATGTGTCACATCTGGTCTCCATTTAAGAGAACAAATTATCTTTCGCCAGAAGCATCTTCTGGTAGGCTAAAAATATTTGCTATAATTTTACTTTAAATTTTTGTTCCGCTGGCCGCTTGTGAGTCTCAACATGTCAAGTATATCTTCGTTTGAGTTCGCGAAACTTCTTCAAATGATCACGGAG
The DNA here is from genome assembly GCA_037043685.1 of Drosophila hawaiiensis. NCBI lineage: Eukaryota > Metazoa > Arthropoda > Insecta > Diptera > Drosophilidae > Drosophila > Drosophila hawaiiensis. The sequence goes on along the minus strand of JBAMBA010000072.1, from coordinate 597,827 downwards.
CTTTAGACCGATGCAACTTTGGACACTAAATAAATTACCGGCCATTTAGCATAACAATCCAAATCTCATGTCACTTCCCATATCCAACTTCTCCCATTAACAAATAATTCTACAATTTATATTTATATTGCATTTTTTCATTTAAATTTTCAGTCTGCAAGTTCCCCAAGACGCGTCGCTGTTCCAGTTTTAGTAAAGGACGGAAAACCTTGCTCTGGAGCAAGCAACGCAGCTCAACCACAGTCGCATACAAACAGCTCCTCAACTTCTGGCAACAACAGCAATAATAGCAATGGTAATGCAAATGGCGTTACTGGAACGTCATCAGTTACTGCCAATGTACCGAACGTCCTAAATCTCATCCCAGGAGATGCACCCAGCTCACACTCACCTGATACATCGTCGTCTCTGATAGCAAGCTATGGTGGGACAGTTGGGGGATCTAATGCTTCTATGTTACAACAACCCTGCAATAATGCTCTCATGTCGAATAGTTTAGCGATGGCATATCGAAACCAAAATAATTTTATTTCGAATGGGCATCAGCAGCAGTGTGGAGGTTATCTACCACTGCAAGGTAGAGCATGGTAAAATCATCATCATCATCTTTATATTCTTTTGGTTCTGTTGAAGTGTACTCAATTCAGTTATGTGTATATCAGCTGACAAAAGAAATTTTGAAATACATACAGCTATATTTGAGATCAATTTCATAAAATGAAATTTTTGCTTTATATACTAGCAATAGTAAATAAGTTCTTAAATAAATATACATACGTCTCCAACAACCTCGAAGAAAAAAACAAATTATTAGTAATAAATGTATATATTTATAGGTCAATGTATTATACAATAAACTGAAAACTTAAATGTGTTCAAATGTTTCATTAATGTACTTCATGCTATGAGGATATTTCTCTGAACATATTTGCAACTTGTGGTGGTTCTATAAAGTATTTGGAGTAATATTCTGTAAAAGAGAAATACGATATTGTAATATTAACATGCGACAACTGTCACTTCGTGGAACTGGTATAACTGGAATCGCTATAAGCACTATGCAAACATTATTGTATTGTCTGCTTAGTGATATAAGTCATATTTACAGAAAAATTAGTTTTGAATATATAAAATGGAACTAAAACTATTTATTCAGCCTGTTTCCCTTCAATATGTTATAATGAAGTTGTGAAAGTGTATGTATTTGGGAGAACGAAGTATTTCAGACCCTTTAAGGTAAAAATATTCTTGATATGCATCAAAAGCCAAGTCCATCTATCCGTTCTAGTCCGCTTTTGTGAAAGCGCCGATCTAAGAAACTGTAAATGGTTGAAAATTAAAACTTACAATTTAAGATATTTTAGTTCGATATCAGGATTACACTTTAGTAGAAACTGACTTTGTCATAGTATTAATCAACTGAATAAATTTTATTAAGGGCTACATTTACATTTTAGGAAAATTAAATAAAATTTATATTATAACTTTTCTTTTTTAACCAGAGGAAATACTGAATTTAATCCAATTTGAGCCAAATTTGTAAGCCCCATGCGCATGTGAAAAGTTTTATTATATTCAGTTGCTCGGGTCTGAACCGATTAGTTGATCAGAATATAACAATAATGATAGTCAATCTGGCCCGTTAACAGCTTTTGATTGATTGATTGATTTAGCATAAGATTTTAAAGTAAAGGTAATTAAAGCAGAACTTCTCTGATTTGCTGGAAATCTCAATTTAGGTCTTGATGTGCAACTATAAGGAATTGAGGGTGAACCAATCGCCAATAATAAGAAGAATCCAGGTTACGTTGAAGCCGTAGTGGACAAGGAATTGATACATTTAGTTTAATATTGTCAACGTACAATAAGAGTCCGATATAAGAATAAAGCTTACTAAGAAACAAATTGAAAAGTAAAGGCCCTTGATGATAGGACTATTTAAATCGATTTAAAAAAGGCTGGGAAATAAGCTGCTTTTTGTATGTGTTTTTAATTTTTTAGTCACATAAGTACTATCTAGCAGTTAATCTAACAACTAGCAACGTTTGATCTTAGTGGTAGTGAAGTGAAAAACTCTTGGCCCATTTCAATTGAAATATTGTTAGACTCCTTGCACATTCCATTGTCAAAGCTGTAGTAAGCAACGTAGTTCAAGACTCCGGCTATTTAGACATTAAGTAATATATTGCTGTAGTAATATTAAATAGTTTATTAGAAATCAAAAGATAAATAAACACGACACAATTAACGATATTAGCGGAGCAGAGTGATACAATGTTGACTAAGTAAGTATGGGTTCCAACAACGGGCGCAGTAACAGGAAAAAGAAAAGAGTTTGCAATTAATTTAATTATTTCATGTAGACTTTTGCAGTAAACAATTTTTACAAAAAGTTGAAATATATAAATTTATAAAATAGATATGAATTAAATTTAAAATGCAAATTAAACGATTTGGAGGTAAAAAAATGTAATTAGAGTTAAATAAAAATTGTACGTTTGGAAAAACGAATCTGTTAAGTTGTTATTTCATTTTGAATTTGAATATCAAATGGAACACTGGAAGAAATCTTGCCAAATTGAACCATATTGAACGACAACATGAAACAATTAATACCAAATTAACCTGAAATATTAGCGTGGGAAGGGGATTTACATACGTATATATATATATCTATATTATATTTTCAGTTCTATTAGCAGGTGCTTTTAAAACTACGCTACTGTTCTTTAAAATAGGAGTGGGCTCATTACCATTATTATTGCGTAGAAAATGATTTGAACTCAATCGGTAGTAACTCACCAATCAGTTGATTTCTGTGATTCCCATAAAGGTATAATGGACATGTGAGACAACTCCTGTTACTTTGGCTTTTTATCTTCATATATTATATTCAGCAATTAAGCTTTAAAACACCTTTTTCAAACGCATTTCGAGAAAATCATACATTCAACTTTTCTTATAAAAATTAAAATACCAACTCCAATATGCTGGCCAAAATGGTCATTACGTACATTACTTCCTTAGATTGTAGGAAATTAATGAGTGTAAAAATGATTTTTTCTTTTTAAACCTGCGATTAATGGCGCAAAAGAAATTATTTATATGATTTATATTTTGTTAAAAATTTACAACTGATAGAAAACAAACTGCATAAAATGCAAAATGCAAAATGCTGTATTTTCATGATGGGCTCTAACGTCGACTGATTTGGATAAGAGGAATAGCGAAATTATAGCATTCAATTCGAGTTTAATTACTGAAATTAAAATACACACTTGGATTATGATATATAAATATTTATAAGCCATCAAAATTGGTATCAAAATTATTTTTGGCTTATATCGCAGACATAATAATTTATTTACTTCCCAGTAAGCATTGAAATCAATACTTAATGAACATGCTAATAAATAAAACTTAAGCTCATTCCGGGTTACGTCTTTCATTGATAGCTATATTCGAAAAAAGCAAGGAAGATATACAAATTTTATTAATTATTGCTTACATTTTACTTATCGGTATCTCATAATTTATTGCAAAAATTTACGAGCCTAAAATTATACATTTTTTTGAGCCTTGAAATAATAAAAATCATTCTCATATTCAAAAATGAATGGACAGCAATGCATTTAGATGTGTGAACTTATTTATATCACAGCTAACGGTAAAAATGATTCCGATTGTTTTCAAACATTGTGGCTACGCCATCTTCGATACTGATAAAGTCGTTAGTTGCCGAAACTAGTGCCTCCGAATTTGCAATAGCTTTGGAACTTCTGCCTAAGCAGTCGCTAACATACAAGCTCTCATCTGTGATTTTTGTATCCTTTTTGCATCGGCTTCCATTAAAGAAGCTTGAATTATTTTTCGCACTTATTTCGACTGTGTCAGTGATTTCTATGTTGTGTTCGGGATCACTGACTAGGTTATTACAAGACTGATAGCAGTTATCACAAGATTCTTTGTTAATTGGAATAGCGCATTCCGAGTTATTTGAAATGGGTGGTGAAGACGGTTCATATTTGCGAGGACGACCACGGGATAAATGACGTCTTTTTATGAACTCATTATCATCAACCATCCAAAAAGAGCCAAAGTCATCTTCGTAACGTACAAAACATTTATGTAAAGATAAATTCGTTCGAAGAGCATTCTTCAGTTAAATTAATTTTTTCATCAAATTTATTACATGTATTTCAGATGTTTTTATTATTAAATCATTAGTAGCCAGGAAAGCGATTATTTGAAATGTTATAAGGAATAAAATAATATAAGTGTTATAGTTGTTGGAATAAATTACTTATATATATTATACTTATATACAGAAGAAAAACAACATTTATTTCACAGTTGTTTTCACTTGTTTTCTAAAAAACATAGTATTTTTAGACGCGTTTCTTAACCGATGGGTTTTAATATTTTCAGTTGATCAATGTTTTTCGAAAATACGGACGGACAGACAGACGGAACTGGCTAAAAAAAAGACTCGAATCCATAAATTCTATGGGATCAGATTGCTGCCTTCTGGTTGTCTCATACATTTGCACAAGATACACAAGAATGGGTTCAATAATCTGCAAATATGGAATCATTACAAGAGGATGCAAATTAACAACAAACAAAATAATCAGAAAAGTACAAGTCTGATTCAGCAAAACTACAAGTACAACGGATCATCACCTGGAAGAAAGCTCGAAACTAATCTGACTTAGTGTCGCAAAAGAATGTTGAGGTGTAACACATCCGCGTCTGAGAGTGATATTGTTATCATACAACAGGATATGAAATTGTCTAACGCCGTCCTTGCCAGGATTTGGCAGCAACTACAAGAAGGACAGTAGGTTATTGATGCTTGTACACTCAGGAAAAAAATCACCTTGAATTTTAGAAACTCACCACAGTTTATATTTTTACACATTTTATAAAATTCATATAATTAAATCAGAAAATCGTAGTATTTTACGGATACTCGAACCCGAAACATGTGGCTGAGTTTACTATAAATTATTTCCAAAAACGAGAGGGTAGGAACCGTCTAGAAGCTGGGTGAGGAGTATCCTGAAGCATACTTGTCGGTGGGCGCATCGAATATACTCTTAGACCTAAGGTAAGAGAATCTTTCGCTCGCACTATCAAAACTAGCGGAAATCATTAAAGCTGTGAGGCTGGATCCTAAATCACGACATTAAAAATGAGAGCTATCGGTTTTTGATGATGATAAGGAACCCGGAAACCCTGCAAGTTGTTAATCAAATAGACAATGCCTGTGCAATCTAGCTGGACAACAATATTGGACACCGGAACGTAGACAAACCTAGTGAGACGCATATGTGCAGAAGAAGAGGGAGGACACAGAAAGCTAAACTTAGAAAAATATGAATAAAATATATGAATCATCATTGACTGACACGGGGTGTAGTTAATATGGTCCTTGACCAAGGCTCAGGATCAGTGATTAAAAAACTCGGAAGTCCAGCCAGTTCATCCCACCGCTAATCAAAAATAATCACACTGCTCCTCTACGAGCCCAGCTTAGCGATGGTGGGACCAGCACAGCCAGTCTTAAACTGGGACAAATCTAATAATGTCAACACCATCCTTATATTAGAAGGCGACATAGAAGCAGCACCGGCATCGAAGAAATTGGGTGGCTTATCACTTTATCATTTTAACCTCAAAATCCAAAGCGTTTATACTACTAAGTCCATCCCCTTTTCTAATACATTTTAAAAGTTTTTTTTTCAATATTGGTGGACCCTTAGCAATGTTTAGCCAGATGTCATTTGATATGTTTGCCTGTGGCGTCTTCCGTCTGCAGTTGCTTTAGCATCAGGGAGGTGTCCTTCTCTACTCTGTGAAAAGTGAACTTTTTCCTTAACGAAGAACATTAATATTACGTAATTACCTATAGCGATAGGCAAAATGTCGTGGTGTAGTTTTAGACAGAATGTAACTTTGCAACGTTAATGCTAAGAAAAATGTCATAATGACGAAAACCGTTCTGTATGTTCACAGAAAGGCTATTGGCTTAAGATTGGATAATTGGACCGAGGTAATATACATCATGGAAGCCATAACCGGTCCGTGAAACAACAAAACAAATAGGGAAGACTTATGTAAGACAGTCGAACGGCTCTCAAATAACTTGCAGCAAATAACAGTTTCCCTCGATGATCTCTCAACAAAAACCCAAAAACTCAGTAGCGACCTCGCATGGATAGCTCTTCGTCCAAGGCTGTGATGAACAAATCAGACGACCATAGGCGACCATCCTCCAAATATAATCTTCCCAATTTCACGCCAACGATTTTCTCACAAAGCAGTAGCTCTGCCAATGAGTCTCATATACTACACATTTTCAACTCCCATCGTAATGAACTGCCACCATGAAATGCACACAGTGTCTGTGGATGAATTCGTCGATCACTAAATTGGTCCTATTTATTCGATAAATCAGGAAGTTAAACAGATTTAATAAAGATCGCGAATGTTGATTGAAACCTTAACACTCAAGATTGTCGGACAACAATCGCTCAAGGAATTAAGCAAAATTGTCTCAATTATTTTTTATATTTAATTTGTTGTACTTCATAAATCTCATTGGAAAGTGCTTTTGTAGACGAGTCGATATAGCCAGTCTGGCAGCTAAGTGAGTTTCGTCGATAAAGCACCCAAACCTGGAAGGTAGATTACTAGAAAACTCTTCTAAATTTTTTTTGAAAACTTGGAAAGTCGATTACTAGCACACCCTTTCTTGGTATTACTTACGGCTATGCTCGATTGCAATGTTCTCACTTATTCGCATTGAAGTAAACAGAAAATTATACTGAAAACTCAACATTTAAGAGAAATCACAGTCATATCTTATACATATCTCATATTAGATTTTAATTCGTTCATTTAGTTCATTCAATTAAATCAGCTGCTTCATTCTTGGAGCCAGATTCTTGTCCGTTTTATTCATTGAGTCCGATTCGTTTTGATCGTTTGCCGTTATCGATATCTTTTAATGCATTTGATGATTACGGCGCCAAATCATTCACAATTTAAAAAAGAAAGAGTTCGCTGAACCATTGACTACGTACTTACTTTTACTCCTTTTTCCTTACACTTGGTGGAACGACAAGATCAAAATGTGATCGAACCGGAAAGATTTGTAACTAAACGATCTGTAATCGGACTTAAGCGAACTATAATTGGACTTAAACGAACGAATGAACTAAATGACCGATTCGTTCGTTCCCCGATGATCGATTCCCAAATCAGCCATAGAACGGACGCTCACAGACGAACTGTCATACTCAGTTCTGACATTCTAAGAGGTGTAGCTAGAGATGGTTGATGTTTGAGATGTTGGATTGCCCACCAGCGTAGGTGATGCTATATATCGGTGAATTCCGATATATTTACAAAGAAGGGTGATCACATTAATTAGAGCATTCTCCTCCTTCTCAGGGCCGGACCGTATCAGAGACGACAGTGACAGAGATTAATCGATATATCTTTTTCTTCATCTTTTTTTTCGATAGGCAAGGATAGAAATTACACGAGATTAATCTGTTAGTGAGTGCTTAACAATTCGAGTTTTCTTGGTGCTTGAAAAATACTCTCACCGAAAGTCTGTACCCCCTCTATTCAGCAGGTGAGGTGAGACAGTGCCTCGCCTGGCCAATTCAACCGTGAACTCCTTCCGCTGGAGAGAATTCTTGATAACAGATCTTATCTTATGGAGCTCTGTCTCGGTAAATTTACTTTTCGGATAAGCTTGCCGGATTCAGAGATTAAATATTGCGGAAAAGTGTGACACCTAGAGTTGCTCGATGCTTTTAGGCCAACGTCTTCTTGATCTGTAATCAGTAGGAGAGCTATGAAAGGGCTCTCCCGACTTAGCCAGGTTTTGGGTTTCAGATTGAGGGACCATCTACTCCTAGGGACTTATACGCTTGAAAGCTTTAAGCCAGTTTAAATTTCTGTAATTGAGCAAATGTTGCGCCAGATTCACCTCCACCCCACTCACAGCATTTGTTAGCGTTAAGTTTTCTAACAACCTGGGAAGTGCGTGCTCACTGTTGGCTGTCCATGCTTGGCCTTAATACTGGGCTTCGAGAAATTTGTTATAAGAAGCAAACTCTTAAATGCATCCCAACATTGCAGGGAGCCAGCTAACCCGACTAGAAACAACAGATTGAGAGGTACCGCCAAGCAGTTATAGTCTCAGTATGAAATAGTTAAATAGTGGAGGATGCCATATGCAGGATCTGCTTCGAAAGGTACTGTTTGCATGTAGATGTAAGGACTTGAAAGCCCTGACTGGAATCCACCAAGAAATATAGCTCATTTACCAAAGAGGGACATAATGTAATGCATAATGTAGATCGTATCATAATAATAATAATGGACGAAAATATGAAAAACACTGTCCTCTGGCAATGTAAAGGGATAAAACTCTATGGTAAAATTACATCCTGCACACAATTTTAAATATTCGATTTTTTATTGTTTCGATTTTATAAATCCTAGAGAAAACTGGCTAAAATGAAATATAACAATTATTTTGTATTAATTATTATCATAATTTAAAAATAAAAACATCCTGGTGGTAAATACTTCTTTTTGTCGCTGGCTATATCGGATTACTACAATACTAAACTTATAGCGCTCATTTGTCCATACTTACTCAATTTAGAATACTTACGTGTGTAACTATTAGGCCGCACTTCTTTCTTGAATTACAGTTTTTTTTAAGCCTGTGTGCAACACTTTTCTCTGAATGAATTAATTTAATTCATATATAATTCCTTGGATCTGGAATTGGTGAAATGCGACTGTTAACAGTGCTTTCAGTTTTAGGCGAAGAAATTATCGTTTGCTTTAGCTCGTCAAGCGACAGATAAAAGTTGTGCCAAGTAATATTTTCAAGTCTGTTTAAATATTTATATCAAAAAAATTGTTTACTATTGTTTTCGAGCCGTTCCATTAAAGTCTAATTAAATATACGGACAGAAATTTTTCTGTGCAATCCAAGTGGTTTTTGTATACAAGTCTACACAGCCATGGCCGTCTGTCTTTCTGATTGATATTATTGGACTTATGGTATAGACAGTACATAAGTCAGTCAGATCGGTCCACTACATCGTATAGTCTCAGAAGCTAGAATTGGTGAAAAAGAAAGTTGTATAAGCTGCCAAAATACCTCATTTCTCTTGTTTTTATCAATGTATTTACTTAATTTTACTTCCCAGTAAGCATCATATTCATAACTTAATACATATACTATTAAATAAATATTATAGTTCGATTCTTCGTTCACCATGCATTAAAACCTGCATCAGAAGTTATAAAAATTTTATTAATTAAGTCTTACATTTCACTAATATGTATCTCTGCATTTCTTAATACGCTGAATCAAAAATGTGCCGAATCCTAACTGTCCATTAGTTTGAGCCTTATACTCAAAGAATTAATTAATTAACATATTTTCCGCAATGAATAAACAGCAATGCATATAAGTGGGTGGACATACTTATATCGTGGCTAACGGTAAAAATTATTCAGATTGTTTTCAAACATTGTGGCTACGCCATCTTCGATACTGATAAAGTCGTTAGTTGCCGAAACTAGTGCCTCCGAATTTGCAATAGCTTTGGAACTTCTGCCTAAGCAGTCGCTAACATACAAGCTCTCATCTGTGATTTTTGTATCCTTTTTGCATCGGCTTCCATTAAAGAAGCTTGAATTATTTTTCGCACTTATTTCGACTGTGTCAGTGATTTCTATTTTGTGTTCGGGATCACTGACTAGGTTATTACAAGACTGATAGCAGTTATCACAAGATTCTTTGTTAGTTGGAATAGCGCATTCCGAGTTATTTGAAATGGGTGATGAAGAAGGTTCATATTTGCGAGGACGACCACGGGATAAATGACGTCTTTTTATGAACTCATTATCATCAACCATCCAAAAAGAGCCAAAGTCATCTTCGTAACGTACAAAACATTTATGTAAAGATAAATTCGTTCGAATAGCATTCTACGGTATTATCAATTAATTCATGTAATACATAATAGTTAGTGTTCCAAAAAAAAAATTATTTAGATGCCAGGAAAGCAATTATTTGAAAAGTTGTAAAATAGAATATAAAATACATTTCATAAATTATGGAATAAAAATTATTTCTTGTTATATAATGTTTTGAGTATTAGCTTTGGAAATAATCTACCTTAAGGGTCTTGAAATTTTTAAATGTTTTACATTCGGAAGTGATAAGAACTTCTGGTACGGAGAAGGTGGAGGCTTCTGTTGTTTTTACTTTAAAGGGCCAATTTTGGAGAGTGGAGTTTTCTGGTCACTTGTGATTGCGGGAAGGGGACAATATATAGCTAAACTGTGTTTGGTCATTTATTGATCAAGTTTTGCACTAATTGCTTTGGGCTGTAAAGAAATATCTATGGATAAGACCTAAGATCTACATGAACTTCTTGCTGTTTACAACACTATCTTGTCCTATCCTGAAGTTCGTACTTATATCAAGGGTCTGCTTTTGAATTTTATCTAACAAACTGTTAACTGACTCACTGACTCAATTATTTACGAAAATATTTAATTGATTTTTTTAAATTTTAATTATAAAAGGCAAAGTAGTTTTTTGTTTTATTTTAAATTATAACTTTAAATTATAAGACTCTAATATAAACAGAAAAATGTATTTATCTTATTTTCCTGTTAAGATCTCATATATTGTAAAACTCTAAGGCCAAGAAATGTATCGTACATTATTTCGATTTTTAACCGAATGTTCGTGTGATATATGTATGTGTTATAAAGTTCTTGCAGAGGAGGCTGTACGTTTCTCGTAAAGTGGGTAACACACTCCAGGAAATATATATATAATTTTTCATTTCCGCATAGATCATTGCTGACAATTCGTTGTCACTCAAATATGTCAGCGAAGGTTTATTTATTTCTTGCAAATGTGAAGAATTATAATTATGTTTAGCAACAATCGGTTACTAAAATAAATACTTGGTCATCTTCAAGGAACTTTTTATTGAACATCTTTCAGGTGAATTGTTTTTTTTTTTACTTTATTAAATGAGGATACATCACAAATTACAACGTTGGGGATGAGTACCTTCTAAGTAATTAGGCAATTATCTTGCGATATTTAATGGGTAATCAAAAGTAAGGTGTTTGGCTAATACCAGACGAATCCTTAAACTTCAGCAGCTAACGCTTCTAAAGGATTATATCATGAACGTTCGTTTCTGAAACATTATAAAATCGTTTCACTTGAGATTAAGGAGTGTAACCTTTTTAAAAGGAAATTCCGATAACTTAAAGGTCCGACAACTTAAGCTAGCCCTCTCTAACTGTAAATTAAAAGGTGCTAAAGGGAAAAGCTCTATATTTAACGATATAGTATAATATAAAAAAGGATAGACGGACACAAATCTAAATAAGTCGACTAAACGGGGTGGGAGATATCTCCTCCTATGCGTCACATACTTTACTAGAAAATGTGAATATTATATATATTATACCTATGAATAAATAAGAAAGTTGATTTTTATTTGCAGAGACTATTTCGACTAGAATCAGTTGGACTGACTGAGCAAGAGTATCTAATCTATATTTCAAACAGAGAAACAGATGGCATTTTTTTTATAAATTTAAACATACGGACTTAAAATATATAGTACGGAAAACCAGTCGATTTAGTCGTATGTTCTGCGGCTTTCAAGCTGACTGGTTCAGACAGGAGAGCGACGGACACTTATGATATTGAAGATATATCTTCCTATGCGTCAGACATTTCTCGGTAAAATTTAAATACTTTACGCAAAGGTAGAAAAAATAATTGTATGTAAGGCGGCTAGTTCGACCAGAAACAGACACACAGACTGAAAAATGAACGGACAAATGGAAACGGAAAAATTTACATAGTCTGAGAAAATCAAGGATTTTTAATATGTATTATTTTACATTATTTAATTATATGTAAAAAAAACTTTAAGATAATCGCTAAAAATATGGCTGAAAAGCTTAAAAACCAAATTCTTTAAATAATTACAAGCAGACAGACTGACTTAGCTATATGGATTCAAGAATTTATATAGAATGTATAGTTTAGGATAATATTGTAGTTTTATTGTAGTATGGTGAAAAATTAGCTTTGACGTCAAATTATTTTCTTGAAATATATTTTACTTATGCATTTTTGTATAGAATTATGTTCTTTATCATTTTTAATGAAGTAATAATTTAACAAAACTCAATCGCATATAAAATTGAATTTTAATCTCTTTGCTTTTTATTATTCTGGTAGTCTGATCTGAGCGATTTATACTTACATAAGTACTATAACAGACGGATGGGGTCGCATAGAGACAGGCAGACGGACTAATAAGCGTATGAAAGATTTCCTTCTCTCAAATTATAACACTCTCCAAATTATAACACTCTCCACTATTATGTCGAGAGACTAGTTCGACCAGAAAATGACTCACGGACAGAAGAGCTGACAAACAGACACACAAAATTAGTTCAAATGTATTGTATTTCTCCTGTTCAAGAGCGATGCATTTTAAAAGAAATCGAATCTGATAAACTCAGATTGATCTTCGTATTAATATCAGAGAAATTAAACAAAATTATTGTTTTAAGCTTTACGCATACCGCTCATTTATTTTTTTTGTCTATATTTAACTCTTACATGTTACTATAATTGTTAATGTATTTACAATTCAATATTTTATTTATTTCATTTAAGAAATCTAAATTAAGGTTAATGTTATGACTGCTGCGGTCAGAGAGGAGTTACAAATATGTATAACTATTTGGCGTAAATAAGACGTAAGATGTAAATAAGGGTAAGATGTTGATCTCCTGCCACTTTTATATGATAATTATCTTTTGCAGACATATGTGAGTGGGCACATTGAGTATAATCAATGAGTATCCTTACATTTATACACGTGAGGACGTCTGGCCAATCTTGATCGATATATCGCTGTCTAGTTATTATTTGTATAACACCACGAGGTTAAGCTGCTTAAAAAGCAAATTGCTGCGTTGGAATTATATTGTGTTCTCAAATTTACAACAACTGTACATGTTTTTTTTTCCGGTTTTTGACTTATTGATGAAATTGTTAAGCAGCAAAAGTTCCCATCATAGGTTTCTCACGCCTGTCATTAAACGAAAAACTGTGAACCATATATGAAAATACAAATGTTTCTGTTGCATTTAAATCATTTTGTTCTGTGCTGCAGGGATGATGAAGGAGAAGATGGTCAGCGAATTTGTTCGGCAGCTATATCACAAACTATTAGTTTGTTATTAAGTTTGATGATTGCGTTATGCAAGTGCTTTCCATTTTGGGTTGAAAGCCGATAACTCCAGTACGTTTCCTTGGTTGTAGCCTTCACTTGGAGTCTTCCAGCGGTGTGTTGAAGTCCAGCTAGCTCTCAGTAAAGCGAAACTAGGCGGGCAGTTGACGACTGCACATGTAAAAATAGCGCTTCCAAATTAAATGCTTACAGCTATTTGTTGCAAACCTGTTCAGATGTTGGTGTCCAATGACATTTTTAACTAGAGGGCAATTTTAATTCAATGCATCTCAGATAGAATCATTACGTTAATAAGTGTGGCCCATTAAATGAAAAAGTTTTTTCTAGTCGAAAAGACGCTCCTGATTGTGTTTCTGGGTAAGAGTTGAGAGACTATGAATGTATTCGCTACATTCTGTGCCTTTCATTGGCTAATCCGTTCTTTTAACTCCTTTTAACTCGACACATTTGCATTGTGGTTTCCTCCGCAGATGCGCCATACTTGTGTGCTCTTTTTTGACTGAGGAAGACTCGGGAAAAGCGAACTCTTCGCTTCAGGACTTCGAAATTATAGTGGCCATGAAAGTCCACAGCAGGCTGAGAACGGTTGGGTGCTTTTGCTCTGTGTAAGGCGTACTTTGAGGCTGTTATCTGAGAGTAAAATACGCAATGCTCTAGTGCACTACTCGGAACCCTAACCTGAACTTAGCTTTTAATTATATTCTAGTAATGTTTAATTTGCCAATAAATAATTTAAATTATTAAATAAATAATTTAATAATTTAAATAAATAATTTGGTTATTAAAGTCTATACGTTTTTAGTCTCTGAGATCGGACAGACAAACGGACGGTCATGCAGACAGATAAACGGATAGACAGACGAGCATGGCTATTTCGACTCTGTTGTTGATCCGGGTCAAGAATTAATATGGGTTCGAAGATGCTTCATTTAATGGTAGAAGAACGGCCGATTGTTGAGTGTTTCTTGATATAGTAGTCCGATGCTGATGTCTTTTGTCCAAATATGGGTGATGTAATAATATATTTAGTGAGTTTATTTCGGATATCTTAGAGGGGGTAAACATTCTTCTTTCGACCGGACGTTTTTTATATGATATAAAAGATTATAAAACTGAAGGAATATTTCGCATAGAAACAGACAGACGGACGGACAGAGTGGCGGACGGACTTGATGGAAGGACGGACAGACAGATGGACGGACCGATTGACAGACGGACATGACTATATTCACAACGATAGTGATACTGATCAAGAATATATATACATTATTTGGTCGAAGGCGTATTTTTCAATGCGTTACAAAGATGACAACAACAATGATCAATAAAATATTATATTTTTACGGCACTACTTAATTAATTGTACAAGTTTTGTTTGGGCACAACAATAACTTTCATTTCAACAAAAAGGTATAACCTGCTAAAAACTTTCGAATTCATAGCAGACACTTGTTTTCGCGGATTTTAGGTGCAGGAGTGGACCTGATTTCTAAGAAGGTTTTTGTAGAGTCCGAGATTCGAGGGTTCATTCAGACGGACAGACGAATAGATGGACAGACAAACAGACTGACATGGCTATATCGATTCTGATAGTACTGATCAAGAAGATATACACTTTATGGTATAGTCTTCCAGCAATTCCATTATACATTTTTAATGGGCACAGGCTATAATAACTTATTTTTAAATATTTTTATTAAATACCATTTTATAAAATGAAATTATTTGTCCCGTTAACAATATTAAGTAATCAAAATCACTTAAGTAACACTTATTTGCTAGAGAATGACCATTACAAAATATAAATAAATAGGGCAAGCAAATCTGATAGCAAAAATGCAATATAGCTTATTTGAAAACTGAATGAACAAGAGAAAAGAGGCAAAACTACAGTTTCCAAATGGTTTGTAGTAATTCGAAGGAATGGAAACAAAAACATTGATGGGTAGTTTCCCACATACCCAAAGTTTAAAGCTATATAAAAATTATTATCCATCGAAGTTTTTTCACACTTGCTAAATTATTAGCAGCAGCAGCTGTGCGTTGCGGTCGCCTTTTGTAGAACTCTATTTCATCTACTGTCCAGACCGCTCCTTTTACATTCTCAACGCGCATGAAGCATTTATGCAGGGACAGATTGTGGCGAACTGCATTCTAGAGGTATGCATTTTGTCAGTTTATAATTGATAATTCATTTTTTAATGTACTATTTGCTCTAATTTGTAAAATTAACGTAGCCTATTTCAGCCAATATGAAAGTTCTCATTATTTAAGCAAGTTGATACAAGATTAACTATGTGCATCCAAAAACGACACTGCATTCTAATTAGTGACTGAGTTTTCTTACTGAAAATAATGTCAGTACTGAATGATGCTGAGTGGATTCAGATCAATTTGCATTGATATCGGCATATACTTCCAATTTGTCTAACCTTTTCCATCTAGTAATACGTGTATAACAAAGCTGTGCAAATGAATGTGGCAAATTAAAAGATGTATTTTCACCCCTTGTACTACACTAGTTCACAGCCATTTCGATGTGAGGAACTTAATTACCCCCATTTTGGGGGAGAGAATATCTAATATTAAATGTATATACTTCATAAGAAGAAAAGTTATTTTGTGGAAAGAGTGTTATACTTTCCCTATTTCCATTCGTATGATCTTTATTAGACGCCATAGAAGTTATAGGCTTGAACGCTGAAATATATACTTCATGTTTGCATCAGGAAATGTGTTGAGGTGAGGCCGCCACGGGCACTCTAAAAATTGGGAATAGTTTGTAGAACCACAAAATTATAAATGTATTTTACAGGTAATCGCCTTCAAGGAACTATCGAAAATGGTATGAGCATGCCCAAAAAATCGATATGTTTGACAATGCAAGTTCATAAGACCTATATGTTTCACACAATTTGAAAGCAGGAATTATCAAATTTGGGATGTAGATTAGTCGTATATCTGCCTTTCATCGCGAAATTAATTTCCACCCTACCGCAGAACGTCATGGATTTCGCTAAGATGGGAAAATATTGGACATCAAACTCTCTCAGCATCCGGTTCCGAATTAGTGCACCCATCCTCAGCGAGAGTAACAAACATGAACTTGCCTTTCTGCTAATTCGGCCATTTATATTAGGTCTTATGCACTCGGAAAATAATCAAACAGGAACGTTGCTGATTAGCAGTTCCAATTTCGCATAACTTTAAAAGTAATCTACGCTATCAAAGAGCAGCACCAAGCACCAAAACAGTTTTACCAAACAGCTATCAAACTATTAGAGAGAGCTTACGAAAAAAGGGACTATATATCTTATCGATAACTCACGATGAATCGCGCAGTCCATCTCTGCGGCGAACTTCGAAACACCTGGCTATTGTTCTGATGGGATTGTGGACGCCATGGACAGTGGAGTATCACCGTTGTCAAACGAAAATGTCGTGTAGTGGCATGGATCACAATCGAAGATTAGTCCTTGGCCCTCATCAGAAGTCATACAGGAGTGAACCGAAGTGTCTTAAGCGAACAGATAGCACAAAAACCACACCACCGATAAAATAGCACAAATCCTCGTGCCGATGATTATCCTGCCAACTATCTTCACGGATTATATAAACGGCTTGCACTTCCTCTGTGGGATAGTGTACAATTCAACCTAACCTAATATCGCTCAGACAGCTAAACCTAATTCCTTGACCGGATTTCTAAGCTGTAATTGACTACGCACATCACAAACTACTGAGACACGAGCAGGAGAACACGATCCTATCCAATAAAAACTATTGAGCCAAACGAAGACTAGTGTTGTGTTCGACCTGTACAGTCCTAAGTAAGCAAAGAACATACGGAACATGGAACTGCAGCCGAATCAATCAGGGAACTTCGTCGAATAACAGACAATCAATAAGAAAAGGAGAACCAATCAGCAGAAGCATCAAGAGCTGAACCACGGCTACTAGCAGAGCAACGACCGATTGCAGGAACAGCAGATGAGGGTCTCCTTGGTTTAATTACTGGCTGTAACGGAAGTAAGTAAGCCAAAATACAGCGTTACTACCCCAAGAACTTGGCCGTTCAGAAGAAGATCGATTCCAGACTCCATGACAAGTTATCTTATTGGAAAATATGGGAAATTCCAATACATACGTTTTATTCTTTTTAATTTGTTCCATCTATATGTCCTCTAAAAATCGAGAATGCCTGTTTATTCTACATTTTTTGAGCTAGAGCCTACACATTATGAAAAAAAAATCCGTTTTATGATCATCAGACTGTAAACCGATATCTCAATTTAAAATCTTGAATCACTGCCGCCCACAAAAATCTATAGCTTCCGTAGTTTAGAGACCTAGTTTAGTTTGTGGGATATTGGTGCTCCGACAAAAGGAAGGAAAGATGGACGGATGAACGCATGGACAGAAGGATGCATGAGCGCATGCACGGACGCACGAAAGGGACAACGGATGGACAGCCGGCCGACCGGACGAACAGGCGGGTTGCCGGACGGACAGAGAAGCTGATCAAAAATATATATACTCCATGGGGTTGTACTTTTTCTTCCATCTGCCGGTCATACACACTTGCACAACTTTATTATACGCTGCTTACCCATTTTTCAATGGTTAAGAAATAAAATTAAAAAAGTATACAACAAATTATAATAACAGATATGTTGGGAGCGCCGAAGTTACATAGTATAATAGTCAAATGCTTACAATATGTATCACGTAACTAATGAGTTTGACTAAATTGGAAAACCAAAAGCATTCGTACACGAACCCATTTTTCAACTGATAGTTTCTATGGGAACTTTGTGATATAGTAATACAATCCGGCTGATTCTATATACACACATACTTAATAGGATCGGATACGCCAATTTCAGGACGTCACACACCAAAAGATCGCGACAAGAAAAGCATTCCTTTCAAATATCCTCCTTGCAACATATAACTTTAAATATTTAGACGAACTCCAATTTGCGAGAGCGGAAAATATATTTATTTTTGGCAAGGTACGGTATTGATCTACCGGTTTCAAAAGTATTTGTAATTTTCATTTGACACAACAGCAGACGGGAATTTGAAATTATTTTTAATCTATTTTGTATTTTTTTTATAATTATTTTGCCGTACTTATTAATGCAAACTAGTTTAATTGGTCTCATGAATTAATTATGTAAATGATTTATCGCTTTAAATATCGAGGAAATACGGTAAAACATTACTGTGTTGTTTCTATGTCATCATATCGACATCTGCTAGTCTTATGGAAGCTCCACTTATTAAGTAATTTAATAATTAATTTATAAGTAAGTAAATAAATAATATTTCAATGTAAAATCCCATTGCTTTCAATATAATCCGCAAAATGGTATTCAGTTTTCATTCTGTCTTTTTTAATTACGCCCCAGCATTCTTGCAAAAAACTATCTCTTTCGAAATACTAAATCGAAATACTTAATCGCTCCAATAGGATGATTGGCCAGTTTTTAAAAGGATTTATTTAAATTTTATATGAGTACCTGACTCTAATCTGAAATCTTGTGCTATCTTTTTCGTGGTATTTCTTCTTTTGTTATGCGGATATGTAATTCATGATAAAGTTGATAAACTGTGGTTGTTTAATGCAACTCTTACTGTTCAGAGGGTAATTCTTATTATATTTACTTATCAACACATTCACATATACACATTTGTTTAATAAATACCTTCCAAGTTGCTGCATTTCTCCGGAAGTAACAAAATGTACTCTGAAACCAGTTATATATTTCGTTCAGAGTCAACTGCTTATCTGGTGAGTCAATGATAGCCTTGAATGAAGTTAAAAGAATTGGGTATAAGCATAAAATGGATAAAATGAATTTAATATGTGTAGTTCGGAAGATAATCATAAATATAACTTTTTTACATCGAATTTTTTGTATTATTACGTCGGTGTTGTTTTCTCCTCTTTTAAGTGGGATCCCATCACATTTAGGACAACCTTAATATGTTTGTACAATTCGAATGCAATAAATATCATCGTCTGCCTAATAAATTAACGAAATTTATTATACTTACTTGTCTTATTAGAGAAGCATATGTAAATGGCGGACGAACGTCTGCGTTTTTGTAGAACTCTCTATTGCGTTGTATTTCTGTAAATTTAAAGAGAGATTTAGCATATTATATAAAATAAATACTACTACTGAAGAAGTGCTCTTCTATCTTACAAAGAAATGTGTCTCTCAATATAAATTGGTTGCCCAAAATTTCCTAAACTGAACTGAACGAGGGTACCGACACATAATATCATCACATTGGTCCAAAAGGTATTGATGCTAGCTAATGCTCTGTACCGGTCTCATAGTCATGTTCTTGGTAAAGGGTCAAATTCCGGCATCGCTATAATAGCCGGACCAGATACTAACAATGCGTCCAGCCCTTCCCACGCAAGACTAGAAAGAAAAGGGGTTGATGAATCACGTGATGGTGATTCTAAATAAAGAATCAGTGGTGCCGATTGAGGCTGCGAAGAGTGAGTTCAACTTCGGATTTAACTCAGTCACCCTAAAGGTATATAAGTTGGATGCAGCGGCCGGTGTGGAGCCATGGTTTGCGGACTAGGAAGCAAAAATTACAAGCTCTTAAGAGTAACATTTGAAGGTAAAATAAGAAACTGCATTATCTCGAAAAACACCATAGTATTTTTCTACTCCATAATTTCAGCAACTGCGACACCATCGTAGAAAGCTTGAAGCTACAACCAGAGCCGTATCGCGCTCTCCGCATCTATGGCCCTCGACAGCATTCAGGATCACTACCAGACGGGAACATAAGATCACTCGTTGCGGAATGCGAGGAGTGCAAAATTGACTTAGTCATTGGCTGTGATGTCAACTGTGACCCAACTCCCAGTGTGGTGAGGGGTGATTCACTTTTAACCTTCATTCTTAATACTAATCTTCTGCATTACGGGAAATTATCCCACTTTTATTATTAACCATTATCTCACATACTATTAGCCATCAGATAAGAGGGTGGAAAGTTTCTGACGAATACTCTTTCTATGAACACAGGTATATAGAATATCAGCTTTCACTAAGCCTCCCAAGCCCGGTCCATTTCTTGAATCAGAAGAAGGCGAGCTGGGAAATTTTCAAAAAGAAAAGTAGACTGGAAGCTCAATACACAGCTACACGTAAAGAAGGAATCAGTCACCTTATATACTTGCAAGAAGTCCATTGGACTCAAATGGGGTATGTCCCCAAACATCGTCCGATGGCTATACTTATCAATCATCCCATTCTCTTATATGTCATATTATGGCCTTGTCTAAAAAGGCAAACCACTCAGAAGCGGCTTAAAAAGGTTCAGCGCATGGCTGAGCTTTGCATATCAGGGGCTCTTTCCACCACACTAAATGAGACATTAGACGCCATCCTAGACATTTCATGTCCGGCAACACTTTCGGCCATAAGACTGAGATAATCCTTAGTCTGGACTACTCAGAATAAAGGCCATGCATCTATTCTAGTGGCTACTGTGTGCCAGTAGTACAACTAAAAACACTGTTTCGTTCATACTTCCACCAAAGGAAGGAACGGATTCACGATATCCCCGGACCACCGACAACTGTAATCATCTACACAGATGGCTTAATGCTTGAAAATCGCGTTGGTGAAGGCGTCTACTCTGCTTCAGTCTCCTGGAACACAGTAGTGTTATTCAGGCGGAAACACTAGCTATCACTCCTAAAGAGATCTAAAGTTAAGGTAACAAGCTGAAGCAAATCACTGCTCCAAAAATCCGTGCTCTAACCGGCCACTGGCTGGATGGTATTCATGCCAACAGAAGGTGCAGAGACGAAGAGGATCCAGAATCTCCAGAACACTTCTTCTGCTTCTGCCATGCACTTGCCAGGAAAAGATTCGCTACCCTGCGAAGTCACTATCCAACAATTGTATCACAGAGAGAATATATGGAGAATAGAGGACCAACCAGAATTGCGAAATTTATAAAGGCAACTCGCTGAAGCACCTCTTGATCTTAGCTCACACGAGTGCTACAGAAATGGAATGAGATCCCACTCGGTATCACAATGGGCCTGTGTGAAATATGTGGGTTGATCTATGGACGGCGACAGTCTAACCTAATCTAAATATAAATTTAAACATTGAATAACTCTTACTTAGACTTAGAATATTTTGGGGAAAATATCTAAGATTCACGACTTTAAATTGGTATGGCACACAAACGTTTTGCAAAAAAATGGTTAAACGAAAAATTAATTTGATTGTTTTAATTAAAAAAGAATAATGTTTACAAAAAATAACACATTTGGAAAACAAATGTGCTTAAAATAAGTAAGACTAGCTATGGATAATTATTTTTATTAAAATTAATAGCATATCAAATGGATCAATGGACATTAATTTAATACATTACCATGTTGTACATCAAGTCCTGCTCTTTCTAGCATGTACGGAAGACCTAGAAAATAATAAGTAGTTTGTAATAATAGATAATAATAATTCATAATATAATAGTTTTTTATTTTTGCTGCACGAAAATATGTGTGATATTCTTATATTGTTATAATATAATATTCTTATATATTAAAGTGTCCGTTATCTAAGTAAATTGTACCTGACGACATGCTTATTTCCAAGGAATGTTTCCATATTTGGTTCAAGAAAAACTTATTGACCATTGCAGAAGCTAAGAGCACTCTAGAGCACCAGTCACCGGACCTAAGCCCATATGATTTCATCAAAAGAATTCAAAATAGGTAATTTAATGGGAATTAATTACAATAATGTCCCGTCGTTTGGACGACGCTATACAGGCAGAGAAATCACTGAGAGTTAATGATTTGAGGATCTTGAAGCCAATTGAAGTAATTTCGCCGGGGCTTGATGGCGTTTGTACGTTTGGCGTATTTGAACTGTACGTGGAGTTATGTTCTTTAACATTCATGAATTATAAGTAATTTATATGAATTAATTTCTTTTGTAATTCAGGTTTTTCAAAACATAAAGCCAACTGATGTTATTTATACAGACTTCAGAAAGGCCTTTGACTCCGTATCTCACTCTCTTTTTATTCATAAGCTTCATCTTCTGGGATTTGGAAATAACTCAATTCTCTGGATCTCAAACAAATTCCGGAGTATAACCCATTTCAGATCTTATGGGCCAGTTATCGATGATCTACCACGACTATTTATTCCATTTAATTTTAGTCTTATATAATTTTTTTTATTTGTCTAGATATATGACGTCCTCCTCAGAAGTAACCAAGATAAGTGGTCGCCACTTTTCATCTTAACGAAGGAACGGCGGAGAATCCAAAGCGAACAACTAGCGGCACAGATCCGCCGAGACCCAGGTACCACCGACAGAGAATTACAAATTGGATATCAGAAAGAATGAGGAACTGGATACAGACTCGAAGAGTCCAACGATCGAAGACAGCCCACAGGTTTGTCGGAAGAGAAAGAAGGCTTCCTGTAGGAAGATGAGAAGAGCGTCCTCGGTAGCTATCTAAGTCAAGTCGGAGTCTACGATGACTGTCTCTGATTTAAAAGCCGAGGCCAACTTAAAAGTGATAGATGTGGAGAAACAAGATGTCCTCGACAATTTTGCAGATAAACATATACCACCAAATCAGCTACTTCTTCAATATGGTGATATGAGGACTGCGAGGCCAGCAACACCTTCCTCTTAATAAAATGCGATGGCAAAAACCTTAAGATTGTGGAAGAAATTGGCTTTTCGCAGTGTGGAGACGGAAATGTGTGAACAGGAAATTTTTACATTCCCTTAATCTCGCTCATAAATTGTGTGAGATATGTGCTTTGGCAATTTTTTTTAAGGGTCACAAAATTTGGCTATAAGCATTTCTTTTTTGGCTCGGTCGCTGAATAAGCATCTATTAATGCACATTTTAAATTAGGTGACTTCAAATCATAAACTGTGGGAGACATGGGTTGTCTCGGTTTGTGGAGGTGGGTTGCGTGTTGGCGAAAACTTTGATAATAATCACGGGAAGCGATTGCTAGTAATTTTTGGAAAAAATTAGCTCTCTGGGTGGGTCGTATTTTTCAGTTTTTGTCGAGCCATTTCCACCCACTACAGATCCATCATTGTCATTTATTATCAGCTGAATTGAAATGGTATTCCGCATTCGGTGACATCCGACATTCAATCTCCTACTTGTTTTTCTTTATTTTTTTTATTTTTTTGAGTAGATATTATATTTGATTTGATGACTTGGCATTCCGAACATAATTATATGTTGAAGTTTCAAATTTAAAAATGAATTTTATGCTTTTATCATACTTTAGGCTATGACTTACCGCCAGTTACTGAAAAAGTATTTTTTTCATGGTTCCTTTTTTTCATCGACGACAAACTACCAGAGTTAACAATTGGAAGATTTACAGAGCTTGGAGAATGTGACCGATATAGAGTTCGAGATACATTATTTATTAGGATTGGAGTTGTTGCACTGCAGAAATTCATATCATTTCCAGGAGCATCCTACAAATAAAATATATAATTAATGTAAGAAAATTGTGGGTGAAAATGTAATAAATGCACAAATATAAAATAAGTAAATAGGGTATCATGAAATTGTAAACATATAATCTTAAAATTTTGAAATCTCCGATCCCATACAATTTATCTTTATGTTCTTAAGTCTACCAGACTAGACGATCAATATCAATACGAGAAATTCCAATTTTCTAGTTTTTATTTGCACGTCGACCGCTCGATATCTATTGAATATAATATATATAAGATAGTATTACAAGAATTAATTTGACAGAAATTAATTTGAGCATATTAAGATTTGGTTGAATTCGGACGGACAATTTAATATCAGAACTACAAAAAAGCAATAGTGTAGTAAAAATTAATCTCCAGTAGTAGCTCAATTACGTCGACACAAACATGAAGCTAACAATCATAAAAATCTCGCACCTGATTCGTAAGCGAACTTGAGCAAATAAATAGCTCTCTAAATTGATTTGTTTCGAATTTTTACAACGGTGATCTATTTGCTGTGGCCCTCAGTGTCAGAACGACCAAATTAAACACCTCTAAAGTAAAGATAGATGAAGTCCCTTTTTGAACACGAATATAAGGAAAGGAAGCAGAATATAACACGAAAAAAAGGAAGCAGACTATCGACAAGGAGTAGATGCATATTTTTGTCTGCGCACATAAAAGTTAGAATGAATCTTTACTCATGCGGGTCATAATTAATTAATTACAGCATATATTAAGGATTGTTAAGACGTGAAAAAATACCTTCCAATCCGCTTTCGATGGTGATAATAGCTGCTTTGATAAGTATAAGTGATGCATCATAGCTTGCAAGCGATCTCGCTCTTTCTGCAGGTGTGATTCCAATTGAGAAACAACTTGCATTTGTACCCGAGCTTGGGCTGTCGATCGGTCATCTAATGCATGCTCCGAATTAAGATGCCTACCAAAGAGATAAAAATATATAAATTAAACACATTCTCTATAAATACAAGAAAAATAATATTCACATAAACTGCTTCGCAGTCATAATTCGAAAAGTGAGTGTTCGATTTAGATATGCGCATATGAATTACAATAATTTACAAATCTGATACCGCCTTTACCCATATTTAATGTACACGAAATAAATAAACAGATTACTATAGAATTCAGTAGTGAAATATATTCAAAAGCATAAAAACAACATAAGAAACCGAGAAATTGTAATAAAAGGAATTTGTACGGAGTGCTTTTGTTGTTGTCTTCTCTCAGTTGGACCTATTTGATATTTTTTTAAATGCTGTATAACTATTATTATATTTATCTTATTAATCTTTCATTATTTCGATAAGAATTGATTTCGAATAATAGCAAAACAAATATATATATTTAATTCTAATTTTCAATCACTTACTTCACAAATGAGGCAATATCTTCTAAATCCATTTCACAACCAGGCCAGCGGCATATTCCATGAGCAAAAAGAGGATGATAATATTTGCGAATGGCAAATACATCATGTATGTGATTATATTCATTGCTGTACATATCATTCTCTTTCGATCTGAGCAACTTTTCAGCATCTGACAAAATCGTTTTTTCGGGATCAGAAATCAAATCGTGAAAACTGTAGAAGTTAATATCACCGCTGGGGGTCATTGTATAATTGTGTTGACCTTGAGTTACTTGTATTTGATTTCTAAACTCTGGATTAAAAGACGATTCTTCTACGCTTGAAGCTGGCGAACTTGACTTTACAATATGGGACGCATATGATGTATTATTAGGAATTGTATCTTTTTGAAAGCACATATTCTTAACCGTTTCTGGACAATATTCCGGAGATATTGGAATATGGTAATGCGATTTTCCAGACGTGTCTTTTTGATGATTCATTTCTAATTGGGAAGATGCCTTATTGTCCTCGGAGAAATCATCCTCAGGAATTCGAATCATAATAACAAACCTGAAACGGGAAGAAATTTATTCATATCTTTAGCTAAACTATATTCTGAGAGATGCTTTCGTAGTTCATTGTAGTCGGAAGATAAACTTCCCTTCACTTAAGTTTAAAATATTATTTTAATTTAAATGAATTTTTTTAAACAATTTAATACTTTCAGTCACGCTCTGAATATAAATCAGGCATATTAAATTAGTTCTTCATGATTCATCTTTTTTTCGGTTTTTAACACCTTTAATTTTATTGAATTCAGCGTAGTCTGTCTAAAAATACCCAACTGTACACTCAACTGTCTTTCAATAAAAGCAAAATACTTTTGTTTTAATCAAAGGTGCTTTCCGCGGGACAGTCAGAGCACCCTAGTAAACCCGTATTATCCAGTGATGAAAAAAACAGGGTTTCATTGGGCTGAACTAAAAAAAAAACTTTTGAATGAGTTTCTATGTCAAGTCGTTATAACTGGCATATACGAGTAAGAGCCAAAACTTGAAATATCCTTATACTTGGAAAGGTGCAGTTCCACCTAACCTACTGACACCATACAACCTGATCTCAGTGTCTCGCTGCTTTTCGTATGAGGCAACTAATGGAAGACGTGAACAGTTTTTATCAGAGAAGTACCTCTAGGAAGTGGCCTCCCTGCTTGCAAAAATAACTAAGGTATTTAAAACAACTGCGCATCGGACCAAGTTGGACCCAATTAATTGAAGACTACCGCAACAAACAAGTATGGAACTCTCAATAGAGGTTCTGAACAGGCGAGGAACGAATCCAAAGGTGTTGCTCTAAGCAAAGAAGCAGACACCGTGCCGAAGAAAGAAACTGATTTGGGCGATAAAGCACCAACTGCAACAATCAACACATCTGGAAATGTCTCGAGATCCCCCACTAGCACCGCAACAAGCACGGCTTGACCATACCCAGTTTTGGCCCCCCAGCTAACATAATTGGCTCGTCAGGTACACGAAGGATAATAGAAAGATATAGCTCGGATCCACGATCCGTGAGCTTGGGAATGATTTTAATTTTTGATTGATTTATCCACCACCCAATGCTCTTATTCATAGCCTAGCAGAGATGTACAGTGACGCCATGCTGGAAAGGTGTCCAGAAAAGCTAAATATGAATATGAGAATGAGTGGAGAAACGAGTGACACTCGAGGTGACCGACGAAAGGGATGGATGGCTAGAGGGCAACAGATGAGCGTTACGAATTGTCCTAAACAGACAAAGCCAACGAATTCGAGCGTAAAAGAAAGGAAGAAGAGGCGAATAAGATGGAAGTATGGAACTGTCCGACATAAAAATGGTAGAGCTAAACCATCGATACCAGATGCCATTGTCCTCCTTTGGACCAGTGGCAGATGAAGTATCTGGTACAGCACTTGATGGTTTAAGGAAAAAGGCCGAAGCTTTTTTTTTAAACCCACAAAGGCCTCGGACCACAACAATCAGATCATGCAAGAAGCAGTGCAGTCGCTTCAAGGTGAAAGGACTGAGGTCACATCCCTGACGGAGAAGGATAGCCACCGTCCGTTACTGGAGATATCAAGATAATATAATGCGCACAGCATTTGCCATCATGCTCTGGCCCACGAGCATACCACCACTTATATCAAAGAGTCTTCCCTTTACCTAGCTTAAGAACTTTGCAAAGATGGTTTTGCAAACTTGATGGACCTTGGACGTCGCTTTCGACCTTATGATGCAAGATTTCTAGTTAGCAGATGAAGACAAAGTGTGTGTGATCATTTTCGACTCAACATTGCAAGTGGCAATGACACTAGGTCTGAAGAAATAATGGGAGCTGCCAGTGTTTTTTTATTTTAACCGCAGATTGGATGTCCTAACTGTGCATCTTACTACACGATGCGAAATACCCCATTCTGCCATCGATTACGATTCGGGTTCACGAAATTAAAATTAGCGGAAACAAAGAGCATTAAGTTAAGATAAATTTTAATAACTCAAACATTATATAACATTATTAACATGTATATGCATTTTTTTAAGGAAAGAGCTGCATCAAAATTGAAAACATTAAGTTTTTGTGTTTGAGAATTCGCTGCATCCAGAAAAACTAGTCAGAAATCAATTTTTGGATTCCAAAATATTTACTGTGCAGACGATTAATCAGGTCATGTACCATACAACCTCGTCAGACCTGTATTTTATGTTTAAACTAAAATAAGACCACGTAAATATGCGTTGGCAGGCAAAAGATGAAGACCGCAACACAATTGCTTTGCTTTTTAAAATAACTGCAAGCGCCTTCAAACGATGTCAGTCTTTGGGATATAATGCCAACGAGACTTCTTTGTTTAATAACAAACTACCAACCTCAAACGGCATGCCAACATTGCAGTATAAAAGTTACTGTAAGGATTCTGGCATTTTTCCAGACAATATAACGGTACTTGATTGGTCTGCAAAATCCTTAACTGAACTATCCACGAGGGCGCCAATGGTCCGCAAGGGACTGATGCTAGCAAAGACTAACACCCTGCCCTTCTGGCGAGGTCTGTCTCATAGTCGTGTTTTTGGTAAGGGGTCACATCATAGTTCGAGGTAACGGGTCGAACTAAGTTGCAATAAGATCCGTGACGATAGTCAGCATGACTGAATTTCCGAAAATAGTCCAGTCTGTCACGGAGCATTTCGAATATCTGGCGACCTCCGTTATTATTAAGCAGTACCTGTATAGCACGGAGCTTTGAGCAGCGTGTTAAGCGTGTGAATCACCTGACAACACTGCGGACTCTGCAGCTTTAAGGCATGGTTAAAGTTCCAAACCAGGAAAAGCAGTCAGCGGACCCGTTTATCAAGACGTTGGTGGTAAGTGCAATGCAATCCTTGAGGGGTCTTCTCTAGCTGAACTTCCGGTTGGAGTGGGTGCCGAAGATTCTCAAGAGTCAAAACGCAAACGCGTCTGCAAGGCCCTCGGTGGAATGACTGAACAAGGTAGAATGGGCCAAGAGCGTTTTTCTGACAGCGTAAGAAAAAGCAGATTGGCCTAAGAACTTGTGGGATGGTTCAGATGGGGCTGAGCCAAGACCACCAGGCGTGGCGCGGGTTGTGGATAGCGAACGGCCTCCCCCAGGGAAATTAGCTGCGAATAGCACGAGATTCCTCGTAAATAAGCAGTCCCGGATAAACATCGTATCGGCAAGGCGCATGTGTTGCCGCCTTTAAAAGCATAGCGTCACACATCGCCTAACCTCTCCACAACCACAACCTACCTCCATCCTACCACTACATCTCACTCCAGGCCGGACTTAGGTGTCACTCGAACCGTGCCGAGAGTCAACGTGGCTGAGTGCCCGGATCAACAAATAGCTCAGTCTCGAACGGTGGGCTCAGGCAAATGGTGACAGCCTTACTCGGGTAATGCGGATCTCTGTCCGAGTGGACAATTACTTCTCTGCATTTCGCCTTAAATAATATCAAGACTACAAATATTTTAAAATATAGCAGGATCTCCCGCACCCAGGATGTGGTGAGGTCCTCACATGTGCTATCCCATCCTCCACATCGTGATACTCCAGCAACAAATAGGAGAGTGCCACTGACGCAGCAAGGGCGAGGTCAACAAGCCCCAGCTACGAGGCATGGTAGTGTGATCGGACCATCCCGACCATCTCGCCTGGCTGTAAGGCATGTTAGATAGCAACCGAGAAAGACGGAGGAGCCCCTACCTTCGAGGGGTCAACCCGGTGGGCTGGATGACCCGAATAGGAGAAATCTCTGTGGTTCAAGGGTTAAATGGTATCTCAAATACCTCCAGCAAGGACTGACTCCCAAAGAGGCACTCAAAAAGGGCCGTAAAAGACCCAGCAGCAATCTAATGCCACCGATGGACACGATGTAAGGATGTGCCCGGCAACCAAGGGTGTTGCAAGCGGTCTAGCAGGGGTTTGGAACTTAGGCAAAGAAGGGTCCGGAAGACCTGGATATGCACCCGAACACGTCACGTGCCGCCATGAAACCCAGCTCTTCAGCACCTACTGGGCCCACTGTGGAATTCCTCCATGTAATGCTCAGTCACGGAGACTTCTCTGTGTTGGAAGAGGCCATCGTAGACGAGGTTATTACATCCGGTGGTTGGGACACTGCGGTCTCATTCGCGGGCATTCACTTCAGGGTTGGCTTCCTAATGATTAAATGCTCCGATGAAGGGTCGCAGTGACAATCGTGGAAGAGCGTGTCCATCGACTGTAAGGTGGGAGATGACATACCGTCGCCCCATTGTATCACGCTATCCCAGATGCGTGGAACAGTTTACCTTAACCTAGTTGGTTCTGCGGAGGAACCAGAAAAAATCGATACCGACTCGTAGAAAGTGATAAATAGGAGGAATGAGGGTGCAGGAGCCCTCATAGTTATCGGGATAGCCAAAATATCCAGAAACGTGATAGTTGAAAGAGGGCACCAGGTCTTCTTTCGTTACAGGAAAATCCCCGTAAGTGGCCTAAAGAAGAAAGTTGGGGGAAAACGCAGCCCGCCCCAACACAGGAGGAGGCCACTGCACGGGCAGTCACCATCATGTCGAGCGACCTGGAAGACGAGGAGTTGGCGGAGGAGATGCTCTGCACCGAAGAGCTAGGGGACGCGGATGAAGAGGACATACCCATGTCCTCAGAGGAGCTAGAGAAAGAGCTGCGAGAGGAGACGGCAGCAGCTGACGTCGAATTGACGAGCAGTGGTGACGGGGTGCAGCTCCACGCCCCAATCGTCGTGTCAGTTGGAGCCCCTCCTTTAATAGATGACAAAGATCATCGAAACAGGGCTAGCCTAGTTAAACATCCATCACGCTAAGGATGTTCTAGCAAGGATGTTTACCAAACAACACCTTGGGCTAGCCCTTGTGCAGAAGCCATAGGTAAACAATGGTATTTAAGGCATATGCACGGCCAGCTGAAAGGTAATCTGGGATCAAAGAGACCCAGCACCCAGAGCATGTATTAAAGTGAAGTATGCTTTCAAAATTCCTGAGATTGTGTTTCCATAGCCGCACAGGCCAGTGGAAACGCAATCCCGATAGTAGCAGTGTCGGCATACTTCGCAGGAGATAGAGCCTGCTGGTGGAGTACTGCCGACGAGAGAAGCTACCGATGATCATCGGATGCGATTCCAATGCGCACCACACTATATGGGGAAGCAGCGACATCAACATGAGTGGTGAGTGCCTTACAGATTTCATATGTAAATATAATTTAGAACTTGGCAATATCGGCTCTTCACCGTCATTCATAACTAGAGTCAGGTAGGAGGTGCTATTACCCTGATCAGCTGGACCCTACAGCCTCACCTTAAGGACTGGCATTTCTCTCCAGAACAATCTATTTTATTTTTATTTTTATGGAAATAAAAAGGGTGGGGCCTTGACTATATGATTTCGCGCCACAGGAAGGGCGGGAGCGCTACGGCTATAACAGCGAGGCCACCGTTAGACGTCGATATTTTTTTTTGGTTTTAAATAATTGTTGCCACTCTCCATTAAACCAGCTGTTTAATAGTGATGTTGTGTTATTGTACGGTCGGCGGGCATGGGAGTACTGGCTGGCCGGAGCTGCCCCATTAGGACAAACCGACTCGTAACAAGTATAGAGTGTATCTAAATGGACGCCTGACGCAAATTTGGTACTGCAACGTAAAGACAACTCGTTTAAGAGTAACAACATGCAAAAACTAAAACTATTTTTTAAACCGCACTTTCCAGGCAGTATACCCCTCCACGAA
Source organism: Drosophila hawaiiensis (assembly GCA_037043685.1). Lineage (NCBI taxonomy): Eukaryota > Metazoa > Arthropoda > Insecta > Diptera > Drosophilidae > Drosophila > Drosophila hawaiiensis. The sequence continues at coordinate 566,256 of JBAMBA010000072.1, read as the reverse complement.
AATGCTATCTAAATTGGGAGTAGGTATAGACTGTCGGCTGACGACTGGGCATGTGCCAAGCCGGCACACACACCGCATAGTCTAGAACGTGTAATTCGTACTTTCTAGTCCTTCAAATCTCCCGGACTGGACGGAGTATCGCCAACAGAGCTGCGATATACTACCTTCCCCGATTAGCAATCTTGCCTTCGGATATATACCGAGCGCATGGAGGAGAGCAAGGGTGGTCTTCATCTCTAAGGCAGGGAAGAAAGACATCACCAACCCTTAGTCCTTCAGACCCATCAGCTTAACTTCGTTTCTATTAAAAACGTTGGAAAAGCTGGTGGACTACAAAATGAGAAGCACTTTGCTAAAACTAAGTCCGCTGCATCCAGCGCAGCATGCATACAGAGCAGGAAGGTCCACGGATACAGCACTTTACCAACTGCGGCACTTGATAATAGGTTAGGTTAGGTTATGTGGCTGTCAGCCCGAAGGGCTGACACACTTAGGCCATATTTGGCCCGTTGTGATGCCGAAGGGGGATCTAGGGGGGGTATTTCCTCCTACAGTCGTGCCCACAAAAAGTATTTCTAACAGTTAAAAATTTGACCAACCGGATGCGTAGATGAATTTCGCTATCTTGGCCGGTCTAATGTGTCGGAGCTCCGATAAGTCAGTTAGGGAGTGGTTTCCCAGGATTTCCAGCCTTTTCCTAGCAAGTGCTGGGCAATGACAGAAGAAGTGTTCCGGAGATTCCACTTCCTCCTCATCTTTGCAGCTTCTGCAAAAGTCACTGTGTGGCACCTGGAGTCTATTGGCATGAAAGCCTGCCAGCCAGTGCCCAGTTAGAGCTCGGATCACTGCAGAACAGTTGGGCCGACTTAGGCTGCACAGCTCTCTGCTGCGCTTAGAGTTGATAATTGGCCATTTCTGGTGTGCTATGCGGGCACAGGCTGTGCTTTGCCATTTCATGCAAGACCTGCGCCTGTACTCCTCCTTAATATTGAGCTTACAGGTAGCGAGGAGTGGTAGTATAATACCTTTCCAGCTAGCTCATCGGCTTTACAGTTGCCTTCAATGTCCTGGTGGCCAGCGACCCATATTAGGCTAATAACATGCTGTTTTGCCATCTCGTGTAGAGATTTGCGGCAGCTTGTTACTGATATCGAATTTGAAGATATCGAGTTGATGGATTTGATTGCCGCCTGACTGTCAATATATATATTTATATTGCTAGGGCTAACTTGGAGCCTTTCTAGGAAGTCTATAGCTTCCTTTATGGCCAGTACCTCAGCTTGAAAAACACTGCAATGCGTTGGAAGGCTGAAGGATAGCTGTATATTGAGCTGCTCTGAGTAGACCCCACCGCCTACGCGGTTGTCTAGTTTGGAGCCGTCTGTAAAGAAGGTTATGGTCGCCGGTGGACCGGGGGTGCCTTGAACCCATTCCTCCCTTTGAGGGATGTATGTGTTGAAGGGGGTATCCCGTTGTGTTACTGGCACGCAGTAATCTGTTTTTGAAGGGATGGTTGTCTTCCCTTCTAGGATTGAGGCATGGCCAGTGCTCTGAGTAGCCCAGGCAAGGGATTCTCTGAGTCTTATGGCCGTGAGTGCTGCAGTTTCCATCCCTTGTCTTTCCAGACATGGGATATCCAGGATAGCGTCAAGTGCCTCACTAGGTGTGGTACGAAGCGCCCCCGATATGCATAGTTCAGCCATACGCTGAACCTTGCTTAGTTTCGAAAGGGTGGTTTTCTTTCCTAAACAGGGCCACCATATAGCGACGCCATATAGGAGTATGGGTCTGACTATAGATGTATATAACCATTTAACGATATTTGGAGACATGCCCCATTTCAGACCAATAGATTTCCTGCACGTGTATAGGGCGACTGTTGCCTTCTTTACCCGTGTTTGGGTATTTAGGTTCCAGTCCAGTTTCCTATCCAGTGTCAGTCCTAGGAAATTGGCACTGTTGTTGAAAATCAGATTTACATTATTTAGTCGGGGTGGGACAAGAGGAGGAACTTTGTAATTTCTTGTGAAAAGAACCAGTTCCGTTTTATTTGTGTTTACTCCTAGTCCACTCTCCTTTACCCAACATGAAAGTATGTTTAGTTTACTTGTCATGAGGTCACAGAGAGATTGTGGATATTTTCCCTTAAAAATTACAGCAACGTCATCTGCATATGCAACTATATGGCAGCCGCCCCCCTCCATGTCCCACGGTGACACGGGTGACAGGACGCCTCATTGTGGCGTACCTCTGCATACGAACTTGGAGAGAGTTGACGATCCTAGTGTGGATGTCACAGTCCTGCAAGTGAGCAATTGACTGATCAATCCCACCGTACCGGTGTCAATCCCTAGTCCCAGCAGAGCTCCGATTATGGTTGCCGGGGTGACGTTGTTAAAGGCGCCCTCAATATCGAGGAACGCTTTAGGGTGTACTCCTTATGGAGTAGAGATTTCTCTATAGTAGAGACCACAGAGTGAAGGGCAGTATCTGTTGATCTGCCCTTCCTGTAGGCATGTTGGGACTCCGACATAAGTCTAGGGTCAATGGATGCTGTGAGATGAAGACTTATAAGTCGTTCCAGAGTCTTTAGCGTGAACGATGACAGACTGATGGGTCTGAAATCTTTGGCGCTGGTGTGTGTTGGCTTCCCAGCTTTGGGTATGAAGGTTATTTTTGACTGGAGCCATGTCGGTGGGATGCAGCCAGTCTTCGAATCTTCCCGAAGATCTCATGTAGAGGTCGGCAAAAATTTCCTCAACTGAACCCTCCACGAGGGTGCCGACTGGAAATAGCATCACAGCGGTCCTGCAAGGTACCGATGCTAGCTAAGACTCGTGCCCTGAACCTCCGACATGAACTGCTTCCATAGTCTTGTCGCTGGGAAAGGACCGAGTCATGGTTCGAGGTAAAGGGCCGGACTAAGGTGTTATGCGACCCGTGCCGATAGTCAGCCAGGCTGGGGGCCCTCAAATAGTCCAGTCTTACACGGAGCATATCGGATACCTGGCGACCTCCGATATTAATCAGCCTTACCTGCACATCGCGGGTCTCTGTGCAGGTGGACATCTTTTCTCCGCAGCTCGTGGGAATCGAAATGTATTCTTCATATAAAAAACAACAAAAGGAGTCCGGTACTCTCCCAAAACCGGTAGGGAGCAATCCCAAACATGTAGCGGAGGCAGTGGCTTGCAAGCCTGGCCAAAGCGGCAACATGACAAAAGTGGCGGAAAAGCCTGTTTGTCAAGCCAGCGGCGATGGTGCAGCTGGTAAAAACCCCGACCCGTCTGACTCCGTGGCAGGAAAGCAAAGCACTAGTGCAGCCAACCTGCCAGCCGGAGCGGGTGCGAAGGGCGATTTGCCAGCTACCAGCGCTGCGGCTAAAAGGTTTAGCTATGCCGACCGCAGGAATGCCGCAAGCATCCTAAAGCGGCAAAGCGCAAACACCCAGCCAAATCCACCAGCCGAATGGCAAAATAAAGTGGTGTGGGCTAGAAAGGTGCTGCCAAACTTTTGTGAGGCTCCACCCCAAAAAGAGCAGAGCCAGGCTAAAAGGCAGCGCTCACAGGAAGCACATGGTCCCGTTGCAAAACGGGCCAAGGTGCAGCAGGGAAGGTCCTTTGCCGAAATTGCCAAGGAAAGAATCCTCATAGGGATCCTTGACAAGGGAAACAAGGACGGTAGAATCCCAAGAAACCAGTGGAAGTGGGTGGAAGGAGCCCTCGCTGTACAATGCCTGAAGCTATTAAGCAAGGCGCCCGGGCCACCACCTGTATGCAGGGATGCTGGGTGGTACCAGGGTAACACAAAGGTTATCGCCTGCCAAGACGCTCGCTCAGTAGAGCTTTACAAAGCTGCTGTAGCAGAACTTGGTGAGGTCTACCCCGGGGCGAAGCTGGTCGCTGTAGACTGGAGCGAAGTCCCGAGCAGACCTCGTGCACGCATTTGGATCCCGGCTTCCCTAAAGGAACCGGACCAAGTGCTTAACCTTTTGCAACTCTGCAACCCCTCTCTTCCCACCCATGACTGGAGGGTGGTGAAGATTGAGGCCACCGAGGGGCCAACAAATCAGGCAGTGCTGATTCTTAACAAGGAATCACTGGCCCCAATTGAAGCCGCCAAGGGCGAGCTAAATTTCGGCTTCGGCTCTATTACCGTAAAGGTATATAAATCGGATGCGCCGGCCGGAGGAGACCCTGCTGTCTGTAACAAGACGGCTAAACAGGGCCCTCCCGCGGAGATCGGAGCAACCGATGAGGAGCCGGAGCCAGGCTATATGTCGGACACGTCGACTCTGACTCGGGGCCTTGAGGCCTTGTGTCACGAGTTAGACGATGACGACTTTACGCTGTCGGATGAGGATGACAGCAACAACACGGTGGTGAGGGTGGAATCTCCGGATGTCCTTGAGACTACGGCAGATAAACCTTCACCACAGTAAAGCAGCATCTGCTGCTCTGATGCTCCGCCTGGCTGGAGGCGGAGACGATATAGTACTAGTCCAAGAACCTTGGGTGATTGGAGGCAAGGTTTGCGGACTAGGCAATAAAAATTACAAGCTGTTAGTAGCTGGAAATGAAGGTAAAAAACGTACCTGCATCCTCGCGAAAAAACATCTAAATATTTTTCTGCTCCACAATTTTAGCAATGACGACAACACAGCGGTAAGCCTGGAGCTCCAGTCAGCTTCGGTAAGGCTACTGTCTGTCTACATGGCCTACGACAGCGCCGGCCCACCACCAGACGAGACCACAAGATCCCTCGTCCAGGAGTGCGAGAAGCACAGCATTGGCCTAATCATAGGCTGTGACGCCAATGCTCACCACACCCAGTGGGGGAGTACGGGCACAAATCCGAGGGGTGAGTCACTCTTATCCTACATTCTTAATACTAACCTCTTAGTATGTAACACGGGAAATGAACCCACCTTCATTATTAAGAATAGAAGAGAGGTCATTGATCTGACCCTCATCTCACAATCTATGAGCGACCAGCTAATAGGTTGGAGAGTGTCTGACGATCACTCCTTCTCTGATCACAGATACATCGAGTTTGAGCTCCTTGCGAGCCATCCGGAACCAGTTCACTTCATAAATCAAAAGAAGGCGAACTGGGAAATTTTCAAAGCCAAACTTGACCGAACCCTTTCGGAACACCCACCGAAAGGCCCGGACAACTTAGCTCATCTCTGTAAGCTGACAGAGACTTTCACTTCTGCATGCAATAAGGCTTTTAAGGCAGCTTGCCCTATCAGTAAGCCAGTGCACAAGAAGAAACTACCATGGTGGACACCTGAACTAAATGTCCTTAGACAAAGTTGCAGGTCTCTCTTTAATGCAGCGAAAGCGCAAAATAACGACCAGCAATGGTCAAAATACAAATCAAGTCTGGCTGAATATAAAAAAGCCACCAGACGAGAAAAAAGGAAATCTTGGAGAGATTTCTGCACGGATATTGATTCAACTACCGAAGCTGCAAGGCTTAGGAAAGTTTTATCAAAAACCACACCCGCACTAGGTTATCTGAAAAAGGATGACTCTTGGTCGGTCTCCAGTGAGGAGTCACTGGAAATCCTCCTTAATACACACTTCCCTGGCTGCTCCGAGCAGACCCCGAGGTGCGCAGAAACCAGCCGCATAGAGAGCACAGTTTTGAAGCCTCTTATAAACAAAAATAACATCAATTGGGCAGTGAACAGTTTCAAGCCGTTCAAATCTCCAGGCCCAGACCAAATAAGCCCAATCCAATTACAAAAGGCGGGAACTACAGCCACTTGATAATAAGGAAGTAGCAATATGCGTGTTTTAAGATATATAAGGCGCCTTTGACACCACATCCCATGATGCGATAAGGCCTGACCGATTGAGGAGGGGTCCTGACCCAACCACTAGCAAGTGGATACTCCGGCTGCACAGCATCACCGCTTGACAACACTGTAACAGTCTTAACAACTAAAGAGTATCCCCAAGGGGGAGTATGGTCTCCGCAACTCTGGAGTTTCTTATTTTATGAACGACTTAATAGACTTGCGAAAAGAGGTATTCAATATCAGGGATATGCCGATGTCATTGTTATCATAGCACGAGGCAAATTTGAAAAATCACTCTGTGACATCGTTCAGTTTTGACTGAAAATGAGTGACTGGTGTACGGAGGTTGGACTCAACCTAAACCGTACAAAAACAGTCATCATCCCCTTTACTGGAAGATTTAAGTTACAGAGAATGGGACATGGGGCAAATAAGGCTCTCAGGGAGCCTATTAGAACCAAGTAAGGAGGCAAAATACCTCGAAGTCACATTAGATCAAACTTTGGCCCTCATGTTCAGAATACGATAACAAAATGCTCCATAGCGCTTTTTACATGTCTTAGCATAGCCGGGTAGTTATGGGATACATCACCAAGTATAATGAGATGGCTATACCTAATGATAGTATGGCACATGCTGACCTACGGAGTGATAGCATGGCGGACAGGGCGCGGCTGATCGCCTTGCAGAAACAACTAAATAAATTGCTGAGAATGGTCTGCGTATTTATGACTGTAGCAATGCGCACAATGACAAAGGATGTCTTCAGACGGAGTTGGGGGCAATCACTGAGGCTGAGAGATGCCCAACTTCTTTCAGATAAACTGCCCCTACTGATACGGAGCTGGACAGAGACACCATGAATCCAACAAGCCTGGTGTTTTTAGAATTCTCACCGGTCTATTGACAGGATACTGTAGACTAAGAAGTCACCTAACTAAACTATTTGTTACAATGAACAATGCAGGTTTTGTGCAACCGAGGAAGAATCCTCAATACACGTCCTAGCTGAGTGTGTTGCCTTAACAAGGAAAAGATGCATCATCCTGGGGATGAATGTTATGAGCTTCAAGGACATAGTAGCTCTCAACCCAACAAAGATAATAACATTTGTGCAGGACCTAAGGTTGATGGAGGAGCGCCTGGACCCAAAGGCCAAAGTGCAAATGTCGAACCATTCTTTCGCCGAAACTGCCAGGAAAGAATCTTGATTAGGGTTCTTGATCAGGGCAGTAAGGATGTAAGGATCCCTAGGAACCAGTGGAAGTGGGTAGAGCGCTCGCTATCTACCTCTCCTGACTGCTGAATACACACAGCATATAGGGATGTTGGGTGCTACTGAAGTGATTGCTTGCGATGATGAGCGCTCCGTTGAACTTTATAAAGTTGCAGAAGCTGATGTTGGCGAGGCCTGAGCAGCTAAGCTTGTCGAAATCCCGAGTATACCTCGCGCTCGTATTTGAATTGCCAACTCTGTCGACCAGCCAGCACACAGCATCCTTCTTCGAAGACCGATGCGATACCTGTAGCTGGACACATATCCGATACGTTGACACTGACACAGGGACTAGAGCCTATGTAGCGTTAGATTGACGAGGAGGATTTCTCTTTATCAGATGAGGAGGATAGCAAAATAACGGTGGTGGGGGTAAACTCTCCACAAGTATCTAAGATTCTGCAAATAAATACGAGGTGTGTTCAAAAAGTATCGCGAATTTTGAATTTTCGCGGGTTACGTATTTTCGAATTTCGATTTTTTTGTAGCGTTATGTTGGTACTCATGTCTCTCACTTATGCCGACAAGCTCGGCCATTTTGAATGTTCACTTAATTGTTGACAGCTGCTTTGCTTGCACGTGTTTTGGATCGTCTTCGATTTTTACCTATTCAAAAAAATGGATCAAAGAACCTGTATCAAATTTTGTGTGAAAAACGAAATTAAGTGCGCGGATGCATTCCGAATGTTGATTGTGGCATACGGAGAAGCTACCTTGGACCGAAGCAACGTTTATCTGTGGTACAAAATGTTCTCAGAAGGCCGAGAAGATGTGAACGACGAAGAGCGTGCCGGACGCACGAGCACTTCAACAACAGACGAAAAAATTAATGGAGTGGAGAAAATGTTATTGGCCAATCGTCGAATCACCGTTAGAGAAGTTGCTGAGGAGCTAGACATATCGATTGGCTCATGCCATTCGATTTTTATCAATGATTTGGGCATGAGACGGGTCGCCGCGAAATTCGTACCAAAATTGCTCAATTGCGACCAAAAACAGCATCGCATGAACATTGCTAATGAGATGTTGGACTCTGTCCGCGACGACCCAAATTTGCTCCAGAGGGTCATAACTGGTGACGAATCGTGGGTTTATGGTTACGACGTGGAAACCAAAGCTCAATCATCTCAATGGAAGCTGCCGCACGAACCAAGACCGAAAAAAGCGCGCCAAGTTCGGTCGAATGTGAAAGTTTTGCTGACAGTTTTCTTCGATTTCAGGGGCGTGGTGCATCATGAGTTCTTGCCACAGGGTAGAACGGTCAATAAGGAATATTACCTGCAAGTTATGCGCAATTTGCGCGAAGCAATCCGCCAGTAACGCCCGGATTTGTGGAAGAACAAAAATTGACTTTTGCACCACGATAACGCCCCTGCTCACACATCGTTGCTTGTGCGCGACTTTTTGGCCAAAAACAACACACTAATGATGCCGCAACCACCGTATTCCCCAGATCTGGCCCCCTGTGACTTTTTCTTGTTCCCTAAACTGAAGAGGCCCATGAAAGGACGACGTTACGCTACGCTTGACGAGATAAAGACGGGATCGAAGGAGGAGCTGAACAAGATAAAAAAAAATGATTTTTTGAAGTGCTTCAAAGATTGGAAAAACCGTTGGCACAAGTGTATAATATTTCATGGGGATTACTTTGAAGGGGACAAAATAGATATTCATGAATAAATAAATAATATCTGAAAAAACACAAAATTCGCGATACTTTTTGAACACACCTCGTATTCACCCTGGCTCGCTATGTTGATGGAGGAGTTGACACAGTAATATTCCAAGAACCTTCGGAGGTCGGACACAAGGTTTGCGAAATAGGAAGAAAAAACTATAAGTTTATAGCAGCTCATAAGGAAAGTAAAACAATAATTTGCATTTTAGCTCCATCCAGATTTAACAAGAGATTTCGTCTTAGAGTGCAAGAATCACGAAATTGGCTTCATATTAGGATGTGAAGTCAATGCTCACCACCCCCAGTGGGATAGCAGATACGAATACGAGGATTGACTCACTCTCTATTATCTGCAATGAGGTAAATAATCCTACCTTTATTAATAAGAATCGAAAAGAGGTCATAAACCTGATTCTTGCCTCACACTTCCTTAGTGTTCAGCTGAAAAGTCTGCAACGACCACTCTGACCATACACTTAGAATTTGAGCTTTTACTAAGCTCCCCTAAATTAAAAGAGAATGAATTTAAAAGCCTTCAAAGATGAACTAAATCGAATAGATCTAAGAGGAAGGGCTACGAAGAAATCGTGGAAAGTATTATGCATCGCTTACTGATGCTGCGATGTTAAAGAGAATCCTTCCCATAACCACCCCCACACTTGGTTTCCTGGAAAAAAAACGATACATCATGATCAGGCGCTGGAATCAGTAGATAACCTCGTGCGTTGTGTCTGTTCGTCGATCGTGACTCTCGTATATTTCGCGTCTGTCGTGGCTGTTGTGTTTTTGGTTTCCGTCTGTATGTCGTGACTGTCCGTCTGCTGTGTCTGTCAGTGTGTCGTGTCAATCTGTCCGTCATGCCTGTCTATCTGCAGTGTATGTAGCGTGTGCCTCTCTGTCGTATCCTTCTTTGCTATTTACAGGAGTTAATAGTAAATAGGGTAGCCAATTCAATGCCAAATTGGAAAAGATCCGTGATCAGTCTAACAACGCTACTCACACCAACCTACCCCTCGCAGTCTGCTTCCTTTTCACGTAATTATTATCAATTATCCAAATGTTAAATACCTCTTCAAACTAGAGAGTATCAGAAAACTCAAATTTTAAAACCTCGCTTGGGCTTAGCTTGGACAAGCACAAGACCGAACAGTTCTGTTAAACAGCCAAGAGCGAATGGAGACTGTGGTGCTGCATATCGGTTCCACTTCGATTTTTAAAGTAGGGTTTATCGCCTGTCCCGCAAAAGAGGTCCCACTTCACACAGATTAATTTTTATGCTGTAGTCAAATCTATCCTCCGAAAATGTAAGCAACAGATAGGAGGAAGAAACTATGAACACGCAAATAAATTGTTCACTTTATCGATAACTTCGTCCATTCCACCAATATCGATAGCAATGAAATGCACAATTTTCAATATAAAGAAATTTGATAGGAATATACCATAAGGAAACAATTGCACTAAATGTCAAGTATGGCATGCCTCCTAGCATAGTATATTGCTTATGCACTTCATTCGCCAAACCAATCCTAATTTACAGTATTCTAATATGATAGCCAATTTAGAAAATCAGTTATCAGTCAAAAAAAAATAGAAAGTAACACCCTGTAAATGCTCCTAGCTACTTGCACGTTGCTTCTAGTTAGTTGGATTTCACGCGATTAGATTCCAATAACGATTTCTGCAAAACAAAACTCTCCTTCTGCCCATCACTTGACAGAAAATTCCCTTTCTAAAAGACTTATCTCAAATCCTAAGCGGGCCCTTAATAAAATTGCAAACCTTTTTCAGAAAATCAAGATAAATTCGCGTAGGGTTACCCAACTTCTAAAATTTTGGTCATTCTATCTTAGCATAACAATCACCAAATCAAGAAACCAATATTTAAAGTTTTTTTTTTTGTCGCAGACAAAAGACAAAGCGGCTAGGCAAAACAAATCAGTTGCTGAAAGCAAATCACATCTTCAATAATATGAGATAGTAAGTTTGTTATAGAGTTGCATTCGATTTAGTAAGACGGGCGATATTGTCTTGCTAAATCGACGGACGGTTTGTTTTGAATATTTTTATGTTGGGCGTTTTAAATTGCTTACATATTTACCCCCTTCTTCTAGTACGTAGAATAATAATATTTGCGGGCTTAATGTCTGCGTTAAAGGTGTTCATAAGAATGTGACATGTTTTGAAGAAGTCTTTGACTTGATTTCGCTTCATGTTCATGTTACTGGTAAATTTTTATTCGATACACTACAGTGCAGTCGTATCATTTGTTGACAAAAATAAGCTTAGCTCAATATGTACAGATGGAGCGGTTATTATGACAGACAAGCAAATGGGCTCTTTGGGACCACTTAATAAGACTGAAATTAATTGTATATCGTTCCATTGCTTAATGCATCGTAATGCTGTGACCCTTAGGAAGTTCAAGGAATTCGTTGGAGGATCGCAAGTCGAATATATTACTGTACCTAGAAGTACACTGGTTTAATAAAGGGAAATGTTTGAACGTCTTTTTAAATTACGAAAAAAGTTTGAGTTCCCAATACCAAATTTTAATGGAGTTGGCACAGTTTTTGTTATATCGCAAAAATATTATTTTGTCAAATTTGAAAAAACCTTGATAATATTATCCGAATTAAATATCAATCATTTTTTTTCAAGTTCAAGAATGTAAACTAGCAGGACTTAAAGATTTTACCAAGTCCAATTAAAATGCATGGCCATCTACTAAATCTAACTAACAAATCTGGATGAAAATTACATTTATGCTATCACTCAACGATTGAGACGACATACAACTGCGAGTTGACATTTATCTGAAAATAATTTTGAGGAAGCTCAGAAGTTAAATATCTGACCAACTGTTAGCCGACCTATTCTGTATTAAAGAATACAAAGGAGATATGTATTTGTTTGACATTATAAGAACATTTCTATTTTATATGTATTCATTTGAGGTATTTTATTTCCTATTATTTATTTTCGCCGTTGTTTTTTTTTCAAACAGAAACAACTATCTTCCTGATTATGAAAAAAATGGTAAAAGCACCGTAAAAAATGTACTTCAAAGCCAAGCAAACTCTTGCTAAAATATAAATAACAATCCTTAAGATGAATGTAAGAAAATGGAACTGTTGGGAACTTTCCCAATTGTACTCCACAAATCCAGGAAAAACGGTCGAAATATATCAGCTTAGTTAGAAAGATACAACAATACATGTAAAACAGAAGAAAACGAATTCTTATACAATTTTATAAAAAATTGACACACATTTGAATGGCCTATAAAGCGAAATAGGTGAATTCCTTGTTTTGGAGTTTAGTTGCTATTTCCAATTTCTGGGACAGATATAAAATCTTTTACAAGATTTAGATTGTGGCTAAAGCAATTTAAATAACGTAGAACATCCGTCAAAGCCGAAATCAAACACAATATTCTGCTTGTAATAAATCTCTATAATATATGGAGACCCATGAAACTACTCAAATTGGTAAAAAAAAAAAAAAAAATGGGAAAAATAAAATTTTCAATTTTTTTACTCAACTTTTTTACCTGTCTAGGTCCATACGTATTGAATTGGTTATCTAAGGAGTACGACTAATTATATATATAAACTTGGGTTCAGGGTATCTGCCAGTCGAGACTTTCGACAAAAACATTTTTGCTTGTCAATTTCTTATCTCGTTGGGCTCAGATTATTTGTGTTAGTTTTGTGCAGTCGCCAAATGGTTTATGACTCCAGCACCTATGTTTGTAATAGAGTTGCTTGGCAAATCCGGCAGGCAACGCTTGACTTATATTAATTAAGTGTACGTATTAAATGTTTGATCAAGCAGACTCCGATCTGCGCTGAGTCTCAAATTGTGTCCTGAGGGTCTTATACATAAATTGCTACAGGAAATGAAATTATTCGCTTGTCTTCTTACATACATACATATTTATAAGCGTTTACAAATGTATATATGCATATAATGAACTTGCGAGTTTCCTTATCGCGAATGCAACCATCAAATACACATTTGGGAGTATGTACATCTTACATTTTACGCGTGTATGCATGATGTAAGTTATGTATGTACCCTTACTTGTGTGTACATACATACATACTTCGTAATTTCTAATTAATTCGTTCGTGAGCATTTTTATCCCTAGTGTAAACATGCATATAGATATTTATGATAAGGCATATGCATGCGATCAACAAATGGAACACTTAAATCTCTTCGATTCGTAAAATACTTTATTTTTATGTACATGCATATGTATGTATGAAAATGCACTCCATTTTTTTCACACATACATAAGTATATACATAATTACATGTTTTAAATATAGCACATGCATAGATAGTTTTGAATTCGTTTCACGTTGACTAATAAATAATGAATCAAATACAGATACAAAATATCAACGTGCCCAACAAACAGAAAATAAATTATATATTTCGGTTGGTGAAAAAAAATTGAGCAGTGACAACTTAGGATAGAGCGATTAAGGATATCGATACCAAACATCGATGTATCCCGTAGCAGACCAACATCAAGCGGAACAAATGGAGTTTTGTTCAAGGACCAAAAATGCGCTTCTCATAATCATACATAGTGGCATTAATCGGAACGCATGGGATTTTTTCAATGAAGTGAAACGCTCTTCACGCTGGGAACATCAGTCACAGCTGCTATATAACTATAAAATTAATGCGCAAGTAAAATGATATTTGAATGATATATGAATATTTTCAGAAATTATATGTTACAGTTTTTTGGCTTTACGCGGTTTTGCAAGTTCTGACAGAATTATAGGAAATTGATTAGGAAAGGGTCCAAAAAAGATGCCACAATTAAACTTTAATTTAAAAATTGAGACGAAATGTAGAAAATGCGTTTGACAATTTGGCTACTTTCAACTCGAACTTAAAAGCTTTCAAGAGATTTATTTAAGAAAAATAATGACTGTTATGCTTAAATTCTTACAATATGTACAAGATATTGTGTGTTTTATCACTCAGCAACTTAAGCAGGTTACTTCTATCACTAAGCAGACAATATTGTATTGAATGTTAAGTGATGATATGCGTCTTTATACGTCCTGTTTCCTAATCTTCTGTCGTTCCAGCGCCTTTCAACCCTATTTGAATCTATAAATTTGGACCAAAAAAAAAAAAAATTCATACAGTTATTTAGGCACATCCCCTAGAGAATATTGCTTTGATTCACGATCAAGTCAAGCAAATGATTGTTTTTATGAAATAATTTTTTATATATTTAATTATTGCGCTAGTTGCAAAAGACTTACGTTTAACTAGGTTACAAATGAAAATGAACATTTAAATTTAGTATCCGATTTACCAAAGCAGATGGGAATCTGTGTAAATGAATTTCGCTTGGTCTGAGGTGTATTACCTCTAAAAACCGAAATGCTCACAATTATTGACCTTTCCAATTATTAGGGTAATTAATCGTCGTGTTTTGCTTAGTTTTATGTTTATAAGTAAATTTCTAAATGTTGAAATCGATTCCACGTTACTGCGTTGCTGAGCACATTAATATTTCCCTCTACACCTACTCTGCACTTATCATATGTGTTTTAATTGCTTGTCTAGTATAAATTGTATTCATCGATTTTAAGTCTATTTTTAATGCTTACGAGAAATCTCATTTTTTTAGGTAGTGTATTTCTCAAAATTAGACATCAAATTATTTAAAATGTTTACCTATATATGAGTTTTAAGCTATAAATACCTTTAGTACTATTAACATAGTTTATTTAACTATTATATATATCTCATTTTCTATATTTTCCAGAGTTAAATTCTTTGGTCTCGCCTTGAAGCTGCCTCGTTGCGAGAGCTGCAAAAGGTCACTTTCCCTGCAGGACGTTCAGACAACCGCCGTTGTGATTGAGCAAGAATAAGCTCCTTTTGCTCCTCACATTTTTTGTGCACCAGTTGTAACACTACCTTGAACCTGAGTCTGCAGAGAGTCCCTTAAATTCTGCGCCGGAACCGGAGATGGTGTTGTTGCCTGTTTTATGGTTTTATTTCTGCTTTCGGAGCAACGGTTCTAGCGGCTGATTAATTATTGTTTCATTTTCATTTATTCATATATACACACATCTTTGAAAAATTCCCATATCGTTCCAAAAACTTCGACTTGTGTGAATTGCTTATTACGAAGCATCTTCCAAAAGGATTCAAAATGCTGTGTTGATTAGTGTAAATTGTGCATTTAATTTTCATTTTAATCAGTTTGATGCATTATTCGCGAGATGGGGGAAGCTATCGAGTAAATTAATTTAACTGGATTTGTAGTTGTACAACATGTTGTATGATTAGTGGAAAATATATTCAAGTATTTAATTTTCAAGCTATTATGGTATTTCGCGATTGCCTGTTGGTGCTGATCAGGAATATGTATAGCTATATACACACATAATATATGCTTTCGTCTGTTACAGATATTTGTTTTCATTTTGAATGTATTCAGGGAATATAAATGGTATTTTTGCAACCTAAATATACGGTCACACTGAATGCGGTACAACAATTTAATAATATTCAATTTGTCCGATATGAGAGTAAAAAAAGTTGATTTTCAAAAGAAATACGCAAAACTGAAAAGTCGAGTGAAGAATTTCGTGTTTGTAAGTCAAGCAACTATACATGCATTTATACAGATTTATTTACACACATGCAGAAGTACATGTATTTATGCAACTTAAAAGTTGGCTGGCGTTTGTCAATTAATTATTTCTAAATTAAAAGAAAATTAAATTTTTTCAGGAAAACGCATCGATTGTTGATGAAGTTTGCGCGTTACAAGTGGAACTGGCGGCAGCTCGTTCCGAGAGACTGGCCCTAATTGAGAGACTCATGTTCCATGAGGGACTTGATAAAAGTTCCATCACTCAAGATCATCTATTGAATGAGAATCGTGATAATACAAAGAAATACGTCGCCTCAACTCCGAATCATGCATTTGAGAAAAAGAATGAAAGTAAATCGAATAATATACCGGCACTGCAACAGAAGAGTTTTCCCTTGAAACTAACCAACGTTCTCATACACTCCATTGGCGAGATTATACCCACAAATCCCAATTTTCACACAGCACATTGGATATATCCCGTGGGGTATGTGGCAACAAGGATATATGCACATCCCAGAGACCCAGTGAAGAAGTGTGTATTCACGTGCAAGATCCTTAACAATGCTGGACTTCCTCAATTTCAATTGATTCCCGACAATGATTTAGATGGTGTCTTTTTCGGAGAAACGGCCAACATATGCCACCAGGAGCTGCTCAATTGCATTCAGAGCTCCTCGAAGCAGAAACCTGTTCAAGTCAAATTTAAAGCGAAGGGCGAAGTATTTTTCGGACTGGCAAACCAAAAGGTGCAGTCGCTTCTTCTTGCAGATACGAGAATTAAACAATGTACGAACTTTAAAGGATATTTATTGGAAAATAATAAGGAAATTCTTGAGAATGACGATCCTACATTATCTTATACGAGTCTTCAAACTTACCTTAACCAATGACGTTCTTGTTCGAAATAATCTATATGTTTTTCCCTTATAGACTCATTATATAGAGGGTTATATTGCGGAAAGCATCGGATTATTTCAATTAAGTGAAACGTTCTGACACAGGTAACGTTAGCATGAGGCATCAGTCACAGCTCTTAATTAACAAAAAAATAAAAATAATTAAAAATGGATTTTAACAAATTAAATGTTATTGCTATTTTTCTTGCCTTACACAGTTTTATTAATTTTTATTTTGACATGATATGCATGCATTTTTAGTATCGGACAATTACAATTTGGCCAAAGCCACGCAAGTTGAAAAAAATATATGCAACCATTGGTTTATTTCTCAATAATAAATACTTTTTAAGGTACTCATGGGCAATAAAATGACAGTTGTTTTTTTTAATTTTGTTCACGATTTTTGAGTCTTAAAACTTCCCCTAGTCAGGTGGTTTTCCTAGAAAATGCAAATAATTGGTTGCCTTCACTAAATACATTTACACGAGCACGGATCATAGCAAAATTAATGGAACCCCGACCACTACCGATCACACAGCCGGAACCAGTGCGTGCAAGTTCACTGGACCTCAACTTGATTCCGAGGGCTATGCCCAAACTATTGAAACGCATGACACTTAAATGTTACGTAGCTAACAATAAGCACTGGATGGGTAACTTTCGTCCACAGAGTCTAGATTTTTTCCACAGTTTTTTACCAGGGACTACTTCGAAATCTTGGCCACTGCGCACAAGCGTATCATGAGCGAACCGAAGCCGGCACGAGAGCCAGGCCAGCCCCGAAAACGAGGCGAGACAGCATACAAACACATTTAAGCGAGGGTTTGCAGATTTTGCGACCAGTAAGGACACGTTGCAATTGAGTTCGTATTTTGTCCATCGAAAAACGGACACCGACCTCCCCTACCGAGGGGCGAAAGGAAGCCGAACAGGACAGCCCAAAGACGCTTTTCGGAAGCACTTAAGGACAAAGGCAACTGTCAGTACAAGGCTACAATAGACACAGGGACCACGAGTAGCTTCGTTAACGAGGAGCTTCGTATGGCAGGCGTCCATACAGCGGAGTCCGAGAACAGGTCGAGGTGATCATCAGACTCGGGCGGAAGAGCATCTATATTGCCCTTTCCAGCAGTCATCGACGACTTAGTTCTGGGATGGGATTTCCTGTCTGACATGGGCACATTTTTGGAGTGTGCAGATTTGATAGTAAGCATCCCAAAGAACGGGGACATCAAGAGTCAAGCGATGACGGCATTCACAGTCCCAGGGAAAATACTGATCCGGAGAAAGTAGCTTCTATCGCCGAATTGAAGCCCCTGGAAACGTCAAAGAACTACGGACATACCTGGGAGTGGCATCATGGCACATGCGTTTCGTACCAGAACCTTAAATAAGATACAAAATGGGAATGGACTGGAGAGCACCAATAAGCTTTCGAAATGGTCAAAGCTAAGCTGACACAATCGCCTGTGTTAGCATGGCCAGACTTCTCAAGGCCATACTGACCCAAAACTTAGAGGAGGGCGAGCGGGTCATATCGTTTGCAAGCAGATCTTTAAATGGTGCGGAGCATTATTACTCTGCGACCCAAAAAGAGTACCTTGCGATAATCTGGGGCTTAAGGAAGCTAAGACCGTACTTGGAAGGATACTTCACTGTCATTACGGATCACAAGGCACTGAATTAGTTAAAGTGCATCGAAAGCCCATCATGCAGGATTGCAAAATGGTTACTGGAACTGCAGCAGTTTACTTTGTATGTCAAATACAGGAAGGAAAATCTTAATGTGGTTGCAGATGCCCTATCCTGACAACCTCTGAAGGATACGTTCCTAAGAGGCATATACAGAAACGCTCACGCATATGTCAAACAATGCGAAATATGCCAAGAGAATTATCCCAGTCAATTGCCCGCGGCAGGACAAATGCTGACTCAAATCCCTGAGGAACCCTGGAGCATAGTATATGCTGACGTAGAACCAATGCCGAGTACCGTTTCTCGAAATATACGGAAATGGTACTCAGAAGCGCTACTAAAGCAACGCTACAAAAAGCCTTTAGGAAAAGGATTTTGGCACGGTTTTGAGGACCAAAAGTATTGATAACACACAAACGGCACACAATTTACAAGAAGGGCATTTAAAGAATTCCTAGAGGATATTGGAGTCAAAATCCAATTCAAAGCGACCTCTGAACTCGCGAATCGCACAGTAGCAACTATAATCGCACAATTTACGAAGGATAACCAAAAAAGTTGGGATGAGTCATTACTCGAACAGGCACTGACAATCAACACCTGTGTCTCAAGCTGTACAGGGTACAGCGCTGCCTTCATCACACAAGGTAGAGAACCGAGGCTATCGAAGGCGTTGATTGACGAAATGACAGTCGGAACACGCCAAGTAGTTTAAGCAGCGTCCGACAATGAAAATAAGAAAAGGCGGAACAAGACCAAGCAAGGCACTACAGCCTTCCTCGCCGACTATGGAAACCCAATATCGGAGACAGCGTGTGGATGAAATTACACGTCCTTTCAAATGCAGCGGAAGGATTCTCAACGAAGCTAGCACCATATCAAATTGTGGATTTTGCATCACCCGTAATCTGCAAAATAAATTGGTTGAAGGGCAGGATAGGACGTAATGACCTGAAACAACACAGCGACCGGAAGGATACGGAGAGAAAAACTAATGTGGTCCCACATACAAAATTAGAACATATTTATACTAAAAAAATATACGTATAAAAAGCAATAATAAAACCGAAAAGGAAGGGTATACAAAACACCTATAAATAAATATAACACAAAATGGTATACAAAACACCTATAAATAAATATAACACAAAATGAAAGGTTATACATACAAATAAATAAAACTGGCGTCGCCGCTGCATGCACTCAGTGAAGGGGAGGATGTGGACGTGGACGAAAGCGAGGGTGCCGATGAGCCCCCGAACCAGGCGGTCGCAGAAGATGTGGTGCCACTACTTCGTCACTACCCCAGTGATTTAAACAACGACAATCCTGAGTGGATACGGTGGCAGTATCCACAGTTGCCAGCGACCCCCTAACGCGACGACATCGCAGTGCGGTTCGCGGCGCCGCCCCCCTGCGCCGACTCAAGCGAGGCAGCCCAATGGGCGCCGGCAGAGGCGACCGAGCACGACGGCCATGGCCGAGACCTCAAAAGAGGAGGCCGAAGACCCAGGGACGCCGAGCGAGTACAACGACAACGAGGACGAGACGTATCGTCCACAGAGGAGGGAGCGGAAGAAAAGGGACCTTCGCTACAGGCCGGCGGCAACATACCGTCACCTTGAAGTATGTATGGGAGGCGGACGCGGGGTTGCCACCAAGATGGCAGCTAGAAGAGGAACGGCCACCAGTATGCATGGTCGTCCAATCCCGAGGCCAAATAGAAAAGAAAAATATATGAAAAAAATGGAACGCATGGGGAGGGGAGTTCATAAGGAACCGCCACGAAAAATAAAAAACATTTCTTACCATCATATATATTTTCAGCGCAATCATTTATTTTGGAAAGGGGAAGTTTTCTATTGCCGAAGAAAGAGGTGAGTGGGAGGAGCCATACAGCCATTCCAAATATGAATGTATATGTATATGTATATTTATGAATGTAGAGATATATGTATATATATTTATGGATGTGCATGCGAAATGCTCACATGTTTGCAATAAATGTTATATGCGCCCCTCAGCATAACTGTCTAGCAGGCCGAAATCCGTTCCTGATGCAGTTGCGCAAATTCGCTCTCTTTCGTATTCTCTCTTTCTAACGCAGGTAGTCAGCCATTTGAGCGGGTCTGACACAGATGTCCATCAGGATATGTGGCGTTAGTGAGTGAGGAGTATTGCAGGTGCAATATTCCTGTCCATACTCACGCTGACGACAGACAATGGTGAGCGCCAGCAAAAGGGCAGTGGAAAATTATTAAGAGAAGATCACGCCACCATGGTACAGTCCCGTAAAAAAATGGCCAACAAAAGTCTATGAAAAAAGCAGGGCAGCACAAGGCGAGAGCTGTCTATGCGAATCTATGAAGCGAATCTGTACGAATTTAAAAAGGGAGTCGGTCGTAAAGAGCGAAGTTACCGGGAACAAAATCAGATATAGTCTGCGTGATACGTATGAGCGCAATACGACCAGGACAAGTGCAAGGACAAGGTATGTCGAAGGGTTCGACGCTATCAAAATACAAGAATCAGCACAAGGATCACTTAGGATATTGAGCTCCTGAAATTAGGTGAGAGGCGTATATCCTTGCCACGCATTGTGGAAACAGACAATATTCGATAAGAGCCAAGCGAAGCAAACAAGACTTGGCCTGTGAATAACCAGAGAGTGTGACACGCGAATCCTGACTCACAGGAGTACTAGGGGCAATCCTGAAGGGAACAAGGAAACCACTAGTCCTGGTGAGCATCATGAGTGCTGTACGAAATCTCTGACGGGCAGGCCGAGATCTTGGACTTGCATAGCTGGCGGGCGGAGTCACTTGGGCAGATTCTTGCGCACAGGAGCCCTAATCGAACCTAACCAAGGACATCGATGAGCTGTGAGACACCATAGAGCAAACAGTAAATGCACAACTAAAATTAACAGTGAATAAGTGTCATTATCTAAATCATAAAGTGCGATAAAATAAAACCATTTTTAATAGCACTGTGTTATTTAATTGCCGCTAACGCAATCATATACAAATTTCCTCCACGAACCCTCAGCTCGACTGAACTTTAGCTTAGCTAAAATATACAGAACAAAAGGTTCGTTACACAATGTCAACAACTCCAACAACAACAATACCAAAAACAATAACGCCACCAAGAACATCAATAAAAACTCCAACTACAAAAACGCCAACAAAAAAAGATAATTGCGAAATGGGAAGATTAAATTTATTTGGATGTAGTGCCGTCTACAACTGCTGGTGCTCGTGGTGAAGCACAGGAGCTCTAGGATTTACCGTCAGATTCTGACGCAGCTGTCAAATTAATTGACATGGATGATTTGGGCACAGGCAGGGTGCCTGGATCGCCCATTTATCCCCCGAGAGTGTCTACTCGTAATAAAGCTGTTTACGACAAAGGACCAGAACGCTGAGCGCTGCCGCCGAGATACGCCTGTTCACACTGCTGAATTTCGGCAAATATGGCATTGTCTTATTGGTGAGGGTTTTACAAACGATGTTTTGATTTTGAAACGAGTTCGAATAAAGCCAAATGATATTGACTCTTACAGGGCAATACAGAGGTTGTTTACGTATAAGCGAATTCCGTTTCAATCATATCAATTAAAAGAGGACTGCATCCCTCCCTGCAGAAAGCTAATCGCATCAGAGATAAACTGGCCAGACTTGGGAGCCTAGTGCGTGGTCCAAACCTTAGAGTTGGAGCCGGCTGCCAACAATAAAGAGATTTGCAATCAGCGCTCCATCTCTCAGGTGCGCATATCAGTTGAATGTTCTGACCTCCATATCGACAAGAATTTGGACATACAATGAGGTATTGCCAACAGCATCATCAGTGCGTAAAGTGTGGCTCAGTTCACGCAAGTCAAATTTGCGAAAAACCGTTGGATGCAGATTCGTAAGGTGCAAACTGCGTAGACAAAAGCAATATCAGTTACTTCAACAGCCTAATCTGTATCATGAGCACTCCCAACACCAGTTTGAGTGTCTAGACACTTCTGGCCATGATGAGCTTATTACACGCTGCACTATTCAACAGATGAGCCCAATTGGGCTGCGCATTGGTTTGTGGAACGCCAATTGCCTTGCAAATAACGCCAGCAGCAGTGATGGCTGTTTATTGCTCACCACATTATGTGTGGGCATTAGAAGACTTTAAGTATCTCTTCCGAAGTTCCTTATAGCTGGAGACTTTAGACACAATCTCTGGGGTGTAACGTGGATTGCACTTTCGGATTGCCTGAGAGAATCCAACCATCAAGTACTACGGAAGGCGCGAGCGGATTGGTACTAACTCCAATCACATCTCTTTGATCGTTGATTACAGAGAAGCTGCAACTCTAAATGCTCCCAAGACATATCTTCTGCCACGCAAGGTAAACATCAGCCAATTCCGGCAGAGGAACAAGGCTTCCCCAGCCAAGACAAGCGGTAATGAGGGTGGATATACTGGTGTATTTGTGATTAATAGTGGCACAACTTGTTCAGCTTTCTCTTCGTCTTAAACTGAATCAGACTTTTTGATCGCGCAACAAGAGCTCATAAGGATTTTTGACAAAATACGCAATTAGGAAGTTCTATAATGCACGTGTTGCAGCACAACATTTTAATAATTAGCGAAATGGGGAAAAAATTGATAAATTGCTGAATTTGTTACATTTGTTTCTCTCTAATCAGCAATCCATGCCAAACCTGAGCTTGGAATCAAAAAATTTAACTAGTGTTGATCATTGAAATGTATAGTTTGTCCAGAAGTCCTGTCAGTACACAAATCAATACGGTTGTTAACATAACTGGGGCTATTAGCAATAGCTTTCTAGCGAGAAAGACGCACTGCCAACTTCAATGTCTTGAATAAGAGTAACTTAAGTATTACTAATATCAGTGGCAACGAACCCGTTAACTCTGTTAAAATTGCGTATTGGAATGCATAAGGGGCTTGTTCGACAACGACAACAGCCATGAGATCCAATACTTTGAGTACATGTGAATACTCTACCTACACGTCAATTAACCTACAGAACCATAGAAGTGGTAGTGTTGCCATCCTAGTTAAGAAAGGAATAAGACATGCAATGCGCCTCTATAGCACTAATGCCTGCAAATGCAAATACACAGATTATTGTCGTAACTCCGATATACTGTACTCCTCAGTATAAATGGTATACACTAAGTATTTCAAAGCTTTACAACCATGTTGATAGGTTAGTTTAGGTTAGGCGATTGTCGGCCTAAATAATGCCATTTTTGGCCTGTTGTGGTACCGTATTCGGATTTTGGGTTTCCCCCTTCCTCGTATTAGTATTTTCAAAAGTTTAACGAGTCGGCTGCTTTTTTAAAGTTTGCAATCTTGGCTGGTCCGAAGTTTGCCATCATTGACAGATTAGGCAGGAAATGACAAAGTGGCGAAACGTTTGCGGCAAGCGCAGGGCAGATGCAGAAGAAGTGCTCAGGTTTTTACTCGGCCTCTTCCTTACAGCTTCTACAGAAGTCGTTGTAGGGCAACTGAAGCTCGTTGGAATGTATTCCAACAAGCCACTGTTATGGTGCGGATTACTGCAGAGCAGCTTGTGCGACTGAGATTAAACAGTTCTCTGCTGTATTTTGCTTTAATACTTGGCCACGTTTGGTGGGCTATTCGACCGCAGTTGGCATTTCGCCATATGTCGTTAAACCTGCGTATATAATCTTCTTTTATTTTGAGCTTACAGGTAGCCAGAGGGATACGTATACCTTCCTTACCAGTGAGGAGGGGTAATAAAGTGCGTCTCCTGTCTTGCAATTGCCTTCAATATTGTGATGACCAGGCACCCATATTAGGCTGATAACATGCCGCTGGGCCATCTGATGTAGAGATTTGGGACAGCTTGTTACCGATATCGAGTTTGTCGATATCGCACTAATGGATTTTATAGCCGTTTGGCTGTCAATATATAAGTTAACATTGCCTGGACTGATATTAAGTATCTTTAGACAGTTTAATGCTTGTTTTATGGGTATTACTTCTGCCTGGAAAACACTAACGTGTTTCGGAAGGCTGATGGATAGTTGTGCATTAAGTTATTTTGATTAGACTCCTCCGCCTACGCGGTTATCTAGCTTTGAGCCGCATGTGAAAAAAGGTTACGCCTGCCGGTGGTCCGGGAATGCCGTGACCTCCCATTGGGAGAAGTACATATGGAAGGGGTGTGAACTACTGGCACACAGGGAAAGGGATTTTTGTATTTCCTTCTAGAATAGATGCATGTCCATTAACATGAGCCCTCCAGGCTGAGGATTCCCTCAGCCTTATGGCCGTGAGTGTCGCGTTTTCCGTGTCTTGTTTTTCTAGACATGGAATGTTCAGAATGCCATCTAATGACTCACTCTGTATGATCCGAAGAGCCCCTGATTTGCAGAGTTCGGCCATAAGTTTAACTTTATTAATTTGTTTTTTAGTGGTTTTCTTTTTAGGAACGAACAATATTTGCGAATGGGGTATTGGAACCTAATGGAATTCCTACACGTGTGTAAAGCGTCGCCTTTCTGACCCCTAACTGGGTGTTTAGGTTCCAATCGAGTTTTCTATCTAGCGTCAGCTCTAGGAAGTTAGCGCTGTTGCTAAATGATAGTACTATATTATTTAGTCTGGGTGAGATCAAAGGAGAGATTTTATAATTTCTTGTGAACAGAATAAGTCTAATTTTAGTGGGATTCACACTTAGCCTAAATTCTGCCGCCCATGATGACAGTATTTCTAAGTATATACATAGATACATACATAAATGCAAATATACAGGTACAAATATAAATTATGATTATATAATTGTACAACTATATAAGTACACCCGTACATACATATATAGAAATGCAAATATAAATATAAGTACAAATGCCAATTCACTGCACAATTATTCCCTCGATGCAACAACGAGGTTGACTCGCCGCTGTGTGTTTGCGCCAGGTAAGTTTCCTGTACAGATACATACACAGGTTGCGAATGTGGTATGACCATGCTGTTGAATCGGATAGTTGGACAGTTACCATTCCTGAGGGCAAACGTGCAATGCTGAGACTTGCTCCCATTGACACAGATGTTCCACCGGTTGGCCCAAGTACTAAAACCATCCAAGAACCTCTGTGTAGCCGCTTCTCTCCAAGTGCAGTGGTGGAGTTGGCAAGGAACACTGTGTCATCTGCGTACGTTGCAAGCAGCTTGTTTCTGGCTACTGGAATCGGCAAGCCCGCGGTGAGCAATGTGCACAGGGCAAGTCCAAGGAAACTACCCTGCGGTACACCCGCTCCAATGCGTCGGATGTTTGATCGCTCGTCCCTAACTTCCACCATAAAAGAACGGCCAAGCAGGTAAGACCTGAGCAGTAAACACTGCGCCGATGGTAGTAGTGACTTAAGCTTAAAAAGCAGGTCGTCATGCGTTACGCGATCAAACGTTTGCTGAATATCCAGGAAGACGGCAGAGCTGAACTGCTTATTTTTCAAGTACTCGAGGGCATGTTGTACTACTCGATGAACTTGCTCTGGTGTACCATGGTGATGCCGAAAGCCAAACTGATGATCAGGAATGGCTCTCTGGATGACACTTATTGCCGACAATCTTCCAAGAAATATTTGTTCAAACATTTTGTAGAAAGTTAGCTTATCGGTCGATATGACGAGACAAGATAATCCGGCTTGTCAGGTTCCAGAATTATCGCAATCACATCACACATCCACTGAGTGGGGAAGTGGTGGATGCGATCCATGGAGCTAAAAAGCAGCACCAAGAACAGCACCCCCTAAACTTAAAGCTGACCCAATATCCTGTACCTAGGTGCTAAACCGACCTTGCAGCTCATCCGCAAATGCCGATGCAATCTCTGCAGCCGTCTGAGTGGTTGCCGCTTGACACACCGGATTGCCTTCTACAAATTGAATCCACAATTCTTATTGGAATCGTCAATGCGGAGCTTGTCCTGAAAATATTGGCTCTTAGTGTCAAACAGCAACTTTCGCAGTTCGTAAAATTGGTTGCCAGACGAGTAGTACGTTACGCCTCCCGTAGCAAGTTCTTGAAGGTTGGAGTCGCCCAGGAAATCCACAAGTGCAATCCCACTGCGAGTGCCCAACGTTACACCCCAGAGATTGTGTCTAAAGTTGATTGGCAAGGTTAATATGATCTGGAGCAGTAGTAAGTCTCGCAGACCAACATTACGTCAATTTGATGGCGATGAATAAATAACTGCACCTCATTGGAGTTATTTGCATGGCCATTGGCGTTCCACACGCCAATGCGCATCCTAATTTGGCTCATATGTTGGCAAATACAGCGTGCAATAGGCTCATCATGACCATACTCAACTCGTCGAATTTTGACATTAGACTGTCAAACTGGTGCTGGGAGTGCTCATGGTGCATATGAGGCTGTTACACTAGCTGGTATTGCTGCTGTAGGGGCTGCTGATGTTGCTGGTGCTGTGGCTGCTGGTGTTGTTGTTGATGACGTAGTTGCTGTTGACGTTGTTGCTGTATGTGCTCTTGCTGCTGATGTTGCTGCTGCTGGCGTTGCTGCGAGTGTTTCTGTTTTGGCTGTGCGTGCTCTGAATGCCTAAGAATCTGGCGAACTTTGCGTCGGCGCTTTGATCTTGTCCGCTGTTGCTCAGGAACCTGCGGTGCAATTTGCTGAAGCGGCAAAAGTCGTTGTTGTTGCTGATGCAGCTGCTGGCGATACTGATGTTATGGCTGTTGTTGATGATGACGCTGCTGCTGGTGATTACGCTGCTGCTGTTGCTGTGGAGCCGTTGGAAGTTTGGCAGTAACAGCATATGGAAAATGTTCGCTACGTATGGGTGCCAGGTTCATTGGGCGCGACACAAGCATCCGTTCCTTGGCAACGCATTGATAAGCTGGGAATCCCTCCCAGCGTGCTGGTTGTTGTTGCTGATTGCCGAGTGCGATTGCAGATTATAGCGGCGTTCACGAGTACCTGCAGCGCATCGCCGGCAGTGCCGGGCACACCAATCGCAAGTACTCCAGCAAAGTGGCGGCGATACTCGCGCAAATCACATTGATTAAAGGCCTCTCATAAAAATCGTAATGCACCTGAAACACAGCTCGGCGAGCGTTGAATAATTTAAGAGAGAGAGCGAGAGAGAGAGACAACAGTCACACGCACAAGTGCCGGTGCTACACTCCAAGCGGACCGAGCTGCGTGCGTTTTTCATGTAAGCTCTAAAGAACGTTCAGCGAGTCGCAAACGGAGAAGTGCATGGGATGTGACGAGAGAATCAGCTTGAGCTCATCGTAATCTTCCGATGGTGCGGACAATTATTGTTTTGGATAAGCCAACAGTAAGAGTTAGGCGTGATTTCAAAGATTAATATTTGCATGAATTTAATACAACTTATTATGTTTATCAATTAACACATTAACCATGTTGTAGTTTTTATAATATTAATAATATTATTAATGTTGCCACTAATTAAAGTGGTCTTATCCATTACAAATGCTTATTGAACACAAATTGTCGCAGTCCCCAAAAAAACCCCTAAAATGAGGCTTTAACAAATATTTTAGTACTGAAGTTGTAACATTTTCTATTTATTCTACCCCAAGCAGAAGTTTGGAACCTGTTTGTGACTTCAACTCTCCGGATTACAGTATAAGTCACCTAAATGTCTCATTCATTTCGGCTTCCTGCGATATCGAAATCTCGCGAATGAGGCTCTGGCACTTCTTAAGGAAAACAGAAGACTTCGTAGGAATCGTACCTCTGAGGATAACATAAACCGGACTGCTAGGCGCCATGGGATTATTTGACAGTAACAAGCATTTCGAAAATATCTCTGCGAGAATAGAGGATATTAAATGCCAATCAGCTCCTAAGTTATGCATACACACTCTTTGATATCGCTTCGCTTATCCTGTCGTTTAGCTTTCGACTCACATTTTTTATACTTTGCTACCGAAGGTGTCATATTATATTGGTTTCGGGTAATGTCCGTCATGCTGTCCGTCTGTACACCCTTAGAGATAGGGACTTGAATCTTAAATGGAACATATACTGGTCTGTGTCCGCGTCAGGGAAAGGTTACAAATTGGAGTGCCACGTCCACCGGGTGGGTAGCAAATCGATAAAATTGATATTCGCAAATCGATAAAGCTACATATCGCCCACAATTTTAAAACTACAGTTACTAAATTTGGTTGGCATATGCCACGCATATGTCGGTTCCGCCCGACTGCTGCGTTCTCTCTTGTTATTTATTAAAATCTATATTTATTGTTCGATTTTGATGAAATTTCTACTAGCTAATCAATAATATATGAAGATAAATCGAATTAAAAGAATGGTCGTTATGTTCTTTATTACATTCTGTTTGCCGAACCTGTCTAAATTTACTATTCTATAGATGCGTCGGAATTTATTCGTGATGTTTTTTTTAATACATTTTTGATAAGTGCGTTTGTTATTGTGCCTGAGGTGTAGACTAATCCTGAGTTAGATGCTGTCTTGATAGACGTCGTCTCTATCTGCTTTCAGAGATTTTGCAGCTCCTGAATGGCCTGTGTAGTCAGCATGATTGTTTTATCAGTTATGTTCGTAATTAGTTAGTTAATTAAAGACAAAACTAAATTAAAGGAATAAAATGTATGTCATAAAAGTTTTTCGAACAATGTTGTGCTAACATAATTAATTTTCGATTTTATTCAAGAAAATAAATAAATATATAATTTATTTTAAAGTTCTCTTTCCTTTGACAACAGTTGGTCGATTTCTAATTAATCCCTTGCGCCTTTTCAAGTTCTGAAAAGAGTCAATAGTAGAATATGATTAGTCTTTAATATCTAATATTTAATAGTATGATATTACCTTTCTGGATATAAAGTTCGTTGGTGGAATAAGCCTGTCTTTTATCTTCAAAGACGGACGATTGAACTCATAAGGCTTTTTAACTCTATAGATTCGAACCAGCCAGTGCTCTGTGGTATACGCTTCTTCCAAGTAAGTCAAATCAAAATCTTTATTGCCTATTACAGCATTACGAGTCCGATCATATCCAGAAGGACCCCTATAAATATATGAACATTTAAAAGGTTTTAGATCTATTTTGCAGGAAGTCTTAAAATATTGTTATTTTTCATATATAAATATTTATATTTTTTAACACACACTTAGAGAAAAATGCTTATTTGCTAAATTATATTCATTGGACAACAAATTTAACAGCGGGACAGTCAAGATTATTCGACCTGGAGATACTCAGGTTTATTACGAATTTCGAGACAATAATAATAAAAAATTAAAAATTGAAATGCCTCGGTTTGTAAGTCATTGTAAGCACATTTGGTTACATATAGTATACGTAAGCTGTTTCAAATTAAATAAAACTCGACAAATAAGTTTAGCAAGAACAGAACTGAATGTGACACAAATAATAATGAATAAATAAATTATTAATATTTTTTCATTTAAAACTTTTGCATTTTGGTATATAAGTATATCAATTCATATGAATTAAATTACTGCTCTCAACCAGAAAGTTCTTTCGAATTCGGTGTTTACATTAAATTTACACTACTGTCGATTAATCTTTATGCTTCTCTATCTTTGAAAAGCGTTAACAGCAATCTGCCCTAAACATTTTGTAACTAGTTTAAAAAATTAGGATAATTATGGGAAAAACTCCTCATTGTGTATTAGCCATCTATGAAAGTGAAAGAAAATCTAAGAAAGTTATAGCGCAAATTGGTTAACCTTTTGATTAACCTTTTTTAATTTATAGTGCTTTCTCTTTTTAGTTTTTTTCAGGCGTTGCCAGTAAAATACATTTTAAGTTTAGGATTCTAACTCTTAAACTGTGAAAGTGACTAGGAAATATAGTAAAATCTTCGAAGAAGCTAGCTTTTAATCTACATTTCAAATATGGAGAATCATATCCTAATTTGTGGGACATATTCTTTTTCGCTAAGATATCGACATTTTACCGAAGGGGGGCTGACCTGAACTCTTAACAAAAATCTACATTTCTATTTAAAATATTGAAGTTTTGGATAGTTAGAATGGTAGCTACCAAATATGTATATTTCATACGATCACTTGATACTTGTTATAAGAAACGTGTAATACCCTATCTAATCGGAACTGCAAAACAACCTTAGCTAATTCGGAAAAAATAACTTTGCCACTTATTGGTTTATGTAAGAAGATTATACCAAGCATGGTTCCACTATCAGAAAGAGAAGGAAGATATATGATTAAAAGTCTATTACGGTAAGTAGGTAAGTTGATATTAGAATTCCAGTTAAGACCC
The DNA here is from genome assembly GCA_037043685.1 of Drosophila hawaiiensis. Taxonomy (NCBI): domain Eukaryota; kingdom Metazoa; phylum Arthropoda; class Insecta; order Diptera; family Drosophilidae; genus Drosophila; species Drosophila hawaiiensis. Next base: position 535,947 of record JBAMBA010000072.1, on the reverse strand, counting down.
CGAAGGGAAAATTGCAGAAATGGTTGTTGTACGCATTCTATCTGATCCTGATGACCCTTGTAATCGGCAGACCATACAAAAGATCCACATTCAAGAATATGACGCACAAGAGAAATAGTTGTATAAAGGTCGTTTAATTTTTCGTCCAGAACTGAATGAAACCCAGGACACCAAAAGCGCTATTAGTGGCAAAAATGTAGCTTGTGCAACTTAAGTTTGGGATCTAAACATTTACACAACTTTAAAATACCCATTTTACTCAATTTTAATATGTAAAAAATCGTATACAATGTCGGCTGAAAATATATTCTTACCTGTAGTCCAGTTTCAAGTCTCCAAAGCGATAGTAGCTCAACTTGTACATAAGACAGTTAAGTAGGGCAGGAGCCCCCTCGGCGTCTACCCTAAATTCACCACGGTCCGTAAAGAAATCAGATTCTTTAATATCTTTTGGATGTTCTCCTTCCGCAATGCGCACCATCCAGAGGAACTTATTGATATCATCGCCCGAATAACCAATGACTCCTCCAAATATAACTAATACATAGTCCACATCCAGAGACGTCATGATTGAATACGATTTCTCTTCAGTTGATGACATTGCTTTGCCGACTAAAGCTATATGGCTATTATTCCATGTATTATTATCAACTAGCGTTGTTCGATTGGCCATCCCGGCTATTTGGTAGCCGTAATCCCACCACGACATTATGCGAGCATCATCGGCAGTGTTTTGGGACAGCCAGTAATACGCCTCCCTAAAATCATCCAATATGTTGCGCGATCTGAAAAACAAAATATAAATTGTTTAAAAGTTGAAATTTACGTGTTTCTTCCAAGTCAAACGTTGAAAACCAAACAAATTAGCAAATTCAAAATATTATTTTCTGATTGGGATCTTTGTATCAAAATTAAATTAGTACTTACCCATCCTGGCTATTGTGGAAAGCAAGAACGATTGAGGGACTTGAATACGCGTTGCTCGTGACCCATGTGCAATGCACTGCAAACATCATTAAAATCATCAGAACCGCCAAAATGACAATGCTCTTCAAATTGGAGCTCATGCCACCCTCATGTGTGGAATCGTGTTTGGTGCGATGCCTCAATTTGCCGGCCTGTAAATATCAGATATTTTTATTATTATATACTCGTGGCAAAGGTAACATATACATATTTCACTATAATAAAAAGATCCGAATTTTCATAGCACATGCTCGTTCATAAACAAATAAACATATCATATGAACATCAGAAAGCTGCATCGATCATGATGGATCACCGCTCTAAAAACTCAGGGTAAGCCAGCAGCAGCATGATAAGCAAAAAAAATGGCGAATCAAAACGATCGAATTCAATCTTATCTTTGCACACTAATGGCCTTCAACCTACAAAGAGCTTGGATGGGCGACGGCGTTCGGCAACTATTTAATGGCTAAAATTCGCCCACGAATAATAATGATTCTTCGACGCAAATGATCATCCAAAAGAATCGATCAAAGCGATCATACCAGTAGAACATAAATAATGTAATGCTTGTGAGGAGCCATAGAAGCATGCACTTGTGAGCATGCATGTATGCATATGTTTATGATCATAAACATATGTATGTATGTATGTTCACAAATGGGCATGCAAAATGCCCGTGAGCATGTTATATGCGCCCTCACAACAACTGACATCAGACCAAAATCCGGCCCTGATGCAGTTGCGGCGAATTCGCTCTCTTTCGCCGCCCTCCTTTTCTAACGCAGGTGTTCAGCCATTTGGACGTGTCTGACACACATGTCCATCAGGACATGTGCCGTTAGTGTGTGAGAAGTATTGCGGGGGCAATACGGTTGTCTTTACTCACACTGACGGCAGACAATGGCTGGCGCCAGCAAAAGTGCAGTGGAAAAGTACCAGAAAATCACGCCACCAAAAGATCACGCCACCGGGGTACAGTCCCGGCAAAAGGTGGCCAGCCACGGGCTATAAAAGGAGCGCCGCCGCACAAGGCGAGAGAGTTAATTAGAGTTCGAGTTCGGGATCAGACTCGGTGAGAAGCAGATAGACAGCCGCGCAAGTGAACACGTTGAAATACGCGAAGCGGCAAAAATTCAATAAGGCTGCGCGCACATACGTGGCGCGAACATATGTGCAAGTGAAAGCCAAAGATACCGGTGAAAGTGCAAGGACACGGAGTGTCAAACGGAACATCGAGGTGCGAAACGTATATCCTTGCCACGCTTGAAACGTGGTAACAGGCGATACTCGCAAGAAACCAGGCTCAAACAAGCGAGGCTTGGTCTGTGATTAGCCAGAGAGTGAGACAAGCGAATCCTGGTGAACATCAGGAGTGCTGTGCGAAATCCCTGGCGGGCAGACTGAGGTCCTGGGCTTGCGTAGCTGGCGTGCGGAGTGCCTGCGACAGATTCTAGCGCACAGGAGCTCGAATCCAACCCGATCAAGGACACCGATACATGGCGAGACGCTACGGAACACATAATAATTAAGCGATCAGAAAAACTAATAGTGGAGAGTGTGATTTAAAACAACCCAAGCGAAATAATAATAAAGCAAGTTTAATATATATCGACGCTGTGTTTTATTTGTTGCAAACGCAATATAAATTTGTTGCTCGGACCCACAGCTCGACTGAGTTTTAGCCTCGCTGAAACACAAGCTAGCAAATAGGTACGTTACAACTGGCGCCCAACGTGGGATCACCACCACCCCCGCCGCCGGAGTGGAGACCCCCGTTCCTGCGCCAGGCGTCGTGCCCCGAAGCGGGACCCCGACCCACCCGACCGACGCTCCAGCGACAAAGCTCGGCTCCAGAAGGAGAGGCTGGATGGCAGGAGCTGCCACCATCGGCTTGGCCCCCGGGCATCACGGCGATGGCCGATGCCCAGCCAGGACCAAGTCGACGGGCGTCCAGGATCGTGTGGCAGGATGGACACCGCTATCGGGTGAAGACTTCGATGCGGGGCATGCGCGTTTTCAGCAAGGAGTAGCGGCAAAAAAAAAAAAAAAAAAAAAAAAAAGAGAGACACTTAAATAAAAAATGAAAAAAAAAGTAAAAGAAATGGAAATAAACTCTTTTCTCCTTTTAGGTTGGAAAGTGGAAGCTTTCCACTGCCGAAGAAAGAGGGGAGTGTGAGGAGCCATAGAAGCATGCACTTGTGAGCATGCATGTATGCATATGTTTATGATCATAAACATATGTATGTATGTATGTTCACAAATGGGCATGCAAAATGCCCGTGAGCATGTTATATGCGCCCTCACAACAACTGACATCAGACCAAAATCCGGCCCTGATGCAGTTGCGGCGAATTCGCTCTCTTTCGCCGCCCTCCTTTTCTAACGCAGGTGTTCAGCCATTTGGACGTGTCTGACACACATGTCCATCAGGACATGTGCCGTTAGTGTGTGAGAAGTATTGCGGGGGCAATACGGTTGTCTTTACTCACACTGACGGCAGACAATGGCTGGCGCCAGCAAAAGTGCAGTGGAAAAGTACCAGAAAATCACGCCACCAAAAGATCACGCCACCGGGGTACAGTCCCGGCAAAAGGTGGCCAGCCACGGGCTATAAAAGGAGCGCCGCCGCACAAGGCGAGAGAGTTAATTAGAGTTCGAGTTCGGGATCAGACTCGGTGAGAAGCAGATAGACAGCCGCGCAAGTGAACACGTTGAAATACGCGAAGCGGCAAAAATTCAATAAGGCTGCGCGCACATACGTGGCGCGAACATATGTGCAAGTGAAAGCCAAAGATACCGGTGAAAGTGCAAGGACACGGAGTGTCAAACGGAACATCGAGGTGCGAAACGTATATCCTTGCCACGCTTGAAACGTGGTAACAGGCGATACTCGCAAGAAACCAGGCTCAAACAAGCGAGGCTTGGTCTGTGATTAGCCAGAGAGTGAGACAAGCGAATCCTGGTGAGCATCAGGAGTGCTGTGCGAAATCCCTGGCGGGCAGACTGAGGTCCTGGGCTTGCGTAGCTGGCGTGCGGAGTGCCTGCGACAGATTCTAGCGCACAGGAGCTCGAATCCAACCCGATCAAGGACACCGATACATGGCGAGACGCTACGGAACACATAATAATTAAGCGATCAGAAAAACTAATAGTGGAGAGTGTGATTTAAAACAACCCAAGCGAAATAATAATAAAGCAAGTTTAATATATATCGACGCTGTGTTTTATTTGTTGCAAACGCAATATAAATTTGTTGCTCGGACCCACAGCTCGACTGAGTTTTAGCCTCGCTGAAACACAAGCTAGCAAATAGGTACGTTACATGCTGAGATGAATTTCATTGCGTTTATTATTCAACTTTATCATGAAACCATCAAGCCAAACGCGATCAAACGGATATGGAATAAGAAAAGAGTTTAACTTGCATTAGCTTTTTCTTCAAAAGTTTCAAGAATATAATTATCAACTGTAAGAAACTGTTGGTGAGTATCAAAACTGCGTTGCGGAAAGCCATTTTAAAGTCAGGAATGGCTGCCATTAAAGATAAAGAATAAAAAAATTATAAAATACCCCATAGCTTCCACATAACAAATTGAGATTCATGGATCTTTGATACACACAAATTTAGAAATTGAGTTTACATTAATGCGGGAGAATACTTTAAATGAATTAATTCAGCTGTTTTCTAATAGTTTGGATGGAAAATTAATATTAAGTTTCTAAATTATATATTTAGCATTTGCACTTAATAAACAGAATCATCGTTTTGAGTATGAGTAAAAAGCATAAGATCGTTTTCAACCTGTGTTTTAAAATCACGAGTATGTTTTTGGGAGTGATTATTGCAGCTCTCTCATATATATATATTGATATATTAACTATGCATACGTAGAAAAATATTGTATTTACCTTATCGTATAAGCTTTTCTTCTCCAGTGATTCATCGAGGTCATCCGTTTCCGAGACGGAGTTTATAACATTTCCGGTTCGCTTCGATGCATCCTCCTGCAGGAAGACGTCCAATAGTCCGGAGAAGGCCACACCAGCAAGCATGCACACAACTGGCGTTAGGGTCAACATCAGGCGGACCATGACGCCGGCAAAGTAGACAGCACTTATGGCGTAGAGCACAACAAAGACGCGCTCATCGTTGATTTGCTTGATGCAATACCAGAGACCCACGGGGAAGGCGCAGACCAAGATGTGCAGGTCAAAGAAGAACGAGAACCAGGTGGTGGGCTGATGCTCCGAGACTGAAGCAATAATGGGTATGTGAATCTTTGCATAGCCCGTATCCCAAAGCGAGTAAAATCGTCCACTCCATGGCGCGACGACGCCCATCATGGTCAATCCAACGACGGCAACAAAGACAACGGCCGCCGCCAGCAGGCCGCCAACAATGAAGAGTTTCTTGAACTCATTACGGGATAGCACGGATTGCAAGTGTCGCAGCACGGCGACAGCCATGAGAAGCACAAAAACACCCATCGCAGCCATGTGCTCACTTGTGCGTATCGGCTGGAATCCCACGAAGGGTATTTGCATCGAGAACAGCAGACCCAGGATGTAGAAGGTGCTGTAGCTGGTCAGCAATCGGGGCGAATAACGGCCCATTATGAGCAGGACAAAGACATGCAATGGTATCAGATTAATGATAAACACATATCCGCCCCACGCGGACACCATGTAAAAATAGGAAATCGCTGCACCCGCTGACCAGAAAACCGAGCCCGTCTTCACGGAACGCACCCAGAGGAAGTAGGTGAATTGCAGAGCAAAGATGGCGATGCCTTCATTATCATAGGAGCCAGCCACAGAGCGACTAATATATCCAGGCACAATGGCTATAAAGCTCGCTGCAAAAAGTCCAGCGCCCGGTGACCAAAGCTCCTTCGTGAGCAGATAAGTCGAGATTGATGTGAGCCCACTGAACACTGGAGCCAAAAATACGCAGATATCTCGAATGTGCACCGGAATATTGAGAACATGCAAGATGTAATGGATACTGCCGGAGGTGATCATCAGGCCGGGGTAAACAGTGCCGCCGACAATGCGGCCGAGGGGATACCAGGCGCGCTCATCGAACCAATTGAGAAACTTGTACCAGCCATGCTGCACCATGTAAGCAGTCGCTCGATAATTGAACCATGGATCGAATTCGTGGATGATCGACTCGAATCGGATGACGGCAAAGAGGCGTGACGAGAAGCCGGCGATCCATGCAATGAGTAGGACTGCAAATGTTATCAGGCTGCTGTAGCCAGCAACCTTACTATTTAATATCCTTGAGCTACGATTCATTTTAAATGCCTCCACACCTAAATTTTTAACACAATTGGAGACAACTGAGACACGTAGCCTAAAAAATAATACCGGCGATTACAGTGTGGCCATCACACGTCATTTTGTTATCGTGCATGAGGGGTTTTACACGTTACGACTGCAGTCACATGCACCTTCACAAAAGTACAATTAGGGTTATTCCCGCAGGAAAAAGTAGTTTTTATGTAATTTTTATGGACACATGAAAAGAAAATTTTATTAATTTAAATTTAAAAATTAAATTATGTACAAAATGAATTACCTAAATTATTTCTTAATTCCATTATAATATATAATATATATCAAAATTATATAACAACATATATAAATATATTAAATAAATGAATATTTTGAATGTACATAATAGTATAATAATAAAGTGAAATTAAAATTATATGCTACTTTAAATGATAAAATTCAAGACTGTGCGACGTAGCCTATAGAATTCAAGAACAAAGCAAATATTCGTAAAATGTTCAAACTTTACCTTGAAAAATTCAGACTTTGGAATTTATATTAAGCTGTGGAGCAAATATGCCTCAATAAACAAAATGAATTCAAATATGCCTTTTAGTTTAGAATAAGCAGATATACCATGAAAATACGTTATATATATGAATAACACTAGAAAATTTTCCATTTTGCGCTTAATCGTTTTTGTTTTTCGGTTACCGACAAAAGTTTCATTTCCAATTTGTTTTAAATAGAATGCACTTCACTGCAACAGCTGTTTTAACTGTTATACTAAATTTCTACGGCCAAAATAACCAAGAAGTATGCGAGCGTCTGTACCCAATCCATCAATGAATCCCTAACTATTAACTTTCTTAAAAACAGAGGTTTCACAGGAATTTTTTTTGTGGCAAACCTATCGATCCCCAGTGGCATGGTTGGATCTTAAAAGGCAGTTTGTTTTACTTCAAAAGCCAGTACATGGAGTTTAGAAATTGAGTTTGTTCCACAGGCTTTGACATTGGCTTGGCGCGAAAATATTATTAGAATAGTAAATATTAATAAAAGTATATTATTATCATTATGATTGGGGCACCTGCACTGCGACCCATTAGATTCTGAGCGCTTCTCCATCAACCCCAGCTCCTGCAGAAATGTTATTATCTTTATTGGGTTGAGGGCATGTCCGTGAAGCTCACAACATGCATCCCCAGGATGCTGCATCTTTTTCTGGTTAAGGCGACACACTCTGCTAGGATGTGCATTGAGGGTTCCCACTCACTTACACAAAACCTGCATAGTTCGCTGCTATAAATACCTAGTTTTGTTAGGTGACTTCTTAGTCTACAATATCCTGACAGTAGTCTGGTGATTATCCTAAGACAGTTCTTCCCCATGGTTATTACTTGCTTAAATCGTTTAAGATTATAGCCACCTAAAAGACATCTGGCTTGTCGGAGTCCTGGTGTCTCTCTCCAGCTCCGTTGTCGCCTCTCTTTTTCTTCATATGTCACAAAACGGTTCTGGCCCTGTTAGGGGCGCCCATTCTCGCCGTGGCCCGGGACCCATTTTAGGGTAAGACAGTTATGAGTCCCGAGTTGGTCAAGCTTAGATCGTATAATAGTACATTTATAATTGAAATTTTTTAAATTGCTCATAGAATTACTCAATTCACATTTATTGCAAGGGAACAAGAGAATAATTAAATAACATTTTTTATAATAGTTTTGTTGGCTGTAAAAATGAATATTAAGTTCTTCATAGGTATTTTATAACTTCTTTATTTAACAAATGTTTTAAAACCAACATTTTTCCATTTAATTTTGGTATTTGAGTATAGACTAGAAAAATAATTTATAAACTATTTGTGAACACTTTTAATTCTCCAATCTAATAAATCGTCAACACTGCATTCTTCTTCAGAGCTGGACGCAGCATCGACGAACTCAAGTGGTCTTTTTTCAGTACGTTGCTTTTTGAAAATGCAGTTTTTTCTGTCGTTGATTTTGATGAATCTCTTCCAGTTTTCAATTTGTTCGTCTATTTCCTTCAAATGTCTCTTATTATTTAAGCTATCCTGCTCCTCCGATACTATATTATTCGATATTGTAGCAGCTTCTCTGATTTCACGTTGGAATTTAATCCATTCCGTTTCCAGATCACGATCGCTCCCAGCCACAGTCACCGATTTCTCCTGATCAAAGAACTTTTCGGGTAATACCTGAGGCGTATTTAATTGTACTACTTGAGGTACGGACTCAGAACTTCCACCAGTTAGCAGCTTAAGATCACTGTTTTGTGCAATGCTCTCTGAGACTACAGTTTTGGCTTTTGGTGGTATTTGCTCAGAGCTTGCTGTACTCAAGGTATCTGAATTTTTCGCATCGGAGTCGATTCGCTGTCGTTTGGCGAGCTCCAAATTTTGCTTGTGTTGCTTTGAGTTCAAATGCACTTTCCATACACTCTGTTTGATGGGGATCCTGCAAATAACGCATGACAATTGACCTGAAGAATCATACGTATAATATCTGTTAAGAAAACCAACGGAAACGGTCAAATTCTTGCTTAATCTTAGTGAGTTTCATAGCCTGAGCAAAATAAGAATATGCCGAATAATAATCACAAACAATACAAACAAGAACAGCTCTGATTACAATGTGATTACATTATAACGTTATTTAAAAAGGATATTTGGCAATGGGTGAGTCCACTTTTATGAATTTGCATTTTACTTCCGTCTTTCGTCGACTTTTGCTATTAAGTTTGAATAATTCTCTACTCTGGTCCATCATTTATTTTATATTATTATTGAGAAGTTAGAGATGAGCGCATTTGTTATTTTTTGGTCAGTGTGACAACAATTGCAAATATCGATATTTTTCCTTCGGATTTTATTATTTTTAATCGTCAACAGTTGGAAACTGTTGTCTGCTACCGGCTTGTTTATACGGCTCAGCTGTTGATGTTGATAAAGATGATTCAAGCAAATTTGTTTTTATTTTTTCACCATTTTTAATGGTAATTCAAGTAAACTTAAGTAGAGGAATTTCTTAAAAACATAACGCTTACTTAGAATTCAATAGAAAAGTCAACCGGGACTACAATTTGAAATGCTTATAAGCAAACAGCTTTTTCATATGTGTAAAAAATGTCAAAATAATAATTTTTTGTCTTGAAAATTATTTCAGTTGATAATTCGGGGAAATTGTTTTGAAAGTCGCAAAAGTTTTTTTTCTTACTTAATATTTTCTGCGTATTTTTGTTATGGTTCCGATCTATTTAAACAAAATATTTGTTATATTTGTTTGTAAACATTATCCCTTTCATATTATTTCTTATATACATAGTTAACTAAATAATATGTTGACATAATTTTTGATTAAAATAAAGTACATATGTATGTATGTATGTACATAGGTTTGAGTGCGTGTACATTCATACATACAGTGACTCTCAGCTAAACTGGAACAGCGCCTAGCAAAAAATTTAATTGCCTACCATAAAATAATTATCCAATATTTTTCAAAAATTCCAAAGACCGATGGCAGGTACATATATTAACCACCATAATGACTATATGACCCCCATAAACTGGGGTTTCCCACCGGCTAGGCCGGGTTATGTAAAAAAGTACCTTAATTTATGGTCACAAATTATTTGGAACAATGGCGTTATGGACACCTGGGTGCCATAAAACCCGGATTTTTTACGTCAGGTTGATTATTTTCGGAATAAGTAGACCAATCCTTCGTAGTCAGTTTAGTTATATCCTGCATCTCGGGTGCCACCAGCCAACAATGACTATGGACAAACGGACTACTATTGAGCAACGGAATCTCATCCTGGAACACTTCAAGGTTGGATATTCACATCGCCAAATAGCTAAAATGGTAAATCTAAGCACCACAAGTGTATTCAACATCATTCGGCGCTTCGTCGACGAGAATCGGATAGAGGACAAGGGCAGAAAGGCACCAAACAAGATTTTCACCGACCAGGAGGAGCGGAGGATCATCGGGAAAATAAGGGAAAATCCCAAGCTATCGGCTCCAAAACTGACTCAACAGGTGCAGGATGAAATGGGGAAAAGTCCAATGTGGAAACTGTGCACCGGGTTCTGCGCAACCATGTTTTCAGTTTTTGACTAATTTTAGTTAATTAATTAGTATTTTAATAAAAACTCAAGTTTCCTTTTCAAACGTGATATAACATAAAAAAAATTGCCATTTAAACATTTTGCGTTTGCTTTTTTGTTTAAACCTTATAGCACTTTAAACTTATTGCTAGGCGCTGTTCCAGTTTAGCTGAGAGTCAGTGTACATATGTTCATATGTACGAATGCGCCACTATCTCTCGTGATTACTCTTGACTTTGTTAAAGGTGATATTACAAGGCATTTTAAAATCAGTTTAGAGCAAAAGGTTTACTTTGCGACATGGCGTTGAAATTTGCTGCGAATTTAAACTTCCTTTTCACTGAAACTGCTGCAGCTATTTCTGAAAGAATTCGATTAGCGCATCGGCATGGTTTCCAGGCGGTGGAAATACCATATCCTAGTGGCGAACTTCAGGAAGTCAAGGAGGCCATCAATGAGACTGGAATATTAATCAGTCTGATGAACATTGCATTGGGTGAGTCTCCATTTCTATACATACATCTGTACATACGTATGTATGTAAATGCCAGTGTTGGTAACGGTCGAAAACAAACCACTCAAAGATCAAAATACGAGAAAAATACGATAAAATATCTTAATCAAAAGCCCAAACATTTTTCTTAAAAATTGTTTTTATTTGACATAACGACAAAATATAAGACGCTTAAGTATTAATCGATGCATATTTTTATGACCTTGCTGAGGGTATTTTTTCGTGATTAAGAATTAAATATATTCTTGATTAGTACACTGGTCGAGTAGATATAGCCTTGACCGTTTGTCTGTTTCTATGCGAATCAGTCTCTTAATTGTAAATGTATCTTGATAAAACATAAAACATTTGGTACATAGTATTGAATTATCTATCTTTCCTGGGAACTATCGGTTGAAGAATGATTTCTTGTATGAATAATTCTTTGGTTTATACAGACAACTGGTGACGTTAAAAAAACACTGCTATATATTTGGCCCACTAGCAGGATAAGCAATCAAATAAATCCATCATAGGAAATGGACAAACCGTACGTTTACATGCTCCAAATGGAAACTGCAAAATTGTTCGACTTTGAAAATGGAGACGATTGAGCTACCGATTTTTAAAGTTAGTTTAGTTTTTTTATATGAAAAAGCATGGGGTTTTAATCGCTTTTGTAGAGTTTTAGAATTATTTTTCCATTTTTATTAATTCAAAATAGTTTATGAATTTATTTTAAATAAATATTTTGTGAGCGTGTGTAAAATTTGTCGGGGAGTATTTAATGAAGAATTTTAAGCGCACTTATGTTGAACAAGATAATCCATTATTATTATTACTATTATTATTGCTATTATTATTATAATAATAATTATTATTAATTTTATTATTATTATTATTGAACATTTTGCAAGAAAATTAATATAATAAATTTAATACAAATTTAATTTCAGATGGCACAAGGGAAGAACTAAAGTTCGGATCTACAAGCATTCCAGGCGAGGAAAATAATTTTAAATCGCAGTTGGATAAATCAATCGCATATGCGAAAACTATTAATTGCAAAAAGTGAGTGTGATCCAAAATCTCCAAAAATCATATGTGAGTGATTATTATTCGTGAATGAGCACCGTGATCACTTGGATATATTGTGTATCTCCCTAACAGACGACATCTAATCCTCAGCTGAGAGAATCTCAGCCTTTTAATTGCCGAAAAAAAGGAATCTGGTTTTTATCTGGATTCTTGTTTCATTTTTTAATCAATTTGTTTGCTGATTGTCTGAAGATGCTTGAAGAATTCTTCTTTTCCATATGTAATGAGAAGTTGGGTTGGATGGAATCTTCAAGCTTGTTGGTGTTTACCCCACATTAAATACCGTGAGCTCAATTTCTTTTGAAATGAAAAGCTTAGCAGTGCGTTATAGGTGAAGAATCACGATATTTGCCTTCAGTACAGGTTTTTACATTTGGGCGATGTGCAACCAGCCGCGCCTTGGTATTCTTCTAATATGATCATACCTGGCGAAAGCGTTTGCAGTTCACCTCGCATATCGTTTATTATTTTTGATAACCTAAAGAATTTTGCATCACTGGCATGGGACACCTGCGACCTGTTTGCCTTTGAGCACTCTTACTAATTTGTTAAGATTTTGTAACACTAATGTGTATAATTAGCGGATGATTTTAAAGTTAATTTTATTTCTTTCCAGAATTCACTTGATGGCAGGCACAGTTGATAGCAAACTGGAATGTGACCATTTTAAAACATATGTATCAAACTTGAAGAAAGCATCTGAGGACTTGCAATTGAACAACATGATTGGAGTAATAGAACCTATAAATAAATATGCCATTCCATCATACTTTATGAACTCTTACGAAAAAGGTAAAACAATATATTAAATATTTGATTTGATACATTTTTGAAATAGAGTTATCTCTTCTTGTAACAAGAATGAACAGATATCTATTTAAATCCGTATAGAATAAGTTGGTCGAGTGGCCCATGATGTAATACGTTCTGTAGAGGGCAAGGGAATTAAAATAAATCGATCGGGAGTCACTTGGAAATATGCCCAACAATTTTATATAGCTGGTACTCTAAATATTTGGCTGACTCCTTATTTTATTCCTTACTCTTTTCACTTTTTTAAAATGATCTGAAATCAATCGTGAGTCTTCCCTAATCAACCACACTACCTGATATTGAGTAGCATAAATTAATATTTTTAGTTTGCAATTAATTTCTTTGACATCAACATGAATAACTTTTAATGTACATTTTCTTTGACAGCATCAAATGTTTTGAGGGAAATCAACAGCGATAATATTAAACTAATGGTGGACATATACCATCTTCAACACATTTGTGGAAACTTCACTAAGACCTTGGAAGAAAATAAAAATGTAATTGGGCATTTTCAAATTGCTCAAGTACCAAATCGAAATGAGCCAGATACGCCAGGTGAAATAAATTACGACTATGTTTTTGAAACACTGAAAATGTATGGCTATAATGATTGGATTGGATGTGAATACAAGCCAAAAACGACGACCGTCGAAGGTTTAAATTGGATTTCGAAATACAATGTTAAATCTTAAGTATGTTAAAATATACATTTTGAAAATTATTTATGGTTATTTTTTAAAAAACCCATATGGCAATATTTTTTAAAAATGCATTTTGCATTCAAGCGCCTAAAGGAAAATATTCTTAAAATTTTTATGAAGAAAATGAAAACTGAATTTTAAGGAATAAAGTATTTTACAGATTTTTGTACAAATAAAAGTGTTTTTATTATTATTATTGGGGGTGTTATGCACTGCGACCAGGACGGAATACGTTGCCCATTTTAGTCTTTCCAAATGTTATATCAAATCAAATCAAATCATACTGCACGACAATTGGGACACAAGTCCTTGGTGAGAAGTTCTGAAAGGATAGTCGAGTTAATATATTTCCTTACCATTACACAAATTTTCGGTCCTGGATTTCTCTGATCCCCAACTTTGAGTGCTTGGAGTCTAGCCAAGAGAGTCATTTTGTTTGGTTAACATTCTGACAGGGGCGTCAAGGGCGGGCCTATTGAAGGCTATGAAATCTACAAAAGCGACTCCGGTTAGCATGGTGACTGTGGCTTCTTTTTTCACGTCTTCCCCCTGTCTCTTACGATTAGAGTATTCAGCAGTCGGTCATGACCGACAATTTGAATCTTCTTAGCAACTAAGTTATTAACCTATATAATTTTGATATATATTTTTTTTTTGCACAATTTTATTTAATTTTTAATGTATTTCGTATCTCACATATATTATTTACTTTATTTCATTTATTTAACATTTTACTCCTCTTTAATTTTTAATTTTTAATATGTAATATTGTTTTTATATTCCATTTATTTTTTGTAATTTTATATATTTTTAAATTTTCAGCTTGTGGACTGTAAATATGTAAATAAAACTGATATAATAAAATAATAAATAAAAACACGGCAGCATTATTATTAGGGGAACGCTGCACCGCGACCTATTTGATCTATTGTACCCTCTTCTGAGCTTATAGCTCTTCCATCAGCCTTAACTCCCGCACGAATACGAGGATCTTTGTTGGGTTGAGGTCTTCTATGTCTTTGCACTTCAAAACATGCGCCCCTAGGAGGCTGCTTCTTCTTCTAGCTAAGGCGACACACTGCTAGGATGTGCATCGAGTATTTCTCCTCTCTTTCACAAAACCTGCACAGGCCGCTACTATATATACCCAGTTTTGCTAGGTGACTCCTTAGTCTACAGTGTCCTGTCAATAGACCGGTGAGTATCCTAAGGCTGTTCTTTCCCGTGGTTATAATCTGTTTAAATGACTATCGGATAGGATGGATATATCCGTATTCTCATACTTACGTTCTATATTGAAGTCCGCACATCTCCCTATCGCACACACCTCAGCCTTCCCAGGGATTCATGGTAGAATACCCGAGGACCCACCACTCCAAGGCCCGTGGTCTGATTCGTAAGTAATCCGTCGGTGTACCATTTTATGGTGTGCGGTTTCATGGGATGGACCTCATCCAGAGTTGTCCATTCCCTTTTACTACTCATACAAACTGTGAAATTTCGCTCGAATATGTATTCGGCTACTATTTCGTCCCTAGGTTGCATCAGCAGGGGTAGTTCGGTTGAAAGGAGTTGGGCATCTTTGTGGCTTAGGCTATGATTGCCCCCAACTCCTTCTGCCGATATCCTTAGAAGCCTGGCTTTCTGCTTGAGCCTTATGATATGGTGGAGTGGTGTGAGCTCCATTAAGTCTTCAAGGGCCATTGTTGGGCAGATGCGCGTAGCTCCTTTCATACATACGCAGGCCATCCTTTGCAACTTTTGTAGTTGTTTCTTCACGGTGACCAACCGCGCCCTGTCACCCCATGCTACCACCCCATAGGTTAACATGGGTCTTACTACCATCAGGTATAGCCATCTTAATATCCTTGGTGATGTACCCCATGATTTGCCGGCAATACTACGACATGTATAAAGCGCCCTAGAGCACTTTAATATCGTGTTTTGCACATGGGTGCCAAAGTTAAGCCTGCTGTCAAATGTGACTCCCAGGTATTTGACTTGGCGCATGCCCAGTCGTCAGTTGACGGCCTGTGTCTACCTTCCCTTTCGATAGCCTCTTCCTGCAGGGGTGTACTTCCTGGGAAGTGCGTCTCGAAAAGTATTACTAATTCCTGCAAATTACTGCTCGTAAAGGAGTTATCCCCAACGCTTCAGAGCTAAGTTCGCATCAGGCGTTCGTTTCGCCAGTGCTCTATGAACCCTGGCGCCTTCGCTTGTGCTAAATATGCTATCGCAGAAGTTTCTGTAGTTCTTCCGTTTGGCCTTTCTTATCTCCTTATTGTAGGAGGTCAGGCTTTCACGGTACTGTTCCCATATTCCGTCTCTCTTTGCTTTATTAAAGAGGCGACGTGTGGTCACGCGCAGCCTTTCTAGACTGTCGTTCCACCATGGGGCATCTTTTTCCATTAGCTTTTTCCCTACCTGGCAGTAATCCTCAAATGCATTAATTATGCATTTGTTGAGGTCACCAATAGCCCTGTCCAGCTCTAGTGGCTTTCTGGGTATACCAGATAACCCGTTGGCTAGGGAGTGCCCTAAGGTCAACTTATAGCCTTCCCAGTTGGTTTTCCTGGGGTTGCGACCTGGTGTGCTACTATCCGTATTTAATTTTAAATTAAATACGCCCTCTGAGACATCCTCCTTACCCGTTGAAGCAGGTTGGGGCTTTTATCCAGTCTTCTTCTTATTCAGTCCGCTTACGGGGATGGTCTTTTATATTCTTGGATAGTTCATCTATCCCGATCACCAGGAGGGCTCCTCCACCCTCGTTCCTCCTGGAGATCACTTTCCAGGTGTCGGTCTCGATCCTGTTCTGGTTCCTCAGCAGAACCAACAGGGATTCGGTAGTCCGATCTGCACTCCTGGGGCAGAACAGCGTGATGCAGTGGGGCGACGGTATGCCATCCCCCACCTTGCACTCAAGGGGCACGCCCTTCCACGATTGTAGCCTCAAAGTTGCGGTCCTCAGCCAATCGGCTGAGGCCTCATCGGAGCATTCAATTACCAGGAATCCAACCCGGAATTGAATGCCCAAGAATGAGACCGCGAAATCTCCACCAGACGCAATGACTTCGTCAATGATGGCCAATGATGGTGGGTGTCGGCGAGCTGGGCTCCGTGGCCGCTGCACGCGATTTGCTTGGGCGCAGGTCCAGATTACTTGCCTCATTATTCTTCAGCACCTTTGCCGCTGCCGAGCCGCGGGAAGCGGCCACAACCTCCGGGCACATCCTTTTGGGGGTGGCCACCGGAGGTGTGAGATTGCTGCTCCGCCTTTTAGAGGCTGGCGCAGGTGCTGCAACCTCCTTCCTGGGCTCTTTGGCCTTTTTCAGGGCTTCATCGGGGCTGAGTCCCTGCTGGAGGTACCGGAGGTACCACTTGACCCTTGAACCGCACAGATTTCTCCGCTTCGGGTCATCCAGCCCTCCGGGTTGACCCTTTGGTGGCAGGAGCTCTCCCTTCCTCTTTGGGCGCTGAGCGCCTTGCCTCGCGGTGTTCGGTGCTGAGTGCGGTGGTCTGGGTGTGCCGGCCATCGGTCTCTCATGCCTCACAGCCGGAGTTCCTCGCGCCTGCGGCACTCTCCTATTTGTTGCTGGAGCAGCACGGTGTGGAGGATTGTCTCCCACACGCAAGGGTCGTTCTCCTCTAATTGTCTTGCGACAAGTTCCGCAGGGAGATCCTGCGGTATCTTTATGCTTTCTGACTTGTTCATGGAATCCCATGAGCTGCGGAGAAGTATGTGTCCGCCCGGGCAGAGATCCGCAATACCCGGGTAAGGCTGAATTAGAACAGGCGGTCGCCATTTGCCTGAGCTCACCGTTAAAGACCCCAGCCAGGCTGACTCTCGGCACGGTTCGAATAACGCCTTAGTCCGGCCCGGAGTGAGATGAGGGGATAGAATGTGGTAGGTAGTTATGGGGGGAGATAGGGGGATGTGTGAGGCTATACTTTAGAAGGCGGCGACACAAGCGTCTTTTCGTCGATCGATCGACCGATTATGTCGATCGCACCCGCTGTTTGTCCGGGACTGCTTATTTACGAGGAACCTCGTATTATTCGCCGTTCGCTATCCGCAACCCGCGACCCGCCTCGTGGCCTCAGCTCAGCCCCATCCGAACCATCCCAAAAGTTCATAGACCAGGAAAAAAAAACACAGCATAAAGCTTCCTATTTATTAGCGAATGTGAAAATTTTTCTTTTTCAGATATCGCAAAAGCTTTCTGCTGGATTCCTGGCGGCTAGTTTGTAATATATGCCGACCAACGATGATTTTTGATAAGCGAATATTTTGACAATTTTAACCAACAAAACTGCACAGAAGACTTACATATCCAAGTGTGCAAGCAGTTTCTTTAATCTTTAATTTTTAATTATAAAATTAATATAAGCTTTTATTGGCAAAATGTTACAAATAAGAATTTAAATGGCAACATTATAGTTATCGTAGTGTTCTATTCTATTGTTTCAAAAGTCTGCAAACTAAATGTGTATAAGTTATTCGATAACAGTCGCAAAAGATATCGATTGTTAATAGATGTTTATTGAACAAACGGGAACGGGAGCGTCACAGCTTGCATATGTATCTTAAATGTACGGCCATTAATCTGTGTAAATGTTGTGAGAGTGATAAAGAAAATTGCATTGAAATGATGATGTTATCAAAGTCATTCACATTAAATTAGTAAATATTTGATGCAGTTGCTGAAGTAGTTGAACTCCTAATTATATTAAGTTTCAATTGGCGTGCGACAGTAGTTTTTTACTATATTTTTAGTTCAGCAAAAGTGTGAAGTGTTTTTTAGCAAAATAAAAAATTAAAATCAGAAGAACATAACATTCCCTTGTGTGTGGCAAGAAGCGACAAGTCGATTATGTTTAGTATAAGTGAATTGTGCTGCATGTTTTGCTGCCCACCCTGCCCCGGACCGATAGCTGCCAAACTTGCTTTCCAGCCACCTGAGCCGACCTACAAACTGACGCCAGCTGATGACACAAATATCAAATACAATTTACAGCTCTACGATCGTGCCGAATGGCAATACTCGGAACGTGAAAAATCCAAAATCGAAGCGTTCTTCACGCGAACATCGCGTGGCAATTTGATAACGTGCACTTATGTCCGTTGCAGCAAAAATGCAAAATATACTCTTCTATTTTCACATGGAAACGCTGTCGATTTGGGTCAGATGAGCAGCTTTTATTTGACCCTCGGCTCACAGATCAATTGCAATATATTTGGCTATGATTATTCGGGTTATGGGATGAGCGGTGGGAAACCCTCTGAGAAAAACCTCTACGCAGATATCGAAGCTGCTTGGCAAGCTATGCGGACAAGGTGATTAATTGTTGTCAATACGAATAAAATAAACAATACTTATGCGATGGAGTCTTGTCTTTAAAGGTTAAACATTAGTCCAGAAACCATTATTTTATATGGCCAAAGTATAGGAACTGTTCCAACTGTTGATCTCGCCTCACGTCACGAAGTTGGCGCAGTTATTCTTCATTCGCCGTTGATGTCGGGCCTGAGAGTCGTATTTAGGAATACGAAAAGAACATGGTTTTTTGACGCTTTCCCAAGGTAAATTGAAACAAACAAAATAAAAGAGTATCATCTAAATATTATTTATTTACGAAACACACAGTATTGATAAGGTCGCTAAAGTAAAGTCACCAGTTTTGGTTATTCACGGAACGGATGACGAGGTCATTGACTTTTCCCACGGAATTGGTATTTACGAGCGGTGTCCGAAGACTGTGGAGCCCTTTTGGGTAGAGGTAATTTTGTGCTAAATGTTTATTTAAAATCTACTCTATTCTAGATTTGGAAATTTGTCTCTTTTTTCTTATTTCTTAAGCAGTTTATTTCCTTACTCATTTTAAGTGCTCACACGTTTGAGCTTAACTCGTTGGAATTGTTTTAGAATGCGTTGTTTTGCTTTCGTTTTATCGTTATTGTTTAATCTATTTGTTATCGATCTTTAGTTGCATCGAGCGATTACATTTACATCCAACTGCGAGATGCAACCGTGTTTGCTTCTTGCATTGTGTCATTTGCTCATTGCTATGTGTTTACTTTGCCCACACCAAAAATAATTTGATTTAATTATTTCATTGTTCAATTCGCATACCCTTGCAGAGGATATAAAATACATAGAATGACGATACATTGTACTCATTTTAGTCTGCTTGGATGTATTGGGAAAAAAGAATTATATTGTATGATATATATACACCTACTACTGCTACTAAATTAGCATTATTTAATTGTAATTAAATTTAGATGCGAGCAGGTGATCTTTTCTTGTTCTGTTTTTTCTTTTCTTACTTTTTTGGAAAGGTAGGTTCAGACTATTCTTTTTTTCAAATAACACCGTATTTTGTATATAAATGATTAAAATCCTCCAAATATCGTCTAATAAAACTTTTCCCGCGAAAGCTTTAGTTTTACAACTGAAGTCACCAAATGCTATCCTTTCCCCGAAAATGCTGAAATTCCGTAAATCACAATTTTAAAAAATTAAATAAATATATATATATATATATCCACCCACACAAATTGCGAAAACTTGTACTTATTCTTAAGCTGGATGGATTACTGATTGATTAGGTTGATTACTGACAACCTTTTTTCCTGGAGTTGGTGCCAGCAATAATAATGTTGCTTTGACTTCTTGTATCTTCTATGCTCTTTTGAGATAACAGCCGTACGCCCAGGTATTGCCTATGTTAGCCGGATGACCTGCTTTATACGATTAGATTGGATCACTTGTCGCTATATCCCAACGACAACTCGAGGACTCTTTTTGTTTAATTGATTTAATGATGCCAGACAAGAATTCATTTTAAGCTGTGAGATTTTTAATACTGTTCTTTCTTTCATCACATTATTCCAGCTTACATCTTTTTAATATAAGCAAATTCGCCAGTAGAAGAGGATAGGGTTTATTTTGTCCTCCGCATCTGCCGCAACCAGTTGCCGCAGTCAACCAAGTTGTTATAGCTAAACTCTAAAAATGTATAGTTGTCTGGCTGACTCTGCATCTAGTCCATTCCCTTATCAGCATCCAAGGAGGCTAGATTGGGGGCAGAGATAAAGAATCATCTGCGACAATTGAGCAGATCAGAGGTATCAGGTCTCAGTGCTCAAGCCATATATTTCTTTGGTATATTTAATTAAAAAAGATAAAAACCCATGGAGCAGAATAAATATTTAAAATACTCACCGGTCTCCAGAACAATTAACAGAACCTGTCGATTTTGTGAAAATGAGGATAATAATATATCATAGCAACAAGTCGCACATTAGCAAGCAAAATATCTAGTAATCTAGGCATATTTGTTATCAACCAGAGGGACTTATGCGCCCTCAACGTGGTAAAAATGCGTGTATAATAATAATAAATCCCTGCAGTTAGCAGTTGGTTTGCCTTGCTTTGTTTTGGATTTCGTTTTTCTGTTAAAAATTTCGCAATGCTCGCTTTTAAAGCTTAACCTGGCCTAGCCTAGTGAAAAATTGAATACATCCTTTTTGTTTTCGAATTGCACTCTGCTAGACTTCAGTTTCAGATATGAAATTTTAAATTTAATAAAATTCTTTCTATCTTTTCAGGGAGCTGGTCATAATGATGTTGAACTGCATCCCCAATACTATGAGCGATTGAGAAAATTTCTGTCCGTGGAACTGATCAAATGACAATTAAAGATCAATGTCGAGGGATGTGCTTTTAATAATACTTCAGAAGGAGCAACTACTTCCAATCCTTTGGCAGCCAGCTTGAAACTCACTCAAAACCCTCAGACGACATCAACAGCGACAGAACATGAATCTAATAACAAAAATAAAAAGCCTGATGATAACGATGGTTAGTAGCACATAAAGAAAAACAAATAAAACTAAAAACAACAAATACTTATGTTAGTATTTTTTTAAATATCATTGATGATTGCCGCGCCCAGATAGCTAAATAAAACATAAACATGAATTGAATATAAAAAAAAAAAAAACAATTTATTTGACACAGTTTTGAAGTGTTGCCAAATTTAAAAATTAAATGGCTGATCAGTGTAATAAATTTGGAAAAAATATTGCTGACGATCTCTTGGAGATGTTGAGCAAAGGATTTTCGAATCGTCTTTCCCCTGTGATCATCTGTTATTGCACTAGGATCAAAGCTAGACTGAATTTTAAGAAAAGTGCATTTCACACACTTCAAACAAATTGTAAAAATATTTTTACCTCCGACTAGTTTTAATCGCGGATCGAGCGATGACGAACAGCTTTCTTGAAGCCATGTCTAATGCTTAGAACAAGTTAAATTTAAAGCTCGAAATTTGTTTAAAAACCTTTCTTAGTTCAAAATGCAGCTCTCCAGCAACTTATGTGAAGATTTAGAAGTGAATTTTGTATGATTTTTGGCAAACTTCAAAGTTTTCGATAAATAAGCATACATATCGATAAATATAAATCTAATATTTATCAAATCTTTACAGGTCTTTCAGCATCCAGTTCGACATCAATTAAAGATCTGGCCGAAAAGTTTCTCTAGCAAAAAAAATTGGGCCTAACCTCTTCGGCCCAAAAAAAGTCTTCTTTGCAACAATCAAATATCAGTTATTCAAAGCGACATGAAAGCATAGAAACCAGCCGAAATCAACCTGAAAATAGCTCTCCTCAATACAATATTATAAAATCCGATGAGATGATTGTGGCCACATTTAAACAAATAAATAACCCTGCTCCCACACTCCCCATACACTCTCCTCATTCACCTGTGCATCCGAATTCAAATTCCAGTATACAGCAAAATAAACTTTCTGGTCGGTATATAAATAATAAAATAGTTCAACAAAAGTCTGCTAACAAATTACTTAGTGCTAAACAATTGACTGAACACAAAACACCACATTTCAGTGTAAATGAAAATGCAAATGCGAATGAAAGATTATCATCAACCACTACTCACTCAAGTATAACATGTAGTTGTATCAAATCACCCAAGTACGATAAGACATTTATCCAAAAGGAGCCCAAATGTGTTGATTTCACAAACGTTTCGGCAACAAATTTTACAGTTAAGGATCAGAAGTCGCCGAAACAGAAAAGAAATACGCATCAGCAGCAGCAGATACTCAATATAACACCATCTATAAAAAAAACATCAACGAATGACTTCAATTTGAAAATTATTGCACCAATTGCTGCATCAGATGATAACCAACAACAAAAACAACAACAATTAAGGCCTTCCTTCGGAGTTCAAGACAATCATAATGCCAGTCATCAGTTCACAATCAAAACAAGTAAATCGGAACAGACTTCGCCAAATATGATGGGCGGCATTAATCAAAAAAAGACGACTGCTTCGCATGGCAACAATAAAAGAAGTACCGATTCCTTGCACTATGTTTCACCAATGGATCCGTGGATAAAGAAAAATGATGATTTGCAAATGAATAGTTTCAGCGAGGCTGGCTGGGAAATTGCAACGGATCCTTGGATTAAACGTCCAATCGATTCGCTTATAACAGATACAACAACACATTCTAAGGAAAGAACACAAGAAAATGCTTGTACAAAAGATGACTTTATGATGGAGGCAACAAGCAAACGATCTTATTTGAAACCAAATATGCACAAACAGAAACTGTACAGAAATGAAGAATCCATACTCTCTGCGCCACCATCTCCCCATTTAATTACCACTTCAAATAATAGTTGTACTATCAATCATTTGCCACAACAAAAGAATTTGCCAACGAAGTCTGCCAGTTTTTCACCGGCTCGGGGTAAACAATTTCTAAATCCATTCGAGGACACATTCACTTATGGCAATATCAAAAACCTTTCCGTTCCATCCGATTATGATGACGCTCAGTCCAAACTCAATAAAAATTTAACTGTGAACAGTTGCAATAAATTACAGAATAGGCATAGCTTCTCCTCAATATCGAAGCAGTCGCGCGAGGAGCTCCAGTTAAACATTCGTCGTCTATCCGAGCAGATGGCTCAATCAAATCTTGTACAATTCTCATTGGACGATTGCAATGTAAATAATATGCTAGATGATACAGAAAGTTTCTACCAGGAAATACCCGCGTCAACGACAGAATTGCATACAGTGGAAAAGACAGGTTATAAGACGATATTGAAATTCAAGGAAAGTTTTCAAACATTTAAGCACAACAATCCCAAAGTTTCCACAGTTCTGGGAAAGACAAAAGTCTACATTAGACATCAAAAGCCGAAACCAATGCCAGAAACCACCTGTTAAAAAACTATTGTTCAACATTCAACAAACAACAAAAAAAAAATACAAATGAAAGAAAACGAAAAGAAAGAAAATTGAGAACTTGGATATTCGTGTCCTTATATTCGAATCAAAATAAGCTACATAAGTATACATACAAAAGAATGAATGAGAAGCAAGCAAGTTTATCAAACATTTTTTATTTGAGCCTGCAAGTAAATATGCATTTATATTAAACAATAGGAATGCTCTTCTACATTCCCACAAAAAAAAAAATAAAATACAAACGTGTTGTTTTTAAGTTGTAGGCTGAAATATATTTGCAAACAAAATGTTCTAATGTATTATTTTATTGTATTAATATAATTTCGTGTAAATCCCTTAAATTGATTGTAATAAAATCAGATATACATATATATAATTATAAAATTCACTCTCCGTAGATTTCAATTATCATCATTTTGTTTCTTCGGAATGCGAATGTGTTAATTGTTCCATCGGGATTAATTGCTTGACATTTTTCTTTTTTTTAACTTAGTTCCGAAACTTTGTATAGCTGTTCAAAATATAAGTCGAAGTATAATTAATGCTCGATATCTGCCTTCAAAATGTGAAACTTAATTATAAATTAGCAGTCAGAAATGTGGCAGCTTTAACAGAGCAGTTCAAGTTATCATATTTGCTTACAGTTTGACATTCGTTTTACATTCACTATGTTGATGCTTAAGCGGCAAGGCAAACAAATAGAGTGCTTAGGGGAGAGACGGAATGTTACCTTCGCTAGTATTTTTCACACTATTATTAACAAATTGTTACTTGTAATGATAGTAGTATTATTCACAATTAAAATTTCAGTTATTAATTTTATATGACAGAGGCAGTATTAGCAGTGCATTCTACATTCATTTAAGTTCATATTTTAACGGCATGTACGCTAACAAATAGACAATTTATGCGAGATCGAATGTCATCTACGCTATAAAGCTTGACACTTTTATTAAATACAACAACCTTATTTTCTGATTTGCTTGTATATTGGTATATTGATCGGCAATTGCAAACCGGTGTATATATTATTTTTTAACATAACTTGAAGTAACATACATATTTAGAGTTTGACATTCGACTTACATTCATTTATGTTTTTTTCTGTTAAGCAGGTGCATGCCCTGTTATTCATCTTACACATTAGCGGCATTTTTAAAATAGCATTCACAGTTAACATAGATATCTACAGTTTGACATTCGTCTCACATTAATTTAAGTTAATGCTTAAGCGACATTTGAGCAAAACCAAAATTCAAATTAACAATATTAGAAAATTAATATTAGCTTAACTATAATGCATTTTATTGAACATTCAGCGTCGTTGAATCAGCTTCAATATCAAGTATAGAGAGAGAGAGAGAAATCGTCGCTCAATCCGTTTTTCAACTCATATTATATGATATTTAGGCATACGCCGTGTTTTCAAATTGAAATATGAATTAGCTTACAAAATTTAAATATATATTTTTTGTGTAACTTAAAACCAAAAAGTTCTGTTGACAGGCAAAAAATAATCAAATAATTTTTCTTGCTGCGAAATTTTGACGGTATGGTTTGGGGAACGCAAAGCTAAAATCCACAATGTTAACTCCTGGTAACCGGTGTGGACTCTGTGAACAGCTGTTCGACGGTGTCAAAATAATTAACTCTGACGTATTTTGACTTCAGTTATCGGCTATAGAAGCGGCAAGTTCATCGAAATGTAAATAGTAAATTATGAACGATGAAATGTTTTTAATCTTCGAGAAAAACAGTATACTTATAAACGCCGTAAAGGCGAGATTATAAATTCATTACATATTTGCATCTAATCAGAAATATATTGCGATTTCGTTCTTCATTGATCTGTAAACTGGGTTTTAACTTATGCATTTCGATTTGGAACCGATAACCACCGTCAAAATATATCGAACAGCTGTTCACAAAATTCACGCCGGATAACATAAAGTTTACAGAGTGGAAAAAATTAAAAATCACGCGAGTTGTTTTACACCATTTTTATCTGGCATTTTTTATTATCTTTGACTTTTGAAACTTTGGAAATGAAATTTTTAATCACATACATTTTGCCTACTTTGCTGCAAACCACCAAACCATTTAATTCGTTAATTTATTAAGCAAAACATTTATTTTTTCGATGGGTGTTCGGGAAATTGCTTGAGGTATTTTAAATATACTACATTAATTTATATAAAATAATATATATACTTAATAACAATAAACTCTCAAAATTGATGTCAAACATCTGAAAGGTTGAGAGTATTGGGATTTATTTAAATTTGCATTGGCGAAGAAGTTTTTCACGCAAGGTTGTCTTATCTGCTGCTTAAAAAATCCCATCAACGCCATAAAAAATTGACCATTATTCACATCACATTTACTCTGCATGCAATACAGTGAAGAGTATTAAGAATAGCAAATTGAGTTGTATAATTCTGCCTACAAATTTATTTTTATTATATTTTTTGCTTAAACATTTTTCAATCAACTAAGGTGCACCTGACACTGATGCTGATTTTGTCTATGCGAACAGCGTTTCAACTTTTGAAAACTTCCAATGCAACCCGCAATACGTCGCTCTGTGTGAATGGCATATTACCATCAGATGCACATTAACTAATGTTTCCAGTATGAACAGTGTTTCACTTCAATGAAAAGATTTCATGCGTTCCGCTTGTTGCTGTGTGTGTATGAGACTATACTGCAAAGTAAAATGTGCCCTTTGGTTGGTGTCGATAATGAATAAATGACATTCAATCGATACTTGATGCCGATGAACAGCTCAAATTAAAAAAGAAAAGATCTGTCCGTTAACTTATATAAATATTGTTAAATGTTACATAAGCTGAGGACGCAAAATATTTTTATTTTAAGGATAAAAAATCCTTACAGCAAATTAGAAATACCAGGTACAGTATAAAATAAATAATTAGTATTGTTCAAACAAATACTATAACAGGGAACTGCAAAGCTAAACATTTTCCGGCTCTAGGCCTAATATTCTTTAAATAGCCAAATTGGCATCACATGCATTTGCATAACATTCGATAATTTATCGAAATTGTGTCTAGACACTATCGGTGAGTGTGATTTGTATGTGTTCCATCCATATGTGTGTACGAAAATATACAGATTTGGAAAAAACGAGGAATTGCTAAACAATTTGTAGATACTCCGATTTAAAATGGGAGTACCCGCATTCTTCCGATGGTTGAGCAAAAAGTATCCGTGCGTCATTATCGAATGTAATGAGAACAAGGTATAGTTAGTTGTTAACGAGCATAAATACAATTTCCACTAACCGGGAAAAATTCAGCAAGTAGATCCGGACACGGGAAAGAATATCTACGAGGATGCAACGTTGCCCAATCCCAATGGGGTTGAGTTTGATAACCTCTATCTCGATATGAACGGCATTATACATCCATGCACACATCCCGAGGACAAACCGGCACCCAAAAATGAGGAGGAAATGATGATCGCTATTTTCGAGTGCATTGATCGACTTTTCGGCATTGTTCGCCCAAGAAAACTCCTCTATATGGCCATTGACGGCGTTGCGCCCAGAGCGAAAATGAATCAACAGAGATCCCGAAGATTTCGCGCTGCAAAAGAAGCAACCGAAAAGCGTTTGGAAATTGAGCGCATTCGAGACGAACTTTTAACACGAGGTAAGCATTTAATGTGTGTGTGTGTGTGTTTGTGTTTGTGTATGTGTATGTGTATGTTATGTATGTGTTTGTTACATATCCCAGCAGCGAAAAGAAGCATTACGAATTCGATTCGTGAGCTGTACTAATCACTCTACATGCTGAATGCAGTCGTAAATATAATAAATAAGATATACTCTTGTAATCCAAAATGTATTTATAAATATGTGTTCAAAATATTGAAAGTTTACCACACAAATTGCATAGCCCATAAAAAAACACTACGACTACAATTAAAGGAAACAGTAAAAGAGATAAGAAAAGACAGGGTTGTGTTTGACTTACAAGCTAACGCATACAACTCGTCATTACTAGGTAAAGAATTACAACGTGTTCGCACAGAATACATTCTGTAATGAGAAGTGCCATTCATCGCTGATAGGTGTTTATGTCTATGCAGTTTTCATAATACCCATAAATTATCTACGAGGAGAAAGAATGGTAAAATATCCGTTCATCGCCGTATCTTTCTATAGAAGCATAAGATAAAGTTATCAGATATTGATGATTTATTGCTGGAAGCATGATAATACAAATAACTTGTGAGATATCTTGGTAATTACAAAAATGTATTATTCAAACCATTATTTCTTCAGACTATGATATAGTAATTCGATCCTGCCGACTTGTTCGACTAGTTCGCTTAGGAACATAAAATTATGGATATATCGTGAGGCTGATATATATGTAATATGTAATTCATTAATATAATTAGTAATGACAAAACTATACTACCGAAACCAAGCTTTGACAACTTCGTATGTACTTACAAAAAATGTCCAGAAAGTTTTTTGATACAGAAAAAACGGATTCGTTTTTCTTCTTTTTTTTTTCTAC
The DNA here is from genome assembly GCA_037043685.1 of Drosophila hawaiiensis. Classification (NCBI taxonomy): domain Eukaryota; kingdom Metazoa; phylum Arthropoda; class Insecta; order Diptera; family Drosophilidae; genus Drosophila; species Drosophila hawaiiensis. Next base: position 507,613 of record JBAMBA010000072.1, on the reverse strand, counting down.
CATTAAATTAAGATCTTAAAACTAGTTAATAAAAAAATTTGGAATATTCATTAACTCAAATTATTTTGAAATACAAGTAGAATAGTCGATTTCAAATGAGATTTCCAAAAACCTTCAATAACTTTAAATTATTTATTTAAAATTATAGATTTAAATTTTAAATTGAAATATTCACAAAAAAAAGAAATAATGATGTTATTAGATATATGAAACCCAAAACATTTTCTTTAACTAAAATCAAATATTTGTATTCTTTGGAGCGCTACGTCCACTAGGAGGCTATGAAATCGATAAAATTGATAAAGCAACATATCTTCGATAATTTTAAGGCTACGGTCACAAAATTTGGTACAAAAGTTGTTGGCGATGTTTTTCAAAGATCGACATGTCTTCTCCGCCACCTCAAGACCCTCCACATCTAAAAATTTTAAATGGCTATATCTTCTCCCACAATTTTAACCATAGAGTCACCAAACGTGGAAGGTAACTTGCTGGTAACCCCCTTCAAAGATCAGCATATACATTATCAGGCCCCCAAAATTCACAAAAGCCCATATCTCATGTAATTTAATAGCAACCGTTATCAATATAGGAAGGAAGATTAATGGGTAACTATTCCCGCCCCCAAAATTCAGCGATGCTTTTATCGACCGCTCTTTTAAAGGCAAACTTTGACGGTAGATTACTAAAAATCTCCTCAACGATCGGCAAATCTCGGCTACAACGTTCTCTGTTGTTTTTTTTTTTTATTAAAATAGTTGCCACTGCTCATCATAATTATTTCTTCGAAGTGAATAACGAGTAATATGAATTCTAATTTAAGGACAGCAGTTGTTGTCATGGACTCTTTTGAAACGTTTCTGTTCTTTTTTCAGGCTGCAAACTGCCGCCGGAAAAGGAGAAGGGCGAACATTTCGACTCGAACTGTATAACGCCGGGAACACCTTTTATGGATAGATTAAGTAAATGCCTGCATTACTATATACATGATCGCCTGAACAATAACCCGGCATGGAAAGGAGTAAAAATTATATTATCCGATGCTAACGTTCCCGGAGAAGGAGAACACAAAATAATGGACTACATACGGAAGCAGCGTGCACAGCCGGATCATGATCCCAACACGCACCATGTGCTTTGTGGGGCTGATGCAGATCTGATAATGCTTGGACTGGCCACTCACGAGCCGAACTTTACCATAATTCGGGAGGAGTTTCTGCCCAACAAGCCACGACCATGTGACGTTTGTAATCAATTTGGTCACGAAATGGACAAGTGTGTTGGGCTGAGTGCCGTTGGCTCCAATAATATAAATAGTCCACCCGATGTTCCAATTGGAGCTGAAGTGAAATTCATATTTGTCCGATTGAGTGTGTTGCGAGAATATCTGAGGAAAACTCTTGAAATGCCCAATTTACCGTTTAGCTATGACTTTGAGAGAGCTCTAGACGATTGGGTATTCATGTGTTTCTTTGTGGGCAACGATTTCTTACCTCATCTACCCAGTTTGGAGATCCGAGAAGGTGCCGTCGATCGATTGGTTGAGTTGTACAAGAAGTGCGTGTATAAAACCAAAGGATATTTAACCGACTCAGGTGACGTCAATTTGGACAGGGTTCAATTAATCATGACCGACTTGGGCAATGTGGAGGATCAAATATTCAAGGATAGACAACGAAGGGAACAGCAATACAAGGCCAGACAGAAACGGGAAAATCACAAGGCTTTGGAACAGAGCGCTTTTGGGCCGATGGCAGTTGGACGAAATAACGCCACTGTAGATAAGATAATAACGAATTATAAACAGGAAGCATCTGCTGTACGAATGGGATCAAATGATTCGCAGGGCACCAAACGTTCGAGTACAAATGCAAATTTAGATGATGCGGACGAAGAGGAGAATAACGATGAAGTGCGACTTTGGGAGGATGGATTCAAAAACAGATATTACGAATCGAAATTTGATGTGGCTTCGGTCAATCTTCAATTTCGTTATGCTGTCGCACTTCAATATGTCCGGGGACTCTGTTGGGTTCTCAAGTACTACTATCAAGGCTGTGCTTCCTGGAATTGGTATTTTCCCTACCATTATGCGCCTTTTGCGTCCGATTTTGTAAATATACAGGGCCTGTCGACGACATTCGAAAAAGGCACAAAACCGGTAAGCTTAAAGAAAAGAATAATTTTTTTGTTTACTTTACAGAATTTGTTCCTTATGCTTGGATAAGTTTGTGTTTTGTATTAAATTAATGTTTTAATTCATTTATGCTAGTTCAATCCTTTGGAACAGCTAATGGGTGTTTTCCCAGCAGCTAGCAGCTCACATGTTCCGGAACCGTGGGCACAGTTAATGTCCAAACCCGTAAGTAATAAACATCAATGACTTTAAAGAACTGACAAAATCGGATGTTTTAATCTGTTATATGCTGTGATATCACATAAAACACACATATTTCTTATCCTAACGAGGTAATATTATTTTTTTCAGGAATCCACCATAATTGATTTCTATCCAGAAGATTTCAAAATTGATCTTAACGGAAAAAAGTTTGCGTGGCAAGGAGTTGCACTGCTACCATTTGTTGATGAAAATAGGCTTTTTAAGGCGCTCGGACCTCTCCACATCCAGTTAACCGACGAGGAAGGTAAGTTAAATTTTTTGAACCGATTCACAAGAAATATGAATAATATTTTCAACTGATCAAACACTCGATGTAGACTCTTTCTAAAGCATATTAGTCCGTACCTGTGTATAACTTAATAATTTCTACTTATTCTATTATTCTACATCTTTCGGTCACGAAATTGCAAGAGTTTTTGTTTTTGATTTCGAAGAAATCCAATAATAATCAATCTACAAAATAAATAGATTTTGTTCTTTTAATACAGGAGGTCAACAGTATGTTTCCGTCTCAAACCCGAAAAAATGATAAATTTCATGAGCGGTTTTACAATCTCTTTTTATGTGAAGTTTTTCGTTATCTTAAACTTTTTTCAATCGGAAAACAGGCTTTAAGATAATACAGATGTACAAGTATCTCGATCTGATGGGAGTATTGCAACACATTCTCACTTCTTACATATATTTGCTGAGCATTTTCTTTCGTAATGCCAGAGAATTGAGTCTCGTCGATGTAAAGCACCCATAAGTTGACTCAATTGTTCCGGGTTACGAGGTATATCAATAAACTCACTGTGATGATTTAGAGTTTTTGCCCTGATAGCTTTGATAGTCGTCAAACTTGGCGATCGATTTAGAAGTCTGTTAATATAAGTTTCGCATCGTCCGCATGGGTATTTTTGTATAAGAGGGTCCCGCATTGAGTCTCTAACTACCGTGTAGTATGCAGCAACAGAAATCGACTAATTGAAATGATTTCGTTAAATTTAATTTATTAATTTAATTATTAATAATGATTTTAATTTTTATAAATATATTTGTGTTTTCCTTTTTTAGTACAACGTAACAAAAGAGGGGATAATAATTTGTACATAAGTAAATGTAGTCCTCATTTCAAGACCATAAATAAACTCTACGAAACTGGCGGCAATTCCCAATTGAAAAACAGTCCTTCATCATTCGATGGAATGAGCGGGACAATTTCCAAATCAGAGATCAACACAGCGCTAAATGGGTATGTACGTAAAGCAATGTAGGACACTGATCAAATCATATATTATGCAGAACTTTCCAAATGAGTTCTCTTAACCCCTAATATACAAAGTACACATAAATTTAAATATATTAATAAGTAAATAAATAGTTTTTTTTTTGTTTGTAGAATGCATAAAAGATTTCTTCACAAAAGTAATGTTGAAATTGTTCAACGTATTTCGTATTTGTTTTTTTTTTTAGTTTTTATTCTCAATATCAGTAGTGAAACTGTGAACGATCTCATTGAACTGAATAGAAAAAATAAGTCGTTATAATCTTACACATCAGAAATATTATATTGTAGAACCACCAATTAAAAGAAAGACATTTTTTCCTACAAATACATTCGAATGGCACTTACATGATTTTAAGTTTTATGGCGATCGAATTTCGTATTTTATGAACGTCTATTGAATATTGAGCATATAATTGAATCAATTATCAAACAATTGTAAAACAAGCATTAAATACAATAAATCCTAGTTGTGGCAGACTTAAACATTCTTTGAATATATTTGGGAGTGTCCTTAAAAGGGCATTTATGGAGTGAGGGCTAGTTGCGGTTCGCTATAGTTAAGTCGTCTTAAGTCGCAAGAATGTTTACCCTTTAAAATTTTTTAATGCCACTTCAATACAATACGTTTTCAAATAAATGATGTGCTATGAAAAATGTGTGTTGCATGAAATAAGTGCGTTGACCGTGAATGGAAATAATAATTGAAGAAATAATCGTTCACTTTGTTTTAAAAATTCTATAATAAATGTATTTACTAAATATCATTTGAAAAATATCAATTCCAATGCATTAAAAAATTGCCAAATTATTAAAAAAAATAACATTTGTCAACAGTATATTTATTAACATTTAGCACGGGTGAATTATGAGCATTATTAGTATCGTAAACTTTTACACACTATATATTGTTATAAAAGTAGTTTATTTTATTTTTGCACACACAACGATGCAACTGGCATGCTTAATTAAATTATTTATTCAACAAAATTTATTTTATTTAAAATTTTAGCCAGTTGAAGTCGCCAATTCCTGGTTTGCCTGATATTATGAATAATGAAGTTGTAACAACTGTTTTCATGGACCCGCAGTACGATGAGAACTACATTTTTCTAGCTAACAGGCTGCCCGACGCCGTGGATCCTCCACAAGTTATACAAGCGAACGATCATAAAAATGGACCTGTCATCGGTAAAAGAAAATTATAATTTAACAATATACATTTCCATATAAATATGTAAACATATTTTTGCTAACTACGAACGGACGAAAAATTATCAGTGCTCTTTTTGTATGTTAAGCAACTTGGCATAAGTCGTCAGCATTTGTTTATTGCTAGTATGATAAGTACGAGCGTAGTGCAGAAGCAATAACTACTGAACCCAAAGTCTATTATATTGACACTTTTAGCAACTATTATTTTCTTGTCTACCTGTGCAATTAGATTGGCGTATGCTAAAAATGTATGAAAATTCTATTTTCAATTTTATAAGGGAAAAGCATGTGAATGTATTCTCTTATCTTCTTCTCTTCTCATCTCAAACACTATATGGATATTACTTTAAAAATACAAATAGCAGTAGACAATCCCATTAAAAACATACACTCAAATCAAATCAATCGATTCAAAATCACAAATTCTATTAGGACTGCATATTTTAATCGATGCTAATCAACTTTTTCACATTCACATGTCAAAGAATGCTGAGTGCAATGAAGACTTGAACATATGACATTATTTCATGGAGTCTTGTTTCAACGCACTCGACACATAAGGTGTCATTTCTGAAAGTCTTTTTAATTTAAATATCCATCATCCAAGTTACGAAAAGGTGAAAAGCAAAGCACTGCCAAAATATATATTTATACTTAAATATGTATTACAGTACTAGATTAACATTCGATTTTTTAAATTCATATATTTTTATCCCCTTATTCCTTATATTTTTTTATTCAAAAGTTGAAAAAAGATTCATTTAATAAAATATAAAAAAATATGCAGAGCTCAAATAATAAAGTCAATCGGACTGACCTTTATAACTTTTTCAGTAACTTTTATTTTCAAAATATTAAATACTAAATTTTTCTACTGACCTAGGCTTCGGAAACAATTCGCAAAGGGCTTACATTCCTCCGGGCGGTCAACGGCTATTATCATCCAGCATGAGATCGCAAAGATTCGACAATGGATATCAAAATAATGGAAGAAATGGTGGAAATTACAATTATCCCCCACCCCAAGGTAAATTACAAACACTGCAAACTAAATATGGAATGCTAGGGAATATTATACAAAGTTAAAGTAAAAATATAAGAATCGCACAATTATTTCGTTAATCGTTAAAGAAATAACGTACATTTTTTGATAAACTAATTCGGTTATTTTTATATATTTCAGGCAACTATTCAAATCAAAGCTATAATAGGCCGTACAATCAAAGATACCAGGATAATAATTTTCAACAACGTAATAATTATAATGGGCCAAGACATGCTCCATACCGACACCCAAATAGAGGAAATAATTCGCAGCATTCAAATTATCGACGATTTTAAACGTTCTTATAATTGTAATAGAAATATATATTGCCATCATGTATAAAAATCTATTCAATTATTTTGTATCCAAACACAAACAAAATTTACTACAGACATTTTATATAAAGCTGATAAATAAACAGATTAAAATCGGTACAAAAAGTATTTATAACTTTATGTATGCATGTTTCGAAACATTTTTATTTCCTTGCACAGGTTATTTTAATTTGGTCACGACCTTAACAATTCGTTGTTCGTTGTAATGTTTCCCAAGTTGATGACTCAAGTCCACTTTTCTTACGGCAGATGTTGATTCGGGTTAGAGAAGATTTATTTTACTGCAGATTATATATTAAAATATACTCAAGTATCAGTACGGATTGGTTCTCATTGTATTTAGTATTCAACTATTATTTATTTTTGTTGTCGACTTTATTTATTTAATCACGACTAATGTCAGACAAAACAGAAAAAACTCAACAAGAAGATAAAAAATAAATTAAAATAAAATTAATTTATAAATTTAAAATTTTAACAAACATAATAAGATTTATGGGAGTTTTTAAACGCAAAATTGTCCAGTATTTCTGCATTTGTTGGTATACAAAATATTTTTTTTTAAGGTATTACGGATGTAATTTACCTACATATAAAATAGTGTCTATATAAAATACAATTCAAATTTTTGGTGTACAATGGGAAAGTGGATTTCGGCATAATATAAGTGTCCTTGTGGATTTCGGCATAATATAAGTGACCCTCTCGTGCTCTATTCCTCAGGGTTATCGGAACAGTTTTTTGATAAGGAATGTTTGTGGAACATTTTCACAGTTTGGGCTTATATTTGAACAAAATATTTGGTAGTTGAGCTTATCTTGTATATATCGTGACCCATAAAATTACCATGGGTTTGTTGCTAGTAAATATCGGGTGTGAGCCGATTATGGTCAGTAAGGCCAATTTCAGCTTGATAGATGACAACATCTTTCTGTGAAAGAAGCGCTCTCATTGAAGCGGTTTCTTAAACGCAGTTCTATAGACTCGACTATTTTTCTGCTCGTCATATTCTCAACAAATGCAGTCTTGCTGAATTGAAAAATCATTTCGATTATTTTCGTATCTCCTTACCCATGAACCCCAATAGATCTACAACTAGTAGCCTAATTATATTAACATATGTAAGTGCTCAAAATATGATGATGAATTTTTCATTAAATTTGAAATATAAGCCGCTAAGTTAAATTAAACAAAATTAACCTTTATTCTTCTGAATTTGTGATTTAAAGCATCTGACAAAAAAAAAAAAAAAAAAACGCTAGCCACAAAAAATTCAACATATTCCTTAAAAAAAAATTATTTGACGAAAATATATATTTTGGGCACTAAAGAAGCTAGGACGTGCCCATTTTGAAGCTATTTTCTATTTATTGATTTATTTATATATATTATTAATGTGTACTAAGATCATTTCAACAATAAAAATAAAGCAGCTTAAAAAAAGTTTTGTTTTGTTTGGTGGTCGGTTTTTTCAAGTGTTTTTTTTTTATTACTTGTTTCGAATTCATGCGGACGAATCCCGACGGGATTCTAAATATTTTGGACTTGACCTGTCGACTGCAAAAAACATAATTAAAAAACTGAGCATTAAATTTAAATTTAGAATAAAAGAATTAAAATAAAATTAAAATAATATTTTATTTTTTCATAATGTACTATTTTATTTTTTCATTCTAAATTTATAATTTAAAGGACAAATTGCCTTTCACCAATTTTGACTTGAAAACTCCGTTGAAATAAAAAATGTGAATGAATGATGATCTCTTAAAATAAGCATTTGTGGTTGGGTATTACTTAATTAACCTAACTAATTCATACAGAAATTTTTTTGTCTGGACTGGATTTTTTAAAATTAAATTAAATTAAATTTTTACTTTGTTTTGCCATGCCGATTGATATTATTTATTACATTAAATAGTTTGCGCCCATTTGCATTGGAGATGCATTATTTTATGTTTTATTTTGTATAAGGATTCATGAATGGATATGTGTGTATTTAGCCTAAAGATTTTTCTTTCAATGTTGCTTGTCACTCAGATTTTTACATATATATAGAATGGAAAATAATCAAAAATTGATAAGTGTTATTTCGAATTTTCGTCTTAGTTAAACACGAAGTATCCAAAAATTAGCTACATTTTTAAAGCAATTTCACAGCAAAAAGAAATCACGTTGCCAGATTGTTGGCAGCTAACCAGCCAGTCTCGCAGCGATGTGCATAACAAGCGCCGCGAATTTTGGGCTAACTGAAATACGCGTTAACACAGCGCTGTGAATTAACAAAATTCATTTGACGCTAACGGAAAGCAGTCGTCTGCCCATGTGGAAGAAATTAATTCGACATTTAAGCTATCAAAGTAAGGTAGCTCAAAATCGTGAAGGCGCCCGATTAATTGTGCGCCGTCTTCAAAAAACTGTTTTGCAAACATTGCGAGATCCCTACTTAAAGATGTCCGAAACCACATTTAAGCCAAAGCCAAAGCCATCCGAGCCAGAGCCGTCGCTAAATGATAGGCAATTCACAGCGCACAGAAGCAGCAAACAGGATAGCAATTGTCGCACCTGCAACGACTTCAAGTCCTGGTCCAAGCAACAGCGTCTTATCTCCAGCACGCAGGCAGCAAAGGTAAATGCGACAACGCGCTCTCTCTCTCTCTCTCTCTCTGCTCTCTTTGCACTCACATACTGAAGGGATTAAGAGTATATTGGTCTGTCCATTTGTATGAACGCAACTTTTTGCGATACCCTTAAAGCTATTTGGAACATATACTTGTCTGTGCCCGCGTCAGACAAAGCAGCTTGCTGGTAACCTCCTCCTCCTCCACATCCGCCGCCACCAGGAACTACGGCTTTACGAGTCTGAAATGCGTATTCCATATTTTGTAAGATAGGGTCACCATATTATGAAAGTATGTTACCGGTATCTGCCTTAAAAGATTGATAAACGAAATACGGTAAAAACCTATATCTTCCGCTATGTAAGAGCTATAGTTACCAAACTTGAAGGTTACTAGGAATGTCTTAAACTCCCAAAAGACTTATATCAATCAATTTTCAAGCCAAACTTGGATGCTAGATTACTAGGAACCTCCTTCAAAGATCGCTATTTGTTGGCCACACTCACCCTTGGTCTGCCCCACCTGTTATCAGCCGCCATGACTTATTGGTATCACTGTATTTCGCAGTCGGTTACGCCCGACTGCAACGTTGTCACTTGTTTTTTTTTTTTAACATGCTTGCATTTTATGGCTAGGAAAAACATATGGCTGCCAACGAGAAGCTTAATGTTCAGGTAGCAGCGCCGAGGGATGACTGCCCCCTGGACAAGGTGCGTCTGGGCATATCCACTTGGAGTCTACTGCACACAATGGCTGCATTTTATGCGGACAATCCCACCGACACTGAGAAGCGGGATATGCGAAAATTCTTTGAGGTGCTCTCGCGCTTATATCCATGCGAGTATTGTGCCAAGGACTTTCGTTCAGAGTATGTGTGCCTATTAAATATTAAATATCTAACTATGACTTTAATTATTATTTTTTATTTTTAGAATTGAGGTGAATCCAGTCAATGTGAATTCACAAAAGGATCTGGCGATGTGGCTGTGCAAGTTCCATAATCGAGTGAATGACAAGCTCGGTAAACCACTGTTCAATTGCAGCAAAGTAAATGAGAGGTGGCGTGACGGCTGGCTTGATGGATCCTGTGATTAGGTACTTGCAGTTAGCTATAACTCAAGTCAAGCCCATACTTCCACTAAGTTCTCTACACAGATTTATAATGGCGGAAGCGGTGTTTGCAAAATTTAAATCATATATGGTACCTATTCGGAAAACGTATTAACTTATAATACTTTAACGATGCAGATTCTATTCTGCTCCTGTCCCCGTCATTGAACGTTTTGTAATTTTCACATGTTTTAAACGATTAGCTTGCTATTTATGTTGTTAAACAAAATTAATAAATTTCTGTATATATTATAATACTACTAATCTATTTAGAATTGTACAACTACTGTACAAAACATTCACCATTCAAAATTCGTTCATTTAATGCCATTAAAATAAACTTTCTTCAATTAAGCTTTGACATAACAATTTCCATCCAGTGGAAAGAGGATTTTCTAGAAATGTTTGTGCAGTCGTTTTTAAATAAAAAATAAAATTATTTCATGGACATTTTCTAATTCCGCTGATGTAATTCTTCTAAATGCGGTGTTTTTCAAATGAGCTTGAAGACAATCGACGGAATTTAAAAATACACAATTCATGAATTTAAAACTAATCGGCTAAAGAACTTTTATTTTTTAATTTTTCTTTGGAAGAAGCTTTAAACATGAGTTTGAAGCTAATTGATTTCCATTTTCTTAAATACAAACATCGCGCAATTAATATTGCAAGTAGGTGAAGCTATGAAAAAAAGTTTGGCTCGAAAACTGAACATTCTTCCATAAATATTTGGTCCCCCATTAAAAAAATATATGAATAAGAATGTATATTTGAGGCATGCCGGATATTCTTTGGCTTTTGCAAATCAGAAAAAAAAACAAATGAAAAACCAATTACGTAAATTCAATGTAGCAAACATTCACACCATGTTTACACAGTGACAACTGACATTTCTCGCATTGTCAATCAGTTGTCACACTAGGATTGACTAATAACCTGATTCCACTACCAACATTTTTGAATGTCTACAGTTGACTGTACGTTTCCCATAAGGTATAACATTATGTACATTCGTAAATTATGTTTCGTATGTTAGAAATTCCCTATAAGTTTTTGTTTGTTTTTTTCTTTCAATGATTATATGATTTGGTAAGCATCAGACAATTATCAAAAGGTTTCAGTGAAAAGTATTAGTCAAGGCCAAATTAGCATTAAAAAAGTTAAGCGCTTAAATGTTAAATAAAATTAAAATTTAATTTATATATTTTAATTTAACATTGAAGTCAAAATGGAAATGAAATATTTTTATTTATTGGCTGTGTTATATTTAAATTAATTTTTATTTTTCTCATTTTGGAAAGACAAATAAAATTAGCCGATCAGCCGAGTTAGTTTAATTTTAGCGACAATTTTTTATCCGATCAATTTTTATTTTGTATTAGAATGACATTAGAATTATTGTGTGAAGTATTCGTTAAATATAGTGCTAAGTGAAATAGTTACATTTTGAAGGATGAATAATAATTATAGGTAGTGTTAAATTCGTATGACAAGAAGAGCTAGCTCATGTGGAAGTTGGTCAAGGTTGGGTTTTTATTGCAAAATATATTAAGTCCAAAAGGAAATTAAAGTAATCTATATTGTGTTAAATATGTTTGACTCTACATACATTTATTTACATAATGTCGAGACAAAAATATACAAGGACACAGGTTAATGAGGATCAATCTATCTGTGTCTGTTAAATGTTTGTTAAATGTTATGTTCCCAAGTTAACAATGGATTACAACTGTTTAAATATTCGCTGAAATTATGAAAACTATCTTATGACTTTTTTATGAAGCAATTAAAAATATATAATCTGAACAATGTCAAAGATGTGTTTTTTGGATCATTATATTGTTAAAATTTTCAGCTTTTCACGCGGCTTTATTTATCTACCGGTGTTTTTTTTTCGATTTTGTTCTAAAAATGCTTTGAAAATGCTTAAAATTTGTTTTATGGGCTTGAAAATCTCTTTAGGAATTTACGGAGAGCTATATTTATTTTTACAATGTCAAATAAGAACAAAAAGAATATTTGTTCAGTTAATTATTAAAATTAAATGTTGTAAGTCAAGGATATTTATTCTGCGGGGGAACTATTTGGATTGCTTAATATTTATATTTAATCTTTTTATAGCCCAGCAAAGGAATCTGAATCAAAATCATTTGCAAATATTTATATCAAATTTGTATAACATTTCTAATTTCTGCCGAATATTGCTTTGTTAATTCATCTTATATTAAATGTAGTCCGAGCATTTACGGAAAGATTTTATTAATGCAAATTTTAATTTACAATTAAAATTAAAAGATAAAACAAAATAATAAATAAGGTATAAAATATATTCGAGGGTTTTAAAATGTAAAATTATCAAAAAAATACAACATGAATTTAATAATGTAGTTTGGTCTGCATATTTTGATAAGCAACAACTCTTCCGGGTGATAGTTCCTTTTGTAAAGTTATCTTAAGCAAATTATAATCCTAATCTTTTTTTTTTAATTTAATTTTTATATTTCTGTAAGTCCCCTATCACTCAAATTTATATATATATATATATATATATATAACTATGTACATATACAGGTGTACATATACTAAAGTCAATTTTTTTGTGGCAGATGGTGGTTCGAATTAGGAGAGTTCGACTCACCACCTAAGCTAAATCGCCTCTTCTAACACATTTTTTGCGGTTCAGTGCCGAATTACAGGCGTGCCGCTGTGCTGTCGGCAAGTAAAAAGTGAGAAAATGTGCGCCCCTACAGCTCAAAACCAATATGTATCTCTAATTACATATCTTTACACCTCTGACATCAAACATAACAGTTTGCTCTTGAAATTTATGGTTTGGAAATTATGAGCAAAGGTAATCTTCTCGCCCTTGTGCGACAGGTGGTGCAACAGCAGGCCACCGACACAGTTTAAATGTGTAAACATATAAAAAAGGTAAGAAGTGTAAATACTCGATCATTCAAAAATAAGAATAGAATAACACCAATGTATAATACTATACAATAAAAAGGTATAATTGGTGAACACATTCTAGCAAACACAAATGTGGCATGATTGGAAGCGATACGATTATTATGTGATGCTGTCAAATTGACACTCTCTTCCACATCATTAAGAATACAAGTATATATATATATACGAGTATATCCTTGGTTAGCATTAATAGCCAAATCGATACAGACCTTTGCAGTTATACTTGTACTCAACTTCATAACTAAATATTCTTAAAAATATTAGTTTATTAATCAAAATGTTAAGATTAAAAAAACAAATGAGAGTAATTGTACTTCTATGACTACCTGCTTACATTTGAGTGTGGAAAGTCATATAAATGGAAACCTGGTAAAAAAAAATCGAATATGTATTTTAATCCACCTAATAAATATTTTAGTTCGGGTTATCTCATAGAAGAGATCTCAATGCTAAATGATTATAATTTGTTGTTATTAGTAGCTGTTTTTCGCTAAAGTATTAATTTTAATATGCATAATAAAAAAAAATAAATTTGTATTTTTCCGTGTCGACTCATATTAATTTACATTAAATAAATAAATTTAATCTAAAATGGCCACACATCACCCGCAATAGTTAATAACAGATTAACATATATAATAGTATGTAAATTTGTAATTAATAATTGTATGCATAGTGCTGAAACTCAAGCTAATGTTTACAAATGTTTCTGAACACTTTGTGTATAATAAACAATTTATAAAACAATGCGTTTTGTATAAAACATTAATGTAATTTTTGTACTATCTTAACACAACTTAACTATACAAAGAAACATAAATCCAGCCCAGCTATTACACTCAATGGAGTACTTGTGGTTTATGAACACACACAGATTGCCTTCTTATGCGAATCACAATTAATAAAGGAAAATTACAGTGGCTTATCAAGTACAGATATTAATACTCTTAAGTAAACTCCTACTTTTTGGATTCATGACTGTCCAGACATTTGCATAGTGCAGCAAAACTCAATTCCATAATTAGACCTATGGTCGCAAGCCGTCCATTAGTCAGATACACAATTATACATAGAGACCTGAACATTAAATCTCCCATAGACATAATTAATTCAATTTTAAGCAAACAAGTTTATCTGCATCACCATTCCAACTCACTTGTTGAAGAAGACAAGCGATTTCACCCCAGACTCACTGCCCAAGCTACCATAAAAACTTAATTTAAGAACCAACGAACAAGTTCTTGCTATTTATATATTTATTTAATGTTGAGTAACATCAGATGACACAGAAAAATGCAAATAGTAGAAAATAAATTAAATTCAATTAAAAATAAAATTAAATATTTAAATTTAAGTCTAAAAAAATGAGAAATATTTATAGCATTTCTGGGATATTTAAATGCATAAACATCAAAAAAGTTTGCATGAATTGCGGAAATTAAAAAAAATCGAATCAGAAAAAATATTTAAAATTAGTTTTTAAATGCTCAACCACAAATACATTCAAGAGAGTACGAATAAAATTTTCAATTTACATATTTTAAAACTAATCAGTTAATTACAGTTCCCCCCATCCTTCAAAATTTAAGTATTTTGCTTAGCATCTCCAAAGAATACGTCACACAAGCGAAATATATTTACAATGCAAACTTAATTACATAATTTAAAAAAACAATGTTTAAGAATAGATCAATTTTTCAATAGAATCAAATAATTCAGAAATCATCGAATGATGAAATGCAATTTATTTGCTTAATAAAGTTGTCATCAACTAATTTTAACGAGGTGCAATATATAAACGAATTAAGAAATGAAATTGGAAATTGCATCAATTTTGGAAAATTCGAATAAGAAAGCAGTTTCGATTCATTGCATTGTTGTGCGTCACTGAAACGACACGTTTCCGAGTCAGTTGCATTATGGTTCAGTTTCAGTTTCATTTTCCATTGTATGCTTGTTGCATACTCCGAGCATGAAGTTCTCAACATGACTTGCAGTATTCAATGCCACTCAAGCCAACTTAGAAGTAGATTAATGTTTTGCGTACAAATAAGCAGGTATTTACGTGCAAATGCACGTCAAATATTATGAAAGGTTTTATGACTGGCGCCTATGTTAACAGGTTCACGTTTTGTGTAATGTTTTCTCTGACACACACAAATACAACAAAGCAAACCATACTTACCTGTGTGTGAGTTTATGCATTCATAGATCATGAGCTCAATTAGAGCGTTCTGTGAAAACATACACACAAAAAAATGTCTTGAGTTTTAGAAATTCGCTACGCCATTATTCAGTAAGTGTATTTTTTAAACGGAAGGTTGAGTCTTTCTAAAAAAAATAATATTTTTCTCTTCTTAATTAATTAGAGTATCATGTAGAATATAATAAAGGTTTTTCTAATTTTAGCACATTTTTTTCGTATATTTAAAAATAGATTCTAGTTTTCTGGGCAATAATCATAATAATCAGCATTTCGCGTCGCTTGTTTTGAAATTTGAAAATACGTTTTCTTGAATAACTTCTGTGTTTCCCATTCAATCTTGATGAATTATTATCTCAATTATACCAAGTTAATTTTTATTGATAACGTTAATCAAATTTGGGTCGGTATTCGTTATTAAGCCTCTCCTGGCTACCGATCAATTGAAATGAAGAAACTCTCCTCATATTTAAAGAATGTAATTTGATAGATTGACTTCGATTTTATGTCTCCTTGATAAAAGAAATGTAGTGTTGCTTTTATAATTCTTCAGAATAATAAATAAATGACATGACAACAGAAGGATACTACAGCAATACAATTCCTGTAAATTGAAATTGCTCTGCAAATTTCTGAATTAATTTAATAATGCTATTGTCTGAAATCCTGTCGACGGGAGACATTTTTACAACTCAGTAGCTTCGGAGGTACAGGGTATCTGCTTCAAAGTGCTCATCTAAATTCTAACAAGCAAAAGTTTATATTTCTGACCCCAAATAGTAAATGGATTTATGTGCACGGCGACGAAGTGAGTCGTTATTGCTATGGAAACCTCTCCGACCCCATAAAGTATATACATATGTATGTATATATATTTTTGTTGTCATCATCATCAACCACCGAGAAATAAAGTCATGCTCGATATTAACTATGTTTACTTGTCTCTCACTCTTCATACTCTGATACCAAAGATATTCACACGCATTCATACATACATATATGGGTATGGGAAGGGGAAAACTGCATATTTATTGCCACGCCCAACTGTCACCGTCATCCAATATGCTGTTGAGCTTAAGTCACCAGATTTTTGATCCACCAGCCATTTCTTAATACTTTCTCTTAACAGCTGTACTTCTTTCTGGGTTTTCAAAAATCCATTCAACAAATTTTGAACCAATTCTGCACTTATATACCCCTAGATATGTTATTTTTTCATATTTGTTAATTTAATTTTACTTTTTAATTTAATAAATATTTTTTTAGTTTTTGAATTGTTTTGTATCGACTACTATTAGTTATCATTAAATAAATTAAACAAACATGTTTATGAAGTCAGGTTCGACTTCACACAACATTTAAGGAGAATCCACAATCCCCGTCGTCTGATCAAGTAAAACTGTTAATGACATTTTTTAAATACTGTCCATATCTGCAGACCTCTAAATAAGTTTTTTTTTTTTCAAATTCACAATTCAAATTGAAAGATAAGTATTAGATACTTTATGTATTCATTTAGTAAATTCCGTTTATAATATCAGAAATTGGGTTTTTGATTGATATTTTTTGGTTTCTTATCCAATACAATAATTGTTATGCTGGAGAACTGCATAAATTTTTCTTAGCAAGATTTAATTACTGATGAATTAAAATGCAAATAATATATTTCGAAGCGCTTGTGAACCCAAAAGCTCCCAAGCGTGATGTCTTTTGCTACGGATATTTATCATTATCCACAGTCATACATTAAAACAAAATCTAAGACACAGCAAACATTCAGCTAGTATATAGTCTTTATAATTCTTATATGTACATAAATATTTGTTTATACAGCCGTTTAAATAAAGGGCGCTCGCACCGTTGCTAACAAAAACATGCAAATATTTGTATGCAAATATGTCCGAGTGCATTTAATGGATGCAACTAAATGCCACTAAATTTCGATGAGCTTATTAATAATAATCAGAGATGCTCCTCGTTTTCGCTTTCATTTTCAAAGTGGACGTATGAAGCTCCAATTTGAGAAAACCGATATAGATGCTATTGAACATTTATAAGTAAATATCAATTTTCATGTGAAAAAAAAAACATCGACTGGCAATTATTTTAAATCTTTCTCGTATGGTTTTTGAATTATTTTGCCTGACTTATTCAACATAAACAAATAAGTTATTTGGGGATAAATCTCTCAAAATGTTCTGCTTCCTGAGCACTTGCACATTTTTATGTACATGGTTATATGTATTATATATATATATATATATATATATATATATATATATAGACATATTCACAAATAGAATTCAACGTTCTCGGAACAAACAGATTATGGTATGAATATGAATTATGAATATGAAATGCGTTATGAAACCTTCAATACATAATTATTAAATCAATTGTTCAATAGTACAGGATGGTATTTTTCTATTGATATCGCTTTTAAAATACTTGCAGTTTTGCCTTTCTTTGGTCGCTACTGTCCCGGCCTAACCAGCCTTTGAAAACGTGGCTTTTTAGCCACGATTCACAATACTTGTTTATTAACTTGATTTGGCATCTTGTTATTTTGTGAGTTACCGCTAAATATACAACAATGAAAAATTCACATAATCGATTGTACGAATTCCAACTTTCATTTGATTCTCAATAAGGACTGATAAATCAACAGTAGCGGGTGTAGGCACAACTATTAATATGAATAAGTGCTTAAATTAGTTTGTTGTGATTGTCAGAATCGCAAATGCAAAAAATGGAGACACAATGGGTGAAGAATGAAGGCTTCAGTAATTTATTAGCTGTAAAAATATGTGATTTATTTTAATAATTTAATTTTTATATTTTGATTGTATATTAACGCTTAACAAAAATTTGTATTCCAAAAAAATAGGAGCAAAGATTACTTTCATTGTGTAAACTTTACAATACTATTTAACTTTTCATCTGAAATTGTAATTGTATTTGCTTTTAATTGTTTAGTTAATTTAATAGTTTAAGAATAAATTGATATAACTTTAAGTAAAAATTGTTAACTGTAGTTTTAGTATTCAATATAGTTTGATTTGTATTTATAAGTTTGTCGTGTTTTGACTTTATTTATTCTATGGTATGGATTCAAATATTTGTGGCCTGGGAAATTTGAATTTTTCTTTCAGCTAAGGTTCATTTAAGTTCGTTAATAACTTATTTTATGCTGGAACATTTAGCTAATCAAACTTAATTCAAGTGCTTAGATTCTTGTAGTACTGTGTAGTAAACAGAAGGTAGCTTCAAATTGAAATATATGGCTTATATAATGTAATATCCTACATTTTTTAGTGACCATATCTTGATTTAGTTTACTCCTTCACATATCTACTCAGGCAATTTTTGTTCCTTACATCTTTAAATGTTTCATTTTGGGCTTTTTGACCTGTAAAGTACCCTTATTTCGAGGCGATTAAAATAATGTTAGTGCTAGCGAAGAGTCTCGAAATAGTTCAGTTATTGTTCATTGAGTAAATTGATACAATGTAAGCTTATATGCTTAAGTCATTCCATATAAAAATGCATAAGTTTATGGTATCACAGAGGGACGTGGCGAGCATTGATCTGCAGAAAAGCGAGTCCTCATTAAAAAGCTTGGAAATACTTTGTTGCTATATAAGAAATGTTTGGTTGCTCTCCGAAAATGATTCTAAATAAATATCATGGTATTCTTACATTCCAATGTTATACATGACTTTCCATAGTAACAAAAAAAAAATATGCTGCGAAAAGATTAAAGTCTGCCGATTAACATTTGAATTGACCATTCAAGAAACATGTTGTGGTCGGAAGAATCCAAAGTTACAAGTTAATGGAATGATCAGAAGAGTGTTCCGGACTCAATCCGATATACAACTTGCGGTGCGACGTTGAAAATCCTATTTTAGTTTTATTATTGTAAATTTAGTGACTTTAATTTTTTTCTGTTAGTTTTATTTATAATTTTTATATTTTATTTAAGTTATTTTAAATTAATTTTCGCAAAACATATGTCTGCTCTCCTGTTATGGTGACCGCAACTGCAGATGATATTTTAAAGTCTGACAGTAATTGCAGTTGCAGGCATCCAAGTTAGTCGCCGAAGGGGCTGAATTTACCAATTACCAATTATTTGTATTTCTGTTGGCCAAATCATCAGCTCAATCGAACCACAATTCAAACGCCGTCCCCAAATAACCAATGATTCTATCCAATAACCATTAAAAACCAAAAAATTGTCTTTACCCTAAATATAAATCCCATCAGCACACAATAATAAATTATGTGAATACATACAATAACTCCTACTTAATAAATAACAACGAAAACAATTCAATAAATTTAAATTATAGTACACATTTAATTCTTAATGAACACTAATATGATTAAGCCATTAATCTACTTAAGGATACGAATTATTAATATTGTTTTAAAATACACAAAACATAAGTTATTCTCAAACGGTGTGAATAGCTTGCTGGTTAAGAAGATTTGTATTAAAGAATCCTAAGAATTCCTAGAAAGGTTGCCAATGGTGGAGTGTCTTACAAAATACCGCTCTGTCCAAGTCCGAGGAGCGGATATGACGCGGATTATGATGTTGAACCTGTTACACCTACAAATAATAGCACCACAATCTTGGATTTTCTCCTCTTCCATGATTTTATCAGTTATCAAAGAAGCGCTTTAGCCTGCTGAGTCTCAAGGAGTCTGGCAAATAGATTAACGTGAGTGGAAATTTTTAACGACTGTTTGGAGGTCAATCCATTAACGACCTCATTACACGTTGGAATGTCGAGGTCTCTTCTGATTATGGAATTTCACACCAACGGGGGGCTCCTAACGATTTAACGCATGATAGTGTTAGACTTTAATCAAGCCATGTAAGTCAATAATACAAGAGGATAAGTACTTGCTTGAATACATATAATTTATATACATATATATATTTTGTCGAACCAACAAGCATTGTAATTTTTAACTTTTCAGCAAACAAAAAGCAATTTAATATATATTTTGATTGAGTAGAGTACTGTGACATTATTTATTATTATAATTTTATTATTACAAATGTATTGCGCATAAGGGAAACGTCAGATGAAAATTGAAATAGATTGTAGGCTGAAAGAGAAGAGGACAAAAGGATTCCATCAAAGTTGTATCAAGCCTTAAACAGAGACGGACGGATAGAATGAAATATATTTTTGTATTATGCAGAAGCATGTATATGGTTGTAATGCAAAATGAGTTTTAAATTAAAAATTTAACGGTATTTGTATTTTACTTCCGATCGAGGTTTAAGTTGTGTTTACTTGCACGGGGTTACTCCGGGCCTGCGCTACTGACTCGCCCAAACAATGGATAATTGTAACAACTGTAAACTGTGTACCGCACCGAATGGCATTAAAGCGTTTATTTCCATGTCTGTGTATGTTCACACAGAATCGGAAATCCCGATTATTACAAGCAAATGTCAAAACGACTGGGTGGGTCGCCACTGTATGTACAGTAAGTGTAACAATAAGGCGGTAAATACGAAAGAGATTTATGACTCCAGCTAGCTCAACCCTGAGCGACCAAATTTCTCGTGTTGTGTTGTGTTGTGTTAAAACTGTTTACCGTGAAATTTGTTGTGATTGCGGTTGTGATTATGTTATGTTGCCATAGAAGATATAATACAATTAATGAAGCATAACTCATTGGCAATAACCATTTTACCAAAATGCATTTCCCACAAAAAGGAATTCCGTGTTATGCTCTACACAAATTAAAAACAACAACATATTGCAGAAATTAAACAATTTTTATTTTGTCAAATTAATATTGTGTGTGATGTTTTAGTGTTTTTATGATTGAATCATAAATGCCGCCGGGTAGTTTATCTACATAGATTTTATGTTTGCTGCTCATATTATATACTATATACAACAAACAAAATAAACAAAACTGAATTAACTGAGTTATGTCCAAGATTATATACCCGGATATATTCGAAAAGAAAATGATTCACACAAGAGTGCAACTTTCGACCGATAGTTCATATGGCAACTATATAACATAGTTGTCCAATCCGTCTTTCCAATATTCATCAATATAATTTTAAGAGTGGGAGTCAAGGTTGCATTTAAAAAGGTAGCCGCATAAATGGTTATTGCTATACCGACTCGGCTAGTGTTGCTGATCGGGATTCCACATTACCTTCTGCAAGGGTATAAATATCAACTGGTTAATCAGATTAGAGATATGAGACATAAAAGTCTGCTTGCGAAGACATCAAAAAATGTGTTGAAAGCGACTAGAGTAAAAATCAGCTAAATATAATTATAAAAAGTCGAGTCTTGGTTTCAAACCATTTGTATCTCGTGTATAATCCACATTTATTTTGTAATTTATAGATTAATTCCTCCGTTTCCAAATTATCCTCGGTAATATCGGATACTGATAGTAAAATAACCCATTATTTAAAATATAGAGCTGTCATGTTAAATAAAAAACTTGGCATACCTCGAAAGTTGTTAATGAAATCGCTTAAAAATATTTATATTATCTAAGGATAACGCCTAGACGAGTTCTTCTTTTAACCACGTTCTTAATTATTTTCCTCTGGTATGGAAAGCATGATCTAAGTCCCATTTACTCAATGTTCGATGAAGTCTACAAAGCATCTGTGAATTTGTCTATCATCTCGATAATCTGACAATAAACCAATCTTGTAAATAAGTAAGCAGATATTTTGGTAAGCTCCTTATAAACATAAATAAAACGACGTGGGGTGAAGTAAACTGCGTCGGAGGATTTGTGGATTAAAAAAGACTAATCAATCAAATCGTAATTATATGTTTCTTACAATAGGTCATGTTTTGACATGTGACATGAGCACTTTGATTTTGATAGTCGAACAGACTTATCGGCTGAAGGGTATCGGTTAGCAGTTAGCCACAACCAACTAAGTAGCTACAACTAAATTTAGTAACCGGAATATCAACAAGTCGAATGCTGTTAACTGGGCACATTAGGAAAACAGCTTTGAAGGCTCTTGTTGGTTTATTCATAAGGAGATGTGAGAAGTCATCACAAGAATATTTACAAAGCTTTGTATAAATAAGCACATTAAGTGTGGGGTTTTATTTTATTTTAATTTAAGCGAACTGTCTTAAAATCATGGCAAATTATAGTTACAATTATAGGAGGTATCTTTATTTTATCTTTGTTGTATACGTTTCAAAATAATTTGGGTCTGCTGCTTTAAAAACAATCGGTGTGAAGATAGGTTCTACGATGTGGGACGAGATAGGCGGAGACATAACTGTTATATCTCCTGATGTAATATAATTTCAAATAATGCACTCATTTAAAAAAAGCACATAATAAAAATAATGTTATCTTCAATTTCGGACTAAAATTTAAAATTATAAGGAAACGTTAGATGCAGTTTCTTCTCGCTCTTCTGTATTTTACGTATTTTTTATATCTTCAGGAGTTTAAATCAAAGTTTTATTCCATGATTCCTCATTCATAGTGTTTAATGTTAAAAGTTGTTCTCGGAACTGAAAATGATGAGTGATATTCAACCCACAATGAATAAATAAAATTACCTAAATATTCTTATTTTTATTTCAAAGCTCCAGCATATGTCGGGCTTAGTGCAAATATATTATCGCCATGTAATAAAAATGGCAGCGTTGTCAAGTGATATCCGTAATATGGCGCATTTTGTGGCCAGTATGCGAAATATGCGAAAAATATCTAACAAAAATGAGCTGTGAAAAATAACTCTGCAAACCCCAAAAAAAATAGTCATCGGTTTGTGAAGGGATAAAATGGGTTACAGAACAGCAGGGAAACCGCAACTAATTCTTCGAATATTTTAAGTCTACTTTACAAGCTGGATCAAATAAGCAGTAATGATAAATTGGTGAACTTTTTTTTTAATATCTGCGATTATTCATAAAGTAATCAATAAATAAACAAAAAAAAACATAAAAATGTGTCGTGGAAGTTTAAATGATATCTCATTTTGTTGAAAAGATTTTCTCATTAAAATTCGTTATTGTTGTACTTATTTTAATTTTCAATATTGCTTTGTACAATCTCTGGACATTCCTGTAAATTCGTCTCAATATCAGATGCCAACTTTAAAGGTGGAGAATCGAAAATCATTTCCAAATATTATTACAATGATATCAGAGTATTTTCGACCGACACAACTGCCCAAAAGTACAATTATATCACAGACTAAGATAGCATTAATACATTTGTATATCATTTAAAAATGTATCTCATGTCTAGATTCTTCCATTGGGACCAAAGAAATTTACCAAATGCTAATTAAACCAGGTTTTACTTGATAACGTATTTGTAACTTTTTGGAATTTATTACTTTTGCGAAGCACAATTTTAAAGTTATAAAATTGTATTTAAAAAACAATGATAATAAATGCATAGAAATGGATATGAAAGGTTTTAACCAAAATTATTCTG
The DNA here is from genome assembly GCA_037043685.1 of Drosophila hawaiiensis. Classification (NCBI taxonomy): domain Eukaryota; kingdom Metazoa; phylum Arthropoda; class Insecta; order Diptera; family Drosophilidae; genus Drosophila; species Drosophila hawaiiensis. The sequence continues at coordinate 483,965 of JBAMBA010000072.1, read as the reverse complement.
ATTGCAGACTGCTATACATAATTTGGAAATAGTTTTATTTTAATTTATATATAGATTAAAAGCATTGTATGTCAATTTTCCCGCTTAAAATAAATAGCTTAAGCAAATAAACAAAAAACATAGTACTGTTTTCGGGGTATAATGGAAATTTATTAGAAATTTGAAGCTCAAAAATGAAATGTAGATGTGAGCAGGGTATATAATGTTCGACGCGTCGCACAAATCTGATCATTCTTGTTATTGCCCAATTATTGTCATTTTATATATATGTAATTAATTTGATAATGTGCTTGACTAAAATTCATTTTCTCATTGTTAAAATACAATGCCAAAGATCCGCCCAACAACAAATAAATGAGTGCATGCCATACGACGACCAATCAAATAGAGCATTTATTTTGGGCAAATGAGAGGCGAGCAAAGCTCGATTGATATTTCAGCGCCGAGCAACATGTTGCTGTCCTTGTTTTATTTTACAGCATGTACATAGTGCTGGTCCTGCCGTCGAGTTGCTTCTGTGTATCTCTTTTCCACCCAGTTGCTTTCTCTCTCTCTCCCTCTCTGACACTCTCTGTCTCTGTCTGGCAGTCACTGAGCGCATTCCCAGAGAGTGAGAGAGCGAGAGAGAGGCTCTCTCTCATATTAACACCACATTCGTTGTGTACTTTTCGTGGTCTATAGAATACTGCATTGCTTTTGCTCACTTTTGCATGATGAGTACCTTGTTATCTCTACGAACCCTTGAATTACTTAGCAATTGAATTTATTTGTATTTACAATAAGGAAAAGAGACAAAACCCGAAATGTACATATGCACATAATTGTACATATAAATGTTGACTCTGTATTATTATATTTACCTCAACTATTAAATTGAGGATAATTTATGAGAATATATTTTTAATTACAAGCTAAGTTGTTAGTACACAATTAGTAGTATTATTAATGTAAATGACTCACTAGATTAGAAACGGCATGCATATATGCATATTCTATGCACATGTATATATATACATACATATGCACATACGTAAGCATTCTAAGAGAAGTTGCTTTTGGGCTGTATTTGTAAGCTGCTCAGCTCAAGTCGGCTCAGCTCTCAGCTAAAGTTTGCTCTCAGCCATCCAAATTAACTAACAAGATTATGAAAACGTAAAATCAGTAAATCGCTAAAGTGGATGTAATTTTCTTTTTCAACACCTCGCGTTCATATTGGGTCGTCAGCTGCCGGGCGGCTGGCTCTTTTGTCGATTGCGGAGTGTAGTCAGTCCAGTCAGTCCACTCAGTCCGTCCGTCAGTCAGTCAGTCAGTCAGTCGTTTATTGTAGTCGCTGCTGCTAAGCCATGTGTCTGTAGACACTCCCAACTACTATACTATCGTCTTGTTTGCCAAAGTGTGTGTGTTGTATGTGTGTGTGTGTGAGTGTGTGTGGAGTGTGGTCTGCTATGGTATCGTATCGTATGATATGGTATGGTATGGTATAGTTTGGTTTGGTATGGTTTGGTATGGTATAGTATGGTATGGTCTGGCCAAACTGGTTTGGCTCGTTTAGTAAATCTCTGACTCTTTTTCTCGGCTCTCGCTCTTTGAAGTTTTGCCGTTTTAGAGGGATGATACATTGGCATGGCGGTGATTGGGAGAGAGCACGGGGGCAATGATGTGAGTGATTATATTTTGATTGCATTGCTCACTGTGGTTGGTTGCTTGTTGTACTGCATTGCTCACTTAGTACAATAACCGACAGACAGAGCGACACAACGACAGACAGACAGACAGGGAGACAGGGAGACCGACAGACAGACCGAACGAACAAACGAACGAGCGAGCGAACAAATGAACGAACGAGCGAACGAACGAACGACAGACACGCCGTCTGTTAGTCTCCCGGTGCAAGAGTGATTTTGTTTTATGTGAGTCTGGTTCTTCCTTCGTTTGTTTTGCTTCGGGTCTGTCGTTATCTTCGCTTCACCCTCGCTGCAGCCACAGTTGCCACTGCTGCTCACTGCTCAGCACTGCTGCTCAGCACTGCTCACGTATTCGTATTCAGCTTTTTGATGGTAATTCGCCAGACCGGTCAAACCCCGCTTGGAGAGCGCTTTTCGCTTTTTACATTCACACTCGCTGTTGTTTTTTCTGTTTCTCTGCTCTGCTCTGCTCTGCTCTGCTTAAGCTTATCAGAAGCGTAGTATTTGTGCGGCGATTACTGACGTGAGCTCGCGCGCTTATTTTTACCGTCGCCTGTGACACATTTGCTATGTCAAATCACCGACTATTTACATAACATTAATAACAAACAAACAAGCAAACAAAAAGAAAAAAAAAGAAGAAAAAATAGATAATGTCGCTACTTTATACTCGTCTTTATTTGTGTTTACCAGCTTGAGTACAATAAAAAGTTGTAATTACTAAAATGGTGTTTGTCATCACAAGACATTCAATAATAATAATAATAATAATAATAACAACGATAATAATAATAATATTAACATAGAGAACACAGTTAATAATACAATAAAACCACACCGATATCAAAATCATCGCAATACAAAAATAATGCCTAGGCCCTCACGTGAATCGTACGGTGATCAAAAACCTCCCTATTCATATATTTCGCTGACGGCAATGGCCATTTGGAGTTCACCGGAGAAAATGCTACCTCTAAGCGATATATATAAATTTATAACCGACAGGTTTCCATACTATCGAAAAAACACACAGCGCTGGCAAAACTCACTGAGACACAATCTCAGTTTCAACGATTGCTTCATCAAAGTGCCCCGACGACCGGACAGACCCGGAAAGGGGGCCTATTGGGCACTGCACCCGCAGGCGTTCGATATGTTCGAGAACGGGAGCTTGTTACGACGAAGAAAACGCTTCAAATTGCATAAAAATGATAAAAACCTCCTCAATGAGGAGCTTACCGCCTTGGCGAACATCAATCGATTTTTCTTCACGGCCCGTTCGGGGAGCACAATAGCGCCAATGCCGACGTTGGACGTCAACAGTGCCACTATGAATGTGGTAGAGTCTACGGCGATTTTGTCACACCACGCCGCAAATCGTGTTTCGCCCGCCGCCATGGTGCAACATTGCCCCTTGCCACACATGGCACATAGGCCTAGGCAGAATGCGGAGAGCAATTTGACCGAATTGACATTGCTCAATCTGCGCTCGTCCACAAATAATAATGGAGCTCTCGAGCTGGAGCACGGCACAAATAGTTATCGGCCAAAGCGATCGTTTACAATCGAAAGCCTTATCACGCCCGATAGGCAGCCGGACCAGGTCTCCGAGGATGACGAGGAAGACGACGATCGCACCGACATCGATGTGGTGGAGTGCGGCGGTGGCAATAACAACACATTCACGAATATATCCGATTACCCGCGAACATCATCCGCCGAGATGAGTCCATCGATACCGCTGCCCGCCGCACATCCTGAGGATCAACGACAGCGCCCACTACCTCCACTGCATACGATAACAGCTTCGGCACATTTACCGTTCCTGCATTATGCGGCTGGGGTCAACGTATCCGGCAATATTCAGGCGTCCTCGGGCATTTCGTCCATGACATATGACTTGGCGATGGCACATCCGCTCCTGATGATGTCGGCAGCACCAATTGGGAATATACACAGTAGCTATTGCAACACATTTTCGATAATACCACCGCCGCAAACGTACCGAGGACCCGAAACTCAGAATAGAATAAGCTCTGGTATGCGAACGATATAAACATATGCTTCTATTGGACGAAGCTATTCCAGTGTGTATATGTGAGAATTCAATGCTGTTGATGTGTATGTACATAAACGTAGTTCCTTTCTTTATAAGAGTTAAAGCTTGATCAGTAAATGCTAGCATATATATATATATATATATAGACTATGTTCATAGACCCACATAAACTTACATTTAGCCAAAGTGAACTTCAACTAACTAATACGAGAAAATTGCAAATATATTTTCAAATCTTTATCGCGTAAATATTTATTTAAAATACAAATTTAATGAATTATCACATCTTTACTGCGTATATATTTATTTCAAATAAATTAAATTTTCACTCGTTATTTTTTGATATTTTCGTTCTAACCACATATTCTGTCCTAGTAAAATCCTAATTTAATTTGTACAAATATCTGTATATAGGTAGATGAATTATTGCGCAAAAATACTTTTTTACAATGTCAAAAGTACTCGCACTCTAAGTACATATGTATTAAAAGGAAGATACGTAAAATAGATTGTGTCAACTTTGCAATGAATAATTTAGAAAAAACAAAACAATTAATAAAAAACTCTAAAAGTATTAATAAAAAACAAGCACATTATTGCTCATACAAGTATACTTACAACAATTTCTAAATTAAATGAATTTCTTATTTCTACGGAGAAGTTAAAGTCCTCAGGATGTAGGCGGGAGGCTTAATTATATTGACAAATATTAGACCCAAAAGAACCCATTAAAAATGAGTTAAACAGTATCATGTAGTTGTAACAGCCATTAGGAACAGCATCAAGAGACGAGCTGATCTAGCCATGTCCGCCTGTCTGCTTTTCCGTCAGTCTTTCTCCATCTCTCTCTTGCTCTCTCTCTCTCTCTCTCTCTCTCACTCTCCCTGCCAGTTCGGTTGAGTAAGAGACAGAGGCAGTATTTCATCGATAGCTTCCTCAATTTCCTAAATATCGATTGAAATTGATTACCTATACCCATGAAAGCCACAATTGGAATATACCTTGAAGTGGTTAAACAAATCGTAAATTAACCTGCCCCAAACAGGAACAAGCAAGCTTTTTCTGTGTACACGTGTATTATATTTTAATTACTGTCTTCAATCACTGAATTTAGATTTATGCAAAAAGTGTAAATTAATTACAGTGTGTCTCTCAAGAGCAACGTTGATTCTCGATCGAATTATAAAAGACACACTTATTGACACCCTTTATATTTGGTACGGTTTAGTATAGACAACAAGTGTGTTGGCGGATGTTTTTTTTTCGAGCATCCCTACACTTGTAGTAGATTATATTGTCATTTTTAATAATATCTGCCATGATCTCGTGTATAATGAGGTGTTAATTGATATAGAAAAATAAATACATTTACTGGCCACGCAAAGACCACATTCCTATATATTTCACACAGTTTCAGAGATAGAGTTACCAAATTTAAAAATGTTTTATTTTTTCTCTTATTCGACTACGAATCGCAGCAGTGTATGCAATACTTTTTTATACGATTAAAAATACATAAATTAAATCAATCAATCAACTATCGATTACTAAAATAGGACAAATAGCCACTAAAAAGGCAAAAAATATAATTAAAAGAATGGATAAAACCTAAAATTATAATCAAGTTTGTTGGTGATTGCGATGGCAATTATTTTAAATCGTTTATTAATCATTTAATTATCAAATTGATGTATTTTGTTATCTTCTATGTGGTTCATGTTTGCATAATTTTTAATCGGCTTATAGAAATTGCAGAAATAACCATGATGACGTTATCAAACTTAACATTTTTTTAAATACACACATAAATTGTGGACAAAATGTCATTAAGCGTCAAGAAGGACTTTGAAGTATTTTTGGGCTTTTTAATATTGGCAGTATGCCTTTCAGGGATCGCTTCCTTTCCGGCTTAGTCAGCCGTTACTCTGTAATTTCTCGGTATAACAGAGCAAATTTATAATAACTTAATCAATTGTTCGAATTAAAACTTTGATTTGTTTCCATTGCTGAAAAGAGGCTGAAACGGAAGTCCTGGTAATGTTTATATTGAAATTATGGATATGGCAAATTATATTCCAAAGGAGGATGTCACCGATAAAATGAAGCAACTTGATCCATCTCAGTTTAAAAGAATTCTTATTTCAAGTTAAAATTGCCTCAAAGTTAATGCTTTGCGATTATTACACTTTGGTAAAATTAGATTTTAGTGAGAAGCGAAAAGGTTTTGATTGAAATTTGATTTTTTTCAGAATTATCGATTAATAACCCATGGAATTCAATATATTAGTGACAAATTTCAGATTTACAAAGTTTTCTTCAGTGGGCGTAAAAATTGCATTTTGGGCAAATAATTAAACTGTTAGAAATATTTATGAAAACATTTTTTTTAAATGGTATTATTAATGATTTCTTGGGTTTTTTTTAACCAGAGATTTATGGTTTGTCTTCATTTCGATATGCAAAAGAGATAAATATTTCGACGGGGCTTCGGTCATTCTTAACAATGGTAAGCCACACAAATCCAAGAAAAAATAGCAACCTTAAACACTTTCAAAATATAGAATTTATTGCGGTAGGTCTTCAATCCAACAAATTATGAAAATAAATCCAAAGTTTACGATAGACTTGCTCAGAACTAATTTATAATACTATAACTATTTATCTGTCAATTTTAAAAATCAGTTATAATATACGCAAGTTTTGTTGATTTAAAGCAATTTTTCATTTAAAGTCCCAGATGATAAAAAATATATCATCACTTGGGCCTTCTAAGCTTATCGACGTGCTGTCGATTTAAATTCTAGTAAAGCATGGTCTGCACCAAAACAGGGATTCAGCGATTAATACCAACAAATAGTTCTCTTATCAGTTTTAACCAGTGAACGATGCATTACAAAAGCTCGTATTTTTTCGTATTTAATGTAGAAATGTATCAATCTAAATTTATTGCGAAAGTTTAGAAATGGAATACAGTTGTTATTTATCACTGATTTAAATATGAGCTCAATACCGATGGTGATGCTTCAGTATAAAAAAATGTTTCATCAAATTATAGTCTTATTAACTTAATGAAGCAAATAAAATTTTTCCTAGAAATCAATTGAATTATATTTTAGCCCTGGATTGTATAAACAATCTCAATATTTTGAAAAATAATGCTTAACAAATATTTATTACAACTGCAAAATAAACTTTGAATGGATAAACATTCGATAATGCTTCTTACCATTTCATCAGTACACTCGTTTTTGATTTAAATTAAGTGAAATAAATTCCAATATAAATATTTCCAGGTATCTTAAGAACGCCGAAGATTAATTAACATATCTTGTGAACATTTTTATTACAAACGTGAAACAGGAAACGTACTAAAATAGAATATTATTTAAAACTCTCAGCAAAAATATATACTTCAGCAGATTAGCTCCTGTCTACCAAGATATGTCATCTTCGGATAGTCTAAAATAAAAGTTTCTTTCCTGTTTATTTTATGAACCTATACACCGTTATAATGAATCAACTATAACAATTTAATGGCAACTGAAACCAATCAAAGTGATGTGTGTCGTATGACAACTTTTTTATTCCAGTTAAGATTTGATATTCCGAGTATAAATATTTATACCTGTCTGTATAAATCTATTGATTCGGATGCAAAAGACGAATAGACAATAGATGTTCTGTTTAAGAAAACAAACTTTTAAATAAATTGAAAATATACAAAGAACGTCTATATAAGTTAAATTTCATTCTAAGCTTTGAAAACCAACCTATTATTTCTAACAAAATGGTCCGATGTTGATGATTTTTGTCCTCAATTAACTGATGAGTTTTGTTCTTATAATTGTGAAAACAAATGCCATTTTCATGCGAGAACTCATCTTTTAACCTGTTGGCAGGACGTGTTGAAGGAAATGTTCCAAGTTTCCTTAAAAAGCTTTCAAACTGAGAAACTAGTTCGCTTAGAAACAGACAGACGGACAGAAGGACTCTTCGATTTCGACTCTTATTGTGATATTGATCAATAATATTTATACTTTATGAGTTCATCTCCTTCAAGACGTTTAATACTGCATGACGCAAATTTAACCAAATTTTTTTAATTAAAAAAATCATGATATTTAGTGGATTTCCATCCTTAAACAGAAAAATCCACTACAGGCTTTTAGTCTCGACTTGGTAGTGCATTTAGATTTCGGGTGCATACTCAATTATGAGTTACCATTAAAAATGAACAGAAGCTAAATAAAATGAAAGTGAATAAAATAGTAAATGAATCGCTTACAACACTAAAATGGAAAATTCGAAAAAAAATATTGATCCACTAAATATTATAAATCTGCCGTTTAAGGCATTAATCATTATATGTGATGCTAAAACCGTCAAACTATACAGCTTTAAACTGTATGTGTTTTTTCTCGATTAATACAAAAGACAAATTTTGTATTTACTATTTATTTGGTAGCTCTATGTAATTGTAAAGCTTTTAAATTCTCTAAAAAAAATGTTATTAAAAGTAATAGCTTTCAAAAATAGTTGGCAACAACATTTCTATCTGGATAAATATGAAATTAATAACAGGAATATTTTGTGGGTTCGGCCAAGAAATCTTGGTAAAATAAAAATTATAGAATTATATGAAATAAAATAAAAAGATTTACCAATTTTTTTATGATATCTATTTAGAAAAAGAAGGATATAGAGGAAAATTGTATTTAAGTTCTCTTAGAAAGTTAGGGAGTGTTGCATATGTAAGGCTACAAAAGTCGGACATACCCACATGGCTGTATCGATTCCACTGGTGATGTTGATCACGAATATATTTAATTGTATTAGAGACGTCTTCTTCAATGCATTGTAAACTTGAAAACAATATTATAATACCTTCTATAAGGGTAAGGTATTATAAATAAATTAAAGCATTACCATTAAATAAATGTAAGGTATAAGAATCGCACATTTGTAAAGTAATGTCTAAAACATTATGTCTTACAAGTTCAAATGCCATAAAAAATAATATGATGAGCATTTCTATGAAAATTTAAACGAACATTTTAACACGTTAGATAATTTGACCGTGCAATTCTCTTGATTCTACAGAATCTTTTTGGTAAAGTAGTAATATGTTGTTAATGGTGGTCAAAAATATAGAATACATGTATATGCAAAATGGGTTAGGATATGTCTACTTCAAAGCGTTACAGATGTCGTGACAAAACTATAATACCGTCTGCAAGAGTATAAAAAGTAATCTATGTATGTATGTAGAGGAAACGTAAACGTTCCATGCTTAATATCTGCACCATAATTGACTTTTATAGCTGCACCCAACACCTTAGCGAAACAATGAGCAAGTTAGGTTAAACTCAAGAAGCCGTCAGCGATAACCAGCCTTATTCACCAAATTGCTTTAACCGAAAGACTTTCCGTCGCCACTCAGCAGAAATACACAGAGCCTCTTTCGATATTAATCTCATATGAACACATCCATACATACATACAAATACTCTTCTCGGAGTGCCGTAATCGGATTTGGTTTCTTTTTACGGTTGGTGCAATGATGTTATCGAGTCGGGCTGATTCCATAATTTATGCATATCTAATATAAATAAATGTTTATGTAAAGTTATCATCTAAGAGTTTGTCTACTCTTACGACTCAAATTATTCAAAGTCTTATATAATTACCCAATAAGATCTTTAAACTATATTTCTTAGCTTCAATTTCTCATCTCCTAAGCTTAAGCCCGTTGTTGCTCGAAAGCTAATCGGTCAGTCAACGAATTCATTATATATCAATTTGTATATGGATTTATGAGAGCGATTGTATATTGATGTAAGTAATTATTTAACTTTATATTAACACTCCTCCACCGATAAGTAAGAGTATGTGACTTTCGGTGCAACGAAAAGGGTTTTTTTTATTTCTTTCGCTCTTCTACTTTGTTTTCAGCTTTCCTTAAACACCTCCCAATTTGGTGATGTTGGAAAAAAAAGCCAGACTTCGCATGAGCGTTGTTTTGCCTCTTCTTCAAAACAGCCGAAATATGTTATTACTGCCTCGGTCCAATTATATGTGTTCATCTGCATCACACACACCGCAAAGAACATTCTTAACGCTTAAAACCGACCGTACCATAAACAAACTATCATACAAGTAATATTCGGCATTATACAGGTTTTCAAGCTCTTTAAATCAATATCTTGTAATAGTAAACAAGGGAGCTCTTCTCGAAAAAGTTCGACTGGGAGATACTCTTTGCTAAACTTTTAATAATAATTTTATTTCATTTCTTAAACTTCATAGATATTCAAACTTATACACTACTATACTACATATTATAATAAGTTGCTATGAGTTTACTATGAATATACGTTTTTTTTATTAATTTTCGTGTTTATTATGCGATTGTTATGAAAACTCTACTGTTGATCAATACCAAGGTAAATTATGCTGCCATTTGGGTGGCAGTCCAGGGTCCTGGGATAAAATATTTTTTAAATATCTTGATAAAATGCAACACACATTTAAATTGTACTGATTTTAATTCACTTCTTCAACATATAACACAGAAAAAATAACATTGGTAAATTCAACCAATTCTATTCTTAAGACTGTTGCTACCATATATCACGGGTCACTAACACATTACTTATTGATAAAAATATGAAATACATAATATAAATGTAGCAACAATCGGTACAAAAAGAAAACCATAATAACAATCTGTCTTTATACATGCATGAAAAAGACTCTATAATAAATTTATAATTCTAAATATTAAATAGCGAAAAGGCAATTCTCAATTCATTAACTCTTAATTGGTAATTGCGATATTTTTAATGCCAGCACTATGAAGTAAGTATTTAATTTGCATATGAGAAAAATGATATATATATATATATATATATATATATATATATATATATATATATATATATATATATATATATATATATATATATTAAAGTTTACTTTACTAAGTACCAACGAATGAATAACAATTATGTAATAGCTTTATTCCCCTCTGACATAACATAGAAAACATATCCAAAAATATCAACATATATTTCTATATAATTTACATTTGTTCATAGTGCATTGACTGGCATATCGACTATATCGAGTTTTTAGTCGATCGCTTTGGGGTCTATGCAAAGGTGCGAAAATCAGATAAGGACATGAACATGGATGAAAGTATATCATAAGCTGCACTCTACCTTCAAAACTTGATAGATCTATTTTTTTTATATTTGTGTTATGTGTTTATTCAAATTAACTGTAAATAGAGATTATAGATTGCAGACCAAAATCCTGGCATTTAGTTCTCCGAAAATATGGTAGTTGGTAATGAATTAATTTGGTAGTCTTGTCTTATATTACAAAAAATATATACTTTTTAACGATATTATGTAAAATGCAACCGGATAACCACCCAAACATTGACCACTCAAGCAAACTGCAATTTTAATATTGCATATATTATATTGATATTAATTGAATATATTTTGATTTAGATGACCACAAAACAAAAACCTCTTTCATGGAAAGCCTACCAAGAAAATAAGCTTTCGACAGATGGCCCAGCAAAGCACTTGCAGTCATACAGAAGAAAGACCTAAAGAAGACGGCATTCAAGAATTAGTGTAGATGAATGACTCAATCGTCCACTTTCTATTGGGTTATGACTTGTCCATTCAATTACCAGTGCTCAAGTATCCGCTGCACTTCGCTGTACAAATCCACACGGATCTTGCCCACGAATCACTAAACGTTCTAAGTGTTGTATTGCAGTATTTTATAATTACGCTTAAAATAGTTGTTTTTCTATATTTATCGATTTGTTTTTTACGACTTTAATGTTAAAAATCAAAATAATACGGTGCATAAACGAGCTTTGCTTATTAATGCGTTATGTGTTTTATATTAATACAAACTTAACAGGAGCGCAGAAGTTTTTTCCCCCTTTTTTTTGCAACACATTCCTTGCACTAGGAACTTCGAGGTACTGTAATTTGCAAATATTAAGCAGATTAAGTCAAATCCACGAATTAAAACATATTGTATTATATTATATTATTATATTATGTACAAACAAAATTGTAAGCTGAATTTAATTTTGACGCGCACTACACCACTACAGCACCGTTATTGACATCCAGCTGATAATTGGTTACATTTTACAACACTTATATGAAAGCTACGTATCAATATAAAACTTATAGGAAAAATCATATGAAAATTAAATCCGGTGAAGATCGTTTTAAAAATGTTCGTTTACATTCGGATAGTGTATAAGTAAAGTATATATTTCTATTGGTTTAAATTATTGAATTCAATTTATTCAGATCTTTAACTGGGTCTTTAAATATTCCATATATGTGTAAATATATAATTTCAGAGAGGGTGATATTTATTTTTACACCTATCTCGAATGCATATACATGCTAAAGGGATGGATATATACCAAGTGGAAGATTAAACAATTCGGTCAGACTGCCGTGGGTATATAAACTCGGCTACTGATGATGATCAAGAATATATATACTTCGTTGGAAATTTGAAAAGAAAAGCAATTCAAATATCTTTAACAAAAGTATAAAAATAAAATCGTCTTACTTTTTTTTCAAATGAAAACCAAATTTAAAACTATGACAAAAATAAAAATTACCGTCGGCCACAGTATTTTTCATTAGCTAGTTTTGTTCCTATATTTTTAAACCAATAAGAAAACCAGTTTGCTTATAATCTAAACGATATGTCAATCAATAATTCTTTGCTACTGCATTCGAATGATACTTTTTAAGCTCAGTCAGTTGTTGTTGTAGTCTTGAGTCACAAGAATTATTTTGAACTTATCTGTAAGATAATAATTAGATGTCGAGTTTAGCAATACTAATAATCTATAATTAGTTTCAGTTGAATTTGATTTAGTTTATTAAGTCTATTAAAATATAATTTTTCAAAAATAATTTGCAGCATTGACTCGATATGAGTCGCACTAAACATAATGTTTTTCATAACAACATAGCTATCAAAGTAGGTATCAAAGTTTTTGTCCTTGCCGGGATTGAAAAATTAAGATTGTCAAACTAATACGTGTGCAGCTACGACGGATAACGGCGTGGGTTAGCGCTTTTGCAAGTTGTAGTTTTTTTAAGTTAACATAACAGCATAACTTCTAAGTGTTGGATATTTTAATATTCTGCATAACTTACCCACCCCACTTCCACAAGAAGGATCTCTGCCACCTGCAGTCAACTGCTATAGTACAGGAATTAGAGTATTCAGCAGTCAGTAACGCACGTCTGCAAAATTTAATTTTGTTCAAACTGCATTTTAGCAGCTTTTGCTTGACACGCATATTTTCATACCCAGCACCCATCTAAAATTGAATTAAATGAGTATTATGAGTATTATATATATATACATATATAAAAAAGACAGAAGGGAGCATCTCCAACCTTATAAAATGTATATATTCTTTATCAGCATGAAAAGCTAGGTCAACCTAGCCATGTCCGTTTGTCTGACTGGCCGCCCGTTCGTCTATATAAGCAAGGCTCTTCTTTTGTTGGATAAATTCCATTGTTTCCTATATGTAGATAACAATTGGTAAATGCCAAGAATATGGCTTAATTTTTATCTGTGCCTTTTCATTTAAATTTACAAAAGCACACAGCATCAAGATTAGGCTGGTGGCAAAAGCCACTTGCTTGGAAATACTAAGAGAATCGTCCCAAAACGTACCTTCTTGAATTAAAAAAATGGATGATTCGATGTTTTTCTTTGGGTAAAAACAAAGCTGTTGTCTTAAAAAAACAACTAGTACATTTCCAAACCGGTTTTCTAAAATGTGTTCTTTTTGAATGCAGTGCCTTTAATTTAAATTCGCAGAGTGTATGTACTTACAGTGAGTACGCACATTTTTCAACAAGTTCGTTTTTTTTTTACATATCGAAAACGTGCACATCTTTTGATAGGTCACGACTTGGGTTCAGGGTATGTTTTAGTTGAGCTTTCTTGATAGAGCATTTTTACTTGCCTTGTATTTAAGTAACCGTTTTCCTATCTGCAAAATAAACTTGCACTTTCTAAATGAACAACTTCGGATAAGTAATTAGTGATATTGAATTCTACATACATATTTGTTGTTTATTTAGTTGGTATTAAAACTTTAAATTCGTTTTTATCCCTGCACAGGGTAATTTAATTTTTGTCGTAAAGTGTAACGTCCTTTAGAGGAGACCTCTTCGACCGAATAGGACACAAAAAACATGTATTACATATTCTACATCACCATCAATAGTCGTGTCGCTAAGGTCATGTCATCTGTCTGGTTCTTTGCTAATTAGTCACTTAGTGGTTTAGCTTCATGAAACTTTAATTATATTTTTCATCATATTAGTCAGCATAACATCAGCCGGATATTCAAGTCAAACATATTAGTTCCGAGCTTTACAGCACAATTTTGGGAAAAATATAATTATTATACAAATATAATAATTTATCGATGTTTTCTGGTATGGAAAGCTTTTTGCTTACCAAGATGTTTCCATCCAAAGACCCTCTTATTTTTAGTGTTAAACTCTGTTGCCGAACGGTAAACAGTTTAGAGTTTGTCTCATTTCCTTTGATGCTCCTAAATGTGTAATATATATTTTTGTGCATGCCCGAAAACTACCATTTTCTTTTGAATTTTCATACTCTGATAACGAATGGACAAAGATTAAAGCTTAAACCTTCAAACTTGGAATTTATATACTTGAGCAACTCTGCACCCTGCTACTCATACTGGGAGATTAATAGATTCAATATTCAGAATATCTCAACGAACATGTAGGTAACATACTTCAAAGATTGGTCGAAAAACTTTCAGTCTGCGCCCTCTTCATCACCACAAAATGTAGAAAATCTATGTCTCCTTAAGACGTTAAAAGCTATCGCACCCAAGATAATTGAATACTCCCGAGTTGAAAATTAATTTGAAGCCAATCGGACAAATGGGCTCTAAAAGTTGACCCCTTGTCCATGTCGAAATTTTGCAACATTTTTTAGATTAATTGTTTATTTAAAAAATATTTTTGAGTTGATAAAAGAAAATGAAATTCAGGGGTTTTGCTAGGGCGAATTTTAGGGGCGAATTTCGGAACAAATATGTAATACATATGTTTTTTAAATCAGGTTAGTCCAATCGGACGAATTTAATAATACGAATATAATTTTTATGGAGTGACTTATGATTTTAAACAATAATAACAGTTTTAGATGAAGTCACCCATTTCTCCCAGTTTTCCCTCATTTTGCGACTTTGGGATTAGATTTAAAGTGTGAACTTTGGAAATTATATAAAATTAAATCTTTTTCACTCATAAAAACTAGGCCACAAAATGCGTGAATTGTGCAGTCATGATTAGATCTTCGGAATATAGTTGAATGAAAATACAGAAAACACATGGTCAACGGATTTCAAAGGCAGGTTAAGCCGGACAGTATCCAGTGTACAATGACACACTGTAAGTATTATTTTAATATATGCATTTTTTCATTTATTTATTAATTAATTTAATTTCATTACAAATAGATTTGGAAATCTCGCCGTGGATATTGCTGCCAATTCTATAAGCTGCTTGAGAGATATTTGTTCTAAATTGACTAAGAGGATAATATAATATATAATTTTATTAGTTAGATTAATAATAAACTCTTTCAAGTATTTGCCATCCCAATCACAAATAAACTTAATTGTAAAATATAGCCTGTTTTCATGTTAAAAGTATATTTATGTTGTCCTCTTTTAGGCCTTTTCACCGGTCTATTTGTCCTGTGTTAGCAATCGATAGTTGCCAGCAGCATGAGACACACATGCAAAGTTAAGACTATTATCGCAGTTTAAGCATGTACGAATTCTGTTATCGAGTGAGCTCGACTATGATATACCCTGCACCTAGCTGTTAAATATATCTTAGTTTTATTGCCAAATTTCCCTACGCGCATTTTTATACATACAGACGATGATTGCGCCTGGTAATAGTAATGAGGTCAATATGAGAATACGATTTCGACTATAAATTGGGTGTTTCTTAAAATTTCATCCGTTCTTCATTAAATTTTGAGAGTTGATCAATAATATGTATATGAAATTTATATACTACTTAGAATTTAGAACTGAGAGCTTACTTTGCCTTCAAGATTGGCAGCATTTATTGCTATCGGAAATCGAAATGTGTCCATATTCGAAAAACGGAGGCAGTTATCGATAAAAAGGAGCGAACTTGATCTTGAGCGTATATAATTTATGTGGCCAGGATGCTTCCTTCTGCCTATTAAATACATTTGCACAAAACCATTTATACCCTTTTTACCCATTTTCATTGGGTATTGGGTCAGTGTTCAAAGAGTAGAGACGGTAAGTTTTTAGGTATTCAAGTACACTAGAATGTACAAATTGTTTGTTTAAATAATTAAAGTTAATTGCACATTGAAGTAATTTGGATTACTGTTTCCCAGCGCAAATACTCCTAATTCCTCTTTGGTTCACATTCAAGCGAGGTTCGCTTCATGTTTCGTGATGAAATATTAATTTGTTGAAGTTGAACATATTTAAGCTTTAATAGAATCAATTGAGTTGCTTTAATCTAATTATTCCCCTTTAATTTCTAATCAAATAATTTGGAATGTATGAAAAAAAAATCATCTTGCAATGTGATATAAGCCAAATTTCAGATAAACAACATTTCAATTGACAAACAACTAAACATTTTGTTTTTTGTGAGCCCAATGAGAGCTTTTGAGATTGTTGGCATAAAATCATAATAACTACTAGACATTTTGCTCCTATATTTCTGTTAAAATAAATATGTCTCAGTATTTTTGTATGAACTTTCATTTTTGGGTTTTTCTCTATTCACGGAACAATTAAAAATAAAATTCTTCTAGTAAATTGATTTATAAAATGACAAATGTTGATGACTATCTTTAAATATAAAAAATGTTTCTTATAATTGAATTATATGTATGTATCCTAATCTGGCTATTATAATCTCTGGCAGTACAAAACCAAAAAAAAAAGAAAAGATAAGCCGATACTCTGAGACACGTTTGATAGTAGCATAACATGGTGATATTAAGGCAGAATCTATTTTGATTTTGATTCATCATTGTGAACGACTACAATAAGAGACATGAAAGCTAGAGACTCAAATTTTGGAATATAAGTTATTGAATGCCACACAAAAATCAAGTTTGATTTATTTTATTCATTACATTTTCAGTTTGCGAGATATATGAAAATCGATTAAGGTTTCATCAAAATTGGATCACTTTACCATATCGATTGGTTGGTCTTTTTAAATTATAATGAAATTGGGAGTTAGATGCAAGGATTGAATCTTCGGCGTGTCGTTTTTTCTGCGTTTGATTTGCTTTGTATCTAAAGGTTTTTATTTTAAGCAAAAACTCAAACTCAATGTAAAATATCACTTGCGATTTTGTAAATGTTGTGTTTTTTCCAAATCCTAAAGGTTGGTGTGGATGTGACACGAATATTGCGAAATCGGTCCTTAAAGAATATAATCAACAATATGTTTTCAAAGCGTAGGTGTTAAGTTGTTGGATATAAAAATATTGTTGTATCAATACAAAGTAGACTAAAGCAATTCGTTTCAATAAATGTATATATGAGCAGATAAATAATATGCCAAGCCATATCTACTTACGACTTTTGCCGACACAAATGCCAAAACAGCAATCAACTATCCTCTTACGACCACAAAACAACACTACCAAAAAAAACAGCAAGCTCTTATAATGCAGTAGGACTACACAAACTGGTTTAAAGAGTTAAATCATAATAACACAAACCTCATAAGCTTTTTAAACAGGATGAAATAACCAGATTAAACCAAACCAAAGAAATAATTACAAAAGAGACTAGAGCACAAAAGGATCACAAATATACACAATATGGACATCTTTCAATTCTCCATAATAAACATCGAACAAATCTTAACTTAATGCCATTTCTTACAACAACAACCCGAAGTCAATACAAAATAATAAACTTAATTAACAGCTCAGCAATTGACACCCTAAAAAGGGTCTACTTTCACTGAAAAAAGCGCTTAAGTATTTAAGTACATAGCTGAAAGCCGAAGCAGCCATCCTATTATATGTTTTAGACCATGAGCTAGTCTCTTAAAAAAATAAATACGACATATAACAAAAAATGGTTTTCGTTTTTAAAACCCATAGAAAACGTGTTAAGTTATATGATTTTTTTTTAATTTTAAAGTTAATATCTGGTTAAGTATTATTGTAATGGCACATTGGAAAAAAAAATATATATATATATATATGTATATAAATTGGAATCAAACAAGTTGTTTACCTGGCATACTCACTCACAAACGCGCTCTCATCATGTAGGTTTACTGGTTGGTCAAAACATTCTCTTTTGTTTGTATTAAGTTTGGTTTGTGACTTGGGGTCTCATGTTTATATTTTATGTATACATGTATTTACTATTCATACAAATACATAAAAATGAATGTCCAAATTCTGTTTAAATCGTTTTGTCGGCGTTCAAATCTAATTTGATAAATTATGATGAAAGAAGCCGCACACAAATTAATTCCGTTTTTAACGCTTCATTATTTAATTGTATTTGTTTTGGCATACACACTATTAATTCATCCATAACCATTATAACCAGTTGGATATTAGCGGTAAGATGAAAGATTTGAGAGCAGCAGCTAAGTTACCCCCCGCCAGGAATGGAAGTGATGTTTCTCTTTTGTTTGTTATAATTGCTGGAACTCATACCTTTATAATTCCCCGGCGTTTCGAAAGGGAATGTATTTGTTTGTTTGCTCATAAAATCTTACAGGTATAGGAACTTGTACACCACACGCCCACAAAACACATTTAAACGAAATTGTAATAAGGATGGATCTTCAATCGCATAATATATATATGTATATATTACGTATGTTTAAAAAAAAGATGACTTTAACCTGCCTTGAACATTAAAAAAAAATATTTTCCATTAAATGCAAAAGTTTCACAAAGAGCATTATGTGTATTTGTTAACATAGTGCTGACATCTATAAATTATTAAAACAGCACAGATTGACTTGAGAAAATCCAAACACCAAGGATAAATATTTTAAGCATAATTAAAAAGTAACTAAAAATGTAACAAATTTTATCACCCTCGGTGTCACTTAAGTTTTTTGATTCTATCATGTTTAATTATTTTTCAGACAGCTTGTAGGAATTGCAGCAATGTCCATGAAGACGTTATCTAAATATATTTTTAAAAAATTGTTTAACTTAATATATACACAAATTAAAAGTGTATTCCTTTCGTTATTGTCCCAGCTTAGCCAGCCCTTGAAATCGGAATGGTTTCGCTACTATTCACAAAATGTTGATTTATTTGCAACCTGTTTATCTGCAAGTTGCCGTGCAATATAAGAAAGTGTCAAATTCGCATAATTTATTCAAAAAGGGCAGTGACTGTTTGCTAACATATCCAACAAGCTAATTTAAAATGGCTAAGCTGTCTGAAAAATGCTAAAACGACAGCACTGCTGCTTAATTGGATTTCGACTAATTTTTTGGTTCACTTTTTTCCTCGCTGAGTTTGTTTTCCAATTTTATTGTTATGCATGTTTATATTATGAGTAGAATAGAATACTTCCTGTATCCATTCAAATATGTACACGCACAAGCGAGCACGTAGTAATCTGACCCCAATTATTAGTTACCAGAGTTCACCCCTTGAGTACTACAAAGTCTAATATGTAACAACATAGAGTTCAGATACTCTGATGAGGAAGTTATTAAATTTTCTAAAGAAGGTTATCCGCAATGTACTTCATTTCTAAAAGTACTGCTTCTTAAATTTGTTATAAAATGTTATTTTTCTGATTTGTAGAAATGATTTTAAATACGTATTCATCAACAAAATTGTAGCGTTCAGCGGTACAGCAAAATTATTCACTCTTTTTTTAATTGAGTTAATTACTTTACTTTAAAATTGAAATTTGTATTTACTAAAACTGAATGCATTTCTTTGCTAAGAAGTTACGGGCTCAGGTAACTGATTAAATTGGTTGGGATATCTTGATAGACAAAAAAGGTCTTAATACAAGACAAGTGCAAGGGAGTTCTCTCGGGTTCCTTAACTATAAATTAATCATCGATGGCGAAAGCGCAACGCGGAGTTATTTATTACGCAGCCCGGATTTGTCACATAATAATAATTATTTTTTATTTCGATAATTCGAAAAAAATAGGAAATAGTGATAAGCTAAAAGTCAGATAGACAGGCAAACGGACAGTCGGCTACAGCGGCTCCTTTTTTCAACCAATCAATGAATTTTATTTGCCCGTTTATTTGCCCAAATAAAAATGCCGCTCTCTTGAAAAGCAAGCAAGGAATCAACAGCCATTTATTTCTTTATACAATATGAAATCAGATGAAACGCAAGACGAACAAATTTCTAAATTGTAATGGTATAATAAATCAAAACAAGCATTCCGATTTGTGCCTTCTAAAAGGGTCGTTATGACGGTGTAGCTTTTGTGTGTCATTAATGAAATGATTGCTCTATATAAATACAATAGGGGTGGATGCTGAGCAGTGTCCAAGTGACTAGGTCTACCATTGTTATTTATGCATAAGAACACACTTTTAAAAATGCGATACACTTCAGAGTGGAAACATTCTTCTCTATTTGCCATCAAATTTCCATCAAGAGTTAATGAGCCGCAATAGGTCTAACCAATTTGTTATTGGTGTTGGCATTATTAAGGCATTCCGTTGAATAATTCATAACCGCAAGTGTCACGTGTTCTCTTTATTGTTGTTGATTATTAAGGCATTACTTGCACATATGTTGTAAAGTGGTAATTATCAGATGAATGTTTACCCTAAAATAATATTCTTGGTATGAGTAAAGCAAAATATGTGCATGCAAACAAGAAACAAGTCGAAAACAAGATTAGAAGCAGAAGGCAGAAGGTGGCCTCTCCTCTTCGCCGAATTAACTTTTTATAATTTATATACATAAACGTATTTAAATATCATGTAAATACATTTTATACATGACATAATTGCATCTATCTGCTTGGAAAAGTGGTCACATGCTGTTTATTTATATTTTGTAAGGCTAAGCAGCACTGTGTGACATGAAGCCTCGCTGCTCTTTCAAGATTTATTCATGACATGAAATTCGGCTAAATTAGTGCCAAACACGACAAATTTGAATACGCAACAAACAGAGAGGACATAGAAACGACGGCAACGGACAGCTGTTTCTTTGTTTTCTTCTTTCTCGTTTTTTCTTTGTTTTTTTTTCCTTTTTCTTTGCTATGGGCGACTCCATTTTATTATATTTCAAGAGTGAGGCTTTTGTATAAAGTATTTTTCGTTGTCGCAAATAAGTAACAATATTTATTCTTAAAGCATAAAAATATGGTATTTAAAAGTTCAAATTCTTTGTCAAATGTCCGAGTTATATCCAATCTATATTGATTCTCCATTAAAGCTTTAAAATATTTAATTATTATAAATTTCGCGAAAATGTTGATTCGTAAGAAGTTAAAAGGTTAAAATTATATGATCCACGAGATAAATAACGAAATTAGAGGGAAACTAATGGAGAACATTAAACATTGTATTTACATTTTATATTATATATTATACATTGAACAATATTATACATTCTTAAAGCAGCTATATTCTAGTATGCAAATACAACAACGAACTCTTCATTTCAGAGCAAATATCTTCTAAATCATGATCTACCCAATAGGAATGTTCGAAATTATCGATTGTGCTCGAAAATGATCCGAGCTCGATTATCCAAACTCAAAAAGCTTTTCGCGCCAAACACGGTTGTCATTTTACGCCTAATGAGCGTTCTGTACGCCGTTTTGTGGATAAGTTGGAATTTTAATTTGCTCTCGACAACCAGAAGCCAGTAACTCGTGCACGAACTGCGCGCATTAATGAGAATATTGCAGCTGTTGAGGCCAACCAACCAACCGAAATGTATCTGTTTCTCGCCATGACAACCTGACGTATTTTGTGGCATGATTTGGGTCGATATCCATGCAAGATGGTATCGGCACAAGATTGGTCAGCAGCGAAGCCAAAACCCGCGGTGTCATTCCTGTTCCATATCAGCCGAAATGTGTTACCGGGTCAAATGGGATGGACTGAATTACCAATAGGATAAATAAACAGCGACCGAAATTAATTTATTTATGTATTTGTCTTAGTTTTACTAGTTTAAAAATTATAAATGCTAGGCAAAAGGGAGATAAATATAGTTAAGACACAAATAGAAGTCAAAATATAAAAATTGTTTTGTGCTAAATAGTCAATTTAACTGATTTTTTATTTGTCTCGCCTTTGCAATTGAATCAGTAATTGTGAGTTGCGAAGATTTGATTTTCGCTGAATGAATTCTTCGCAAATCATGTACTTTGAAAGGGAAATTTTGCCAATTACTACTGGGGAAACCAACAAAATACAAAACAGGTATCTTTTGAATTTAAAATAAAATGTTATATTAGCATTTTTTTTTAAGCCTAACTGATTTTATTTTTAAAGAGGTGTGGTTTATTTCGGGTTAAGGTTCGTAAGGTAATTAGTTTAGAGGGTTCCGTGGCTGGTGCTGTTGAGTTGTTCGGTGGTTTACCTTCGAACTAGGTAGCAGTCTTAAATATTTTATTGCATACTTACCCAAAATCTATTTCAAAAAATCTGAAAATTATTACATTAAACATTTAATAGTTCATTTAGTTTCAATTAGAAATATACTTAACCTTAACACTAATTTTTTCTGCACAACATATGCATCTGATAATTTATTACAATAAACCATATAATAAAAAATCACACATTAAATACAATAGAAAAACCAATACGAAAATTTGAACGGCGTTCACCGTTTAATCCTAAAATATACAAAAACAGAGAGAATAAATTATGGGCACTGATTAATGAGCAAACACATACACTTACACTCAGAAAAAAAACTAACCTGAAAATGGCATTAAACTTGTTTTTAGAGATAATTTCTAAATATAAGACACAACATTTCTAAAAATTAGAAAAGCTTGCACTACATCGGCAATCCCAAAATTATGGTGTTTATTTTTATTTTTAGAAATATAAGAAATACATTTCTGAAAAGTAGAAATGCTCGCAAAAACCACGTCTGTACAAATATACATTCTGATTAATAAGGTGAGTTACCCCTCAAAGCTACTTTTTTCTGAGTGTACCAAAAGCGCAAGCCAGCCTTACCGAAATGTCTAGCGATTTTGAAATATTTTACGAATGGTGAGCGATGTAATTTAGTTTTGATATAGGAAATTAAATGGTTCGATCTTCGAAAAAAATTATCAGTAATCTTGGCATAAAAAAAGAAAAGCAAAGCCAATAATGATAACGATAATTCTAGCTGTACAAATATAGTCGATATAGGTTTTACATAAAACTCCTTTATATTACCAGAATGCGTCCAAAATTGTACAAAATGTATTCTATACTTTAATTCTGTAACTTCAGATCAGAAAAAATAACAAAATCTTCTAAATGTGGTCAATCTAGCTTTGAGCCATATTTGCTTAAGTTAAATGTTGGTGCGGAGTCGACGTGCTCAAGAAATGTTCCAACTAATCTCAGGTGGAGGTTTCCAGTATCTACCTTCCTAGTTTGGTAATTTTATCTCCTAAGCTATGGGAGATATCGGATTTCGCAATTTTTGTGATCTTATCGATTTGGGGTATGACACCTACCCATAAAATGTTTGATACATTTTTGAAGGTATCTTTTATATCCGAGTAGTATTTTTTGCAATTTATTATAGGTAATTTTATGTAGGTTATTTTTCCAAAGTCAAGATAACTTTCCTTAACCACATTTGTACCACCTATTGACAGCATTATAATTTAATAACTTGGAATAATTTATTTTGATAAATTAAATATCCTTCGTCACATAAGTATGTATCCGAAATGTTGGGGCCTTTATATTCTTTCATTATTAGTTGCCTATCTCATTTAAAGATTTTTCTTTGATATTTATATATCCAGAAATGTTTAACATCAAAAATATACATTTGTTAGGTATTGTCGAGCCAGTTGATTTTTATGCTTAAAGTTGATCAATTTGGATTTGATAGTCAAACTGTTCAAAATTAAATTATTTAATTATCACTGGCTACTACGATTTATTACATTGACATTAAATTATCCATACCTAGCTTGGGACACGAGCCCGGATTCAATTGCCTAAATGACTGGGTGCCTTAGACAAGTCGTCTACCAAAGACTGCAATAATAAAAGTTATTTGCCAAGTAAACTCCTAAATTATAAATTATAAGCACATTTCCTTTTATCAAAATAAAAAGAAGAGAAGAACAAAATCCAGCTTTGCTTTCCTACTATCCCTTTGGGGTAGGCCTTTGCCTTAACCACTGCGTCAAGCCATGTTGATCGTTATAGTGTCGACGAGGTGAGAACGATCACCGTCAACGCGTCCCTGCACCGAACATCATTTACAAATCTTTTGGAAGAATATTTTAACAACGGGCCAGGACTTGACACACAGCGTAGCTTACTCACTAACGTATCTGCATAAATGCCGAATAAATGATTTGAAATCCGGATAGTCCAAGGATATGATTTTTTCTTGCTTCACTTCACATTGAATCGAAATCAAATTAAAGCTGGTGGTGTATCTTTGTATATGACGAAGGCGGAACACATTGTGTATTTTGCGATTTGAACATCCACAAGTTGCGGCATCCCGTCTTTTATGATACGTAAATGTGTGTGTGTTTTATATGAGTGGATATACTTATATATAATAAGAGGAGTGTTCGGGCCACAGACTAACAAACAGCCGACGCACAAACAGCATACAGTAAAATCGCTTCGATGGAAGCCATAATGACTTTACCTTCTTTCTACGAACTGAGAAATGACTACCAATTTGGAAATACCGCTTTTGACTTGCGAGACAGTGTGGCGATTGCTGTGGCTCGCAACGTGTGTTAACACAACCAAACATACATGTGTACTCTGTGCACTGTGTGCACTGGCGGGTATTATCCGGCTTTGCCCGGGCCAAATGGTTATTCGTGTGCAATTTATGCATTGTTTTCATCGCCAAATGCTGACACAACATGAAAACAAATTGTTTTGCATAATTTCTTACCCTCTTCATGGTTTAACTATTTATTTTTCGAATGATTCTCTTCTTGTGCAAGCTTCTACGCTATGTACACCCTACGAAATTCAATTAAAGGTTCATGTTTCATACGTTATTAAATCGAAAATAGAGTTTTTAAGTATTGGTCAAAGTTATGAAACAATTTTTTTGTGTGCAATTTTTCACAGGCCTGTCTTGGATGGTTACAGGAGAAGAATTTGCAATTTTTAGAGTGCTCAGCTCGATCATCGGACTTCAATCCAGTAAAGAAAATGTAGGACACATTTCTTGATAAGATTAGGCTGGTGTCAATAGTTTCTAGCAGTTGGAGAATGGCTTTTTATGTAAAAAACAAACCTGGAGGCTTAAAATTGGCTTCTCTCAAGCGCAGTGCCTCTAACTTGAATTGAAATTGAAAAATTGTGCCTTTCGAAGGATGTATATCATATAGTTGCCATAGAAACTATTAGTAAACCAATTCGCTCTTATATAACTTTTATACGTCGCAGTAATCGTTAATCGTTCGGAATTTAATACTCTCTGATTCGATAGAAGACGAGTCTATTAGGTTTCTGCAATGCCCAACATGCTGTACGTAATTTCAATGTCCTTAAAGCTTTGAGTGCCGAGCATATCAATAAAACCTTTGTATTTAACAAAATCTATAAGCTAAATTAACAAAATTATCTATTTAACTCCTGCAAAGATTGCCGCCAACAGCCGCCCAAAATTACGAAATTACCAAAATCGATATATGTATGTAATGGTTATGATTCCCACAATTTTCAAGCTGTGTAAATTATTGTCAACCTCATTCAAATATCAACTAACAAATTTCTTGGCCACATCCCTTTCTGTTAAGCAACCATTTTCAAAGAGCTATTGAGTTTTAAAGGTAGAGTTCGAAAATTTCAAAGATGGCAGCAAAACTTTCGCTGACACGCCCACTCCAGCAGTTCAAGATCGCGAAAACCTTGTTGTCCCACATTCCTGGAGCTGGAATTACCAAATTAGGCAACTTTATTATTAGTAACCAACTTCCAAGATTTGGAGAAAATTTCTCGGTCATGTACAGAGTTAGAGTCGCCCACTTTGGTAGTTGGCATACTAATTGCTTATTATTAAGATTCTTAAAAAATTTTCACTGATACGCCCACTCCCACCTCCACAATTTGTTAAAGTATAAATAGTTTTAGACCCCAAATTTAAAAGCTTGATTACTGCAAACCATTTCTCAAAGGTCAAGCCACATTTATTACAGACGATTATTCACATCATCTTATTTTATCATATATCTCTATTAACCATTTTGAATTATTATTTTTTAAATATAAATAAATCATTTCAGATATGACCAGGTTGACTTCATAATGCAAGGGTATATAAATATCGACGTGCCGAGTATGTCTTTCTTGCTTCTTAAGATGTATGCTAATTTTAATTTAAGATTAATTTTGCCCTTACGCTGCTCACTGAATCTTTGATATGCGGAAAAATATTCTTTGTCATAACACTTCTTGAATCTGTTTTCAGTGGACATAATAACATTGTTCTTTGAAAAGGCAATTCGATAAAACTTCATTACGCCTTCATTACGAATATTAATTATAATTAACTATAGTTATGTTAATCAAATCGGAAAGGTTCAGATCGGACCATTATTACCTATATTAGGAGAAATAAGTCGGTTTTGTTTTAAATATTTATATTTAGATTTGACCAGGTAAATTTCGTTCTTTAATTACAAATAGCTATTAATTTGCGGCTAATCTTATTTTTTGCTTTATCGAAGATTAATTTCTCTACTCTATATTTAAGGTTATTATGCCTGTATGTATTTTGACTGTAATGCTGTCTGTCTTTGAATGCATCTTTTCGGATAACACCAATTTTTTACAAAGGTGACCAGCCAGATAAGGTTACCGCTCAAAAGATTTTCATGCAAAGCTGCGAGTGTTTAAAAATCTGAAGCTCATCGTTTTGCAAGATAAAAGGCTTAAAGTTTCATAAATACGGCTATGCAGATGCATGCCACATGATGCACCTTTTTTTCTTTTTCAGCAGCTAAACATTCTGAAAAATCATAGGATGAGACGAGATTTCAACATGTAGTTAGACGTTTTATCCACGTTGTGCACAAGTGGTCAAGAAAAAGGCGGCAAGCTGTGTGTTATTTGTGGCATCACAAAGGGCAAGGGCAAACGTAGTTTATCTGGATGTTGTAATTGAAATAATTGAATAACGAAAGATTATCGTGAAGATCAATGTTGCAAAGTGTGACTCTGTCAGTAAGAACTAAAGTGTCTTGCGCATTGAGTTATGTAGTGAGGCATCAGACAAGATTAGCAAAAGGTAACTGCAGCGTCCGAGCTAAGACCAGCCAACATTTGAGAGCCACAAGAGTTCTACCCATAATGCATCACTCAAAAAGGAAATTAAGTCTGAAAATACGACAAGAATCGTAAAGGATAGTGAAGAAAAATCTCACTCTGGCATGCGCTCTAAGTTTTTTTTTTTGTATAAAACTTAATCTTCTTTAATTATAAGCTTCGCATATATACATAAACAAAATTAGCTGCGAATTCCAAGTGCTCGAAGATTTGAGGCTCCTCCGTTAGATCCTAATGAGTTGGAAAACAAGCTGACGTAGTTTTGGAGCCGAGCACAATCGTCGGAAGGACGAAGTCATTTGTGCAGCTTTTTGTTGCTCACGTATTGAGACAGACTTGATGTGTTCCGAAAGACAGGGCTACTCATGACTTGGCTTAGACTGATGTTATCCTGAACTCGTCAGTCATGCACAATCGAGGTACATAACCAGGTAGCGCATAAAGCAGAAGCCTAAATTGACCAGACAGGATCTATATAGAGGCGGAGAGGGTATGTCTAGTGGCCGTATTTTAGAACATATTTGGGGGACTATCAATAAAGAACCGCCTTTGTTGGGTCATTGCACTAGTCAAGAAACAGAATACTAAAATCTTTGTGATATTCAACAGATTTTACAAAATGATCAGTGGATGCAACAGAACTCGTTGATTCTTAACACTGATGTTGCATCCAGGTCATCTACTTCAGAGGAAAGCAAAACATCGTTGCGGATGCAGTGTCGCTGCCGTCATCAACCGAGTCGGTAAAACTAATTACAAGAGCGACGTTAACAAGATAAGGATCAGCCAAAGAAATTATAGAATCATTTTATTGAAATGGACCAGCTGTACCGAGTCACCGTCCTTTGGAAGGCGGATAACTACTCGCATTCAATGGATCAAATTCGACCACTCGCACAGTGCGACTACACTCAGAAAAAGAAAGGGTTCCCCACCTTATTATTTACAAAATAAATTTCTAAAATTAAAGGTTGTGGCTTTCCAAAACCTAAGGATTTTTTAATGTCAACGTGGATTTTACTAAAATGTAGAAAAATATGTCTTATTTCCAGGATGTTGCTTTCTATGGATGTACAGAGAAAAATTCGTATA
Source organism: Drosophila hawaiiensis (assembly GCA_037043685.1). NCBI lineage: Eukaryota > Metazoa > Arthropoda > Insecta > Diptera > Drosophilidae > Drosophila > Drosophila hawaiiensis. The sequence goes on along the minus strand of JBAMBA010000072.1, from coordinate 455,503 downwards.
TTAGCTTTTATGTATTTCGTATATGTGAAATAAACATTTTACGTAGTTTATACATAGTCGTACAATTTAATTTGAAAAAACTTACTGCTAGGGTAGCTGTAAGTTCCGATAGAGCTAACTCGGCTTCTAAGACAATAAACAGCTAAGCTCTAATATGTCAATCGAGAGAAAATATTTAGGGGTTTGCATTTCAACTTTGTAGAAATACATCATACATAGAAAATATTTCTAAAAAAAAAAACACCATATATTTTGGATTGTATATTAAGGGCAAGCGTTTCCAAGCAAAAAATATATTTGTTTCTTATGTTTAAAACTTATTTCTTATCTTAAACGTAAACTTAAACTTATTTCTGTCGATTTTAGTTTTAGGTCGGTTTTCGAATGACCACTTTTTTTCTGAGTGTAGTTCGTGGAAGCGTAATCATGCTATCAAGTAACTCGCTGTAATAACTCATCGCTTTCGATTTTACATATGATCATTTTTTGCCCGCTTTCAAAGCGGGCTTTGCTCGGAACCCTAAGGAGGATATTCTACATCTTAGCTTATGATTATCAGCTGCTACCTCGCAAGCTCATTATGCGTACAAACTTGCTTACTTTTAATTTATTTTTATTGTAATTAATATATATCCTTCCCAACTCTACAACAATATTATTTAAGGCACTTGTAACTAATAAATAATCCATGTTATAAATGTTAAATTGATAATATTATTGATATATGGACACTAAATGTAGACGATTATAATTTTAAGATTAATTTCAAAAATATTAGACATGTTAAGTTTGAATTTGATTTAATTTAATTTTCTTATTTTTATAATTTTTGTATTTCCCTTAAGATGTGCTTTTAAACGTATAAGCTACCTTGATAAAAATAATCTTCTTACACAACTGAAATTTTGCCGTAAAACGTTCTTTTAATATTAACACTCGTATCTTGTCTTAAGGCAGATATCTTTGATATTGACTTGTTAATACAGATCCTTGATGAATTCATGTCAGTTAAGTGATATAGGGCTGAAGGGCGGCCGATCAGAGAAAGCGCTAGTTAATTATATTTTACCAACAAAAATAATTACATAAAATAATACAAACTTTAAGTGATTTTTTCATTGCTGTTGGTTTTTTTTATAGACATATTCATATTTTCGCTGAAAAATTTCACGTAGGTCCGTTCTATTCTTGAATGTTGTACATTTATCTCAGTGAACGTATGTCAGAAAAACCCGTTCTGAAGAAGCAGAAGATGAGATTTTAAGACCAATTAATGAATGAATTAATTTGGTTGACATGAAATTGTCTTATGAGCTAGTGAAAATTCAAACAAGAATGCTCCATGATGCCCTGATCCTAAGTCAGTAACACATAACATATACGAGATCCTTTCAACATTCTTACCAATCTTATTTCGAATAAGAAACCCGTTTTTTCTTATTGATGGCTTTTGATCCAAACAAGAATTTTTGTTCCAAATTTCTCTAGCTTTCTAAGATTTATCCAGGTCCATCCGTCTTTATCGAGTTCGTAAGGACCTGGGTAAATTATCACAGCTGATAGCGATTATAATTACTTTATGACCTCGGAGATACTTCCCTGACACAGACTCATTATAGTCTTTTTTGTTGTTGTTAATATTCAAGGTGTTCACTTCTCTTAAAGTTAATTATTTATAGTCCGCAAAGAGCCGGGTAGTCTTATGGAATTGCCATATCTAGCACAGCAGATTAATACTAAGCGATACTATAATATTTAAGTTTTGTCCGATGAAATTTTTTTTTTATTATTTAATTATAAAAAACCACATAGAAGACTTAACAGTTATTAAGTCACCAAGCGTTAATTTTTCAGAGGAGGCAGCACAAAGTTTGCAGTTGCCCAAGATAACAGCTTAGTCATAAATCCGCAGTAAAATTAAAGTGAAAGTGTTTCAGTTGATTTCTCGAATAGGGAATAGTCTATACCAATTATGAATCGTCAAGTATATTTTGCGTTTTTCGCCAAATTTACGGGGAAGTGTAGATGCACTCGTAACTGGGAAACTTATATCTTTGTAAGGAACAACTTGAACATCTGTTTACTGATTCCTTATCAAGATCTATGTGCAATACACTACGTTAAAAAAAAACTAAATTAAATCGCCCTTAAAAATACTAAAAACTCTTGTTTTTAGCAATAATTTCTTCTTTTCTATTTTTCAGAAATTTATTGTTTAATAATTAAAAATATTTCTTAAAAGTAGAATTGCTAACCATTATTTTTAGAAAAATTCTTTCTGAAATTCAGAAGGAAGTAATTAAATGATTTCAGTACGAATTAGTTCTGCTCAGTCAAAATGAGAACGAAGGGTTGATAGTTTCCGAAATTTACTTAAAGGAACTTATAAACTATTTAATTGTTGCTATATGTATAATCTTAAAGTGCTTATAAATAATATATGTAACGAAAAACCTATTGACTTGTGTAATGTACATCCTGGAAATTAGACATATTATTATTAAATTTTAGAAAAATGTACTGTGAAATTAAGAAAAGAAATACCCTTGTTTTTAGAAATATACTTTTTTGATAATAAGGTAAGTTTCTCTTGGCGCTAAAAATTTGACGAATTTCTTAAATTCAGTCGATTTTTTCAGAATGTTGAGTGTTCAAAGTAGTGAGGTTGGTCAGCATATATTGGTAAGCAACAAAGTTTCGCATGTCTTTTTTATAATTAAATAATATATACAAATATATATAAGCCCACGCAGGTGGTATTAAAATTCTGCTGTGACTAATAATAACAGTATCTTTGTTGCTTAACGTTATTATAATTAATTTATTTAACTAGAGATTTACATGAAGTCAGAATTAAGTTGTTATTTTAACAAAGAATATAATTACTCTTGGAGATCGTACGTATTTTTACTGTCAGTAAAATACATTTACACAAGAATACAAATTGTAATCTTAATGTCTTAATAATGACTTTTGCATTTCTTATAAAATGAGCATAATTATGTGCTTAACATGATGTTGTTAAGAGGTAAATGATGTTGTACAGGTAATATCAGTGTCTTGTTAAAGATCTCAAGTCTCCAACATCCATTTCTATTTTGCCTAAGTCTTGTATGCAAAACAAAATGATTGATAATTGTGGCAAACTCATAACTTGTTTATATTTCTAAACATTACAATATAACTATGTCTAGTAAATTAACATTAACATATAAGATAAAAACGTATACTAATTTAATAGTGACTTATTACCATCCACTTATTTACCATCGTCGTAGTTTAATAGCAAATCTACAAATTTAATTAAATTACTAAATTACTGACACTCACATCTTATAGAAAAATTAGTTTTTGATTTGTTTGACTTGAACATATATGTATAATATAATATTCATATATTTCATTCGGGATTGGTGACCTTTCTTTCATACAACCCACTTAACAAATCCCACCCCAATTTCTTATTGGTGCAAACTGCAGAGCGAGACGGCAAACATGTCGTCGCACTTGAAAACCTGCTCACAAAAGAGCCAAGCTATAGTTCCTCGGGGGCTCATCTTGCTTTCTCGCTTGGCAAAGAAAATAATGGATATCTGGTGACCATTTATTAAAACGTGTATTTGGAAGACCTTCTTGCCAGTTTCAACGCTGATGCCAACGAGAGAACACCGCTTACCCACCACCAAAGTAAAAACATTGTGAAAACAAACAAATAAAAATAAAAAAGAGCGGCGCAATGCCACGTCCATTAAAAACAACTTATGGTGATCAGAAACCGCCGTATTCATATATATCTCTGACTGCAATGGCTATCCTGCAGTCGCCGCAGAAAATGTTATCGCTCAGTGATATATATCGCTTTATTATGGAACAATTTCCATATTATCGTAACAACATGCAAAAATGGCAAAACTCATTGCGACATAATTTAAGTTTCAACGACTGCTTCATAAAAGTGCCCCGTAACATTAGCAAAGCCGGCAAGGGTTCTTACTGGACCCTTCATCCAAAGGCATTCGATATGTTTGAAAACGGCAGTTTGTTGAGGCGACGCAAGCGATTCCGAGTCAAACATCTTGATGAGGATTTCTTAAATTCGAAACTGACAACAACATCTGCATATATCAAATTCATCAACGATCCAAGTAAAGTTCATCAAAAATCAACAACAACTACTAGCAGTTTCCATCAAAACTGGATGCTTGAAAGTGCAGCACAAAATACTCTAAATCAACAATGCAAATTCCCTATAGGAAATGAAAGTGAATTCGTCGAAAGTATGCCAACACGTCCCAAGCGAGCATTTACCATTGAGAGTCTAATTGCTCCGGACATAGAAGCCACTAACGATGAAAGATCTTGTCAATCTTTTCACAGAAAGCATGGAGCAACAAACAGCCGATATCCACAAGTTAATTCTAATTCAAATCAAAGCGCGCACCAGTTTCTACTGTCGAACTTTAATCAATTAATTACACAGCAGCAAATTTATTTACCCACAATCGCGTTTCAGTTATATAATCCGCAACAAACATTAAATGCTATGTACATGTATCAGAATAAGCACTTGTATGATCGTCACAGCTCATTCCGATTAAATGGGCCGCTATCCGTATTTTAATAAAAATCATATCATATAAAAGTAATACACATTTAGATAAACATATTCTTAAACATCAGGCATATTGACTAAGCTTGTTTTGTGATAATTCATTACCTAATATAATATCCACATTTTGTTAAAAGCACAATGGAAAAGCAAATAAATACATAAGCAACATTATATTGTATCTCTGATGTAAAATCGATTTAATAAAATAAAATATATTTTAATTTTTTTTTGTCCAACTTACTTTACGTAAGAAAACTTAATTTTCGTCTTTTAAAAAGGACGCACGTATTTCAGAGAATATATGAGCTGGAAACATCAAATTGTAATTTAAATTTACATATATTAGGAATATAAATTATCGTACTCAGCGTTGCTATTTTGGCTTTTTATGGGACACATTGATTCTCTTTAATTTTGCGTTAGTCTCGTAAGGTTAAAAACTGCTAAGATTGCGCTCCAGGCATTGCCAACTGATGAAATTGCTGAGCACGAAGTCTTGAGTGCTGACTATGGCGACGGTAAATTCAGTTAATTGCTGCTGCTACCTGTAAATTGTTTAACCCTCATAGGCACAAGAATATCAAATGACTTAAGTGGCGCAGATAATGATAAGTAACCAATTAATTAAGACGATTGCCATTCCAATCGTCCAGAACATCATTTTAAAATGTAGCCTGTTTCCTATGCTTTACATATTTGTATCCCTTTTTTGCCATTGGCAGCATATATACCCTCGTATACCCTACACATCTCAAGTTTATATCATTTGATCGATAACCTCTCCAGTTAAAAAAAAACATCGATTGTCATAATATTTAACATCTGCTAACAACCCAAATAGAAGCAAGCAAAATAATTATCTGCATGCCCCGAGCCCAAAGACGACGTATTCTTGTTTTGCACACGCCGATAATTTTGAAATTAATTCAGCAATGGGTTTGGAAATACCTTTAGCTTTTCAGTTGGGCTTGAGTACCTGCGCCAAGCGAAAACAAGCAAAAATCTGGATGCACTTGGACGTGCTTACCTATTTCCTTCTGACTGTGCTTCTTTTCCCTGGCCACTATTATCGAACTTTCTTAAGTAACTTCTGTTTTTCTCATTTTAAAAAATAACACAACCAACCAAAAAGCAACTCCTATCTACAAATTTGCACTTATCCGTAAGTAACAGATGCATCCATCTTTCGTGATTTAAGTATTTCACCTCCAATGGGGTCCATACCAGCGATATATGTATGTATGTAAACAATCGCAACTTAATTATAAAAAAAATGTTATGTGTAAAATCGTCAAGGCATGGATTTGGATAGGTGCTAATAATTATGTCACATGTCTTTTTATGCACTTTGCGCTTGGATAAACGATATACAACAAAAAATTGCTTCCGTTTGAGTTTTTCCGCAAAGAAGATTTTGAGTTAAATAAAAACTGTTGTTGCAGAACATATGTACTAAAGATGTTCAAAATGATTTGCGACAGCAGGCAATAATTTTGTTGTAGAATATTTACCCGATACCGATCATTAGTAAGGTCTTTGTAGAAAATTAAAATAAAGCAAAATTCTGACAAAGAAATTCAAAAACTTTGGTCATTGAAATATAATGTGATTCTAGCAATTTATCTATATTCGATTGTTAAGAAATTATACCCTTATGGTACCTGAATCTTTTTTATTATATTAAGTGTTTTATTCGAACAACTATCAGCTGTAATTTGGAAAACGTGCCGGTAACAAATCCTATGGCAACTGAGCAGATTTTGCTGCAGTAGCTGAACATTTATTACATAAATGTACTTTCAGTAAGTTTAACAATTCAGTTTAACTCTTCCTTGACTATATACATATATATATATAAATAAAATTAAGATACAGCTAGAAGGGAAAATATTTAAAAAAGATGATGTAATTATCACAGCAAATAGGCGTAGCTTAAGTAAAACTAATACAAAATGATTTGTTCACAATATTAAGTAGTGCATTTAATTGACTTATTTATATGCTTACCCTAAAATAAAATCTAAAGAGTGAACTAATTTTTTGCTTTTTTAATGAGCAGCGGAAAACGTTAATGATAAATATTGGCCGGTATTATAATTTGTTTTCAGTTCTTCCTAAAAATAGATAGCTATTAGCACCGTCTTAAGGGACAGGCCGTCGGAGTAACTGCTTTGCAGACTTTACGCCTGCCAGGCAGGTCTGTTCTGGATGTACGAGTATACATTTTTTTGGCAATCCGACTCACCAATTTGATGAACTACTTGGCGACCGACGAAATGCCATAAAAAAAAGGCTTGAGAGGAAAAATGAGAAAATCAATTCCTAAATTAAATTTGGTTGTGAAACAATTAAAAAGAACTATAATATACTTTAATATAGATCCTTGTGCTCAACTAAAGCGACACATAAGAAAAGCTTCTTGATGTGTAGGGTCTGAAATTGTCTTCGTCCAAAATATTTCTTGTAAATAGTTTAAGCACGGAACCAGACATAATATGAATGTCTGGACTCTCAAAAGATGTACTAAAATGTACCAATTCTATATCACGAATGTGTAAAAACCAGACTGACCGAAAAAAATACCAGTATGTCAGAAAATGTTCTGCAAATTTTTATAAAATTGTAAGATTGCTAGACAAGTTGTCAATAAAATGAAACTCCACCAAAAGAAAGTCTTAATACTCGTTGATTAATCAGGTATAAAAATACCCGATTTAGAAGTAGAAAATGGTTATCTTTCGCTAAAAACATAACACAAAAGTCACAAAGAGTGATGACTAAAAATTTGTACAGATCGTTTTAATTTTAGCTGTGTGCTGCAGGTGCACAATTTTCACATTTTTCAATCTACAAACAAATTTTTCGGAAAAAAAACTCTTTGAGATCGATTTTCACATTGAATAAGAATTGATTTTTAACTTTTTTCCATGAATCCTATATGACTGACCTCCAAGGTTAATAGATAACCAACAAAGTTGCTAATAGTTCGCGTTGTTACAGTCATTCAACGGTTTGTTATATATGGTTATAATGCTAGGTAAACGAATTGAAGAGGAATATAAAAACTATTTAAATAAATGAATAAGTTTTAAACAACAATAAGCAAATTATTTTCCATTTTGAGCACCCTACCAAGCCATACTTTGGTAGTCACAAAAAAACCATATTTTAGAATTTATTTTAAAACGAATATTGATTTTTCAATAAACGCAACTTTTTGAATGAAAAAAATTAAATTAACTAAAACAAGATACACAGCTAAAACAAAACAAAAATTAAAAAAAAAAGATGTGAAGGTGCAGCTTCTTGCCTGCGGGCGTATTTTTCTGTGTATATTATACAGAGTCAACCTTGCTTGGCTCGCCGGAGTCTCACGACTATCGAACAGCACGAACAGGCACGACCAGCTGACTGAATTAGCGGAGCAGCGAGAGCGAAAAACGCTGTTAGTGCTGATATACGCTGTGCAAAGATAGGAACGAATTCGTTCGTTTGACTAAGCGTTCATGTTTCAGCTTAAAATTTAAATTAATTATTCGTGCGACTGTTGAAAAATGTGGAACCCAAATACAAATTTGCACGTTTATTGTATTATATCTTACGATATCTTTAGTGATCGACTTTGATGCAATGCGTTTGGCAGATAGACAACTGCACAGCGCACTGGGAGTGCTAGTTAAAGCAAAGGGAGTGAAAAAAACGATACCGAAATGTGACATTGAAATAGAAATTAAGATCAAATAGTAAATAGTAAAATTTTATATGTATCAAGATTTGAAAGTATTCTGTCCAAATTCAATGGCATCATTTGAAAAGCACAATCATTATAATTGTTGTGTAATATAAAAGCCTTTATAAATTAGATAGAATTTATTCACGAAAGCAATAACAAACATTAGTTGATATCTCTTAATGACAACTAAATTATTTCAAAATTCGACCTATTAGAAATTATTTTGAAGGTCACGATAATTTCATAAGTAGCTGTGATTAAGATAAAATATGCTTAAATAAACGTCCCATAATTAATTAATTATTTTTCAATCGGCTAATAATCTTAATCTTCATCGAGCAAAATATCGACAAAAAAGGGTCATTATACGATCGCTTCGCGAAAGGTAAACTTACACTGAGCGTCAAGATATTTGAACAACCAACTTACAAACTAATGTTATATGCACCAACAAATGCATTTGATACTATTATATATTCAAATCACGCCTATTTGCAATGGTCATCGCATCGATTACAGTCACCCAAAAGGAGAAACTTCTGAAACTTAGAGTTTCAACAGGCTATACAAAATGGAGAGGAAGATTGCGATAAGTAAAGCGGGGGACGAACCTAATGTGCGAGCACTACCGAAGAGCCCAGCTTTCCATGGGTACTGACTAAATTTCCAGGCGACGCGCGAATACTGTGAGACCAGGACAAGAGATGTGCAGAAATAGTAAGGGATCTGTGGAAGCGCTCAGTTTTCAGGACGAAGTGACGATGTTACAGAGAGCGCTGTTCTTATAGTCAACACATCTTCAACATAGCCTTGTGTCAACCGAAGAGTTTATCACGACGATTGGCTTATTTGAACCAGCATTGGGACCGGTTGGAGACAGTGTACCCAGACCTAATTGGTCGAAAATTTTCCAAGGATATGTTCTCGCAGTTTCAGTGTCCGTCTGATGCATCTCATATTTTTGGGTAAATTCATAATAATAAACTGTGTGGAATAAAACAAGTGACGACGTTGCAGGCGGGAGTAACCGACTGCGCAATACTCTGATACCATCAGTAATACTTGGAACTGGTGCCACAGAACAGGTTGGGTGTAGCCAAGAAATACCGATCTTTAAAGGAGATTTTTGGTTATCTACCGTACAAGTTTGCTTTTAAAATTGTGGGAGATATAGGTTTTTGTGAATTTTGGGGGTGAGAGTGGGCGTGGCCAAAAGAATAATGTTGAAAGAGTTTCCTAGCAACCTTAATTGCAAGTTTGGTAACTGTAGCTCTTAAATTACGGGAGATATGACTTTTCAGGAGTTTTGGGGCGGACATGGGCGTGTTTCCTTCCAAGTTTGCTAAATATTGCTCTAAAATTGCAATAGATATAGACTCTTAGCGTTTATTGTTTTTTTTTTCGATTTTCACTAACAGGCTTATCGATCTCTGAGGGGAGTTACAAGTAATATATTTTCTAAAATTTGGTGACTCTAGCTTACAAATGATGGAAGATATGCGCATTTAAGATTTCTAGAGCCGAAGTTCCTGGGGAGACGGGTGTGGGGGTGGTCTAAAAATCTATATGTCGATCTTTGAAGCAGGCAACGAGCAAGTCACTTTTCAAGTTTGGTGACAGTATCTTCAAAATTGTGGCAGATATGCGGTTTTATCGATATATCTATTATCGATTTTAAGAAATATCCGCTTGGACGATATTGGCGCAGGTGTGGACGTAGCCATAAAACGTTGTTATTGGTTCTTAAGGGCGGCTATCAGTAACATGTCAACCAAATTTGACGGATCTAACTCAAAAACTCCAAGGGCCTGGAGGCGGCGGAGATGGGCGTGGCATATGCCGATCTTTGAAAGAGATCGCCAACAACTTACCAACCAAACTTGGTACCTTCTGTATCAGAGTATAAAAATATAAATATTTCGATTTTTCTACTCAAGCCCCTGTTAATAATTAATGAATTACTTAAATTAAGCAAGTAACAACTATTTCAGAATATTACATGGTAAACGCATGATTAACAGAGGTTGTTTTCAGCTGCAGCAAAGCAATTTTAATTGATAATGAAATGTTTACATACTTGAATTTGGAGCCCTACATGGCTTAATATAAATAGCTTATTGTTAGTCGTAATTAAATCCAAACTATATTAAGTGCAGTTTGAGTGGCAGTAGTCAGCGCTCTCATTGTACAACGCTCTCTTTGTGCAGCGGTCTCTCCCTCTATCGCTCGATAAAGGGCGCTCGCTGATCCGCCGACTGCTGCAGCTAGTCAGTTGTTTCGAATAACTCTAGCAGGTCAATCGGTTTAGTTATTTTCGTTTTGAGAAAGTTTAGCGGTGGCTTCAAACCTTCCGTTCACTCATCGATAGTTAGTTGCTCTTGTTGTGGAAAGGTTTAGCAATTGGCTTCAAGCCTTTATTTAACAAACCAAAGTGTTTCGAAAAAGAGTAAGCTTTAGCTTCTATTCTAACTACATACATATATACTTTTAAATAAGCATTATGTCACAGTGGAAATAACATTGTAATTAATTGGAAAATAAAGATATCAAAAGGCTGATAGCGCAAACAGTCTTCTTAGTTAGACTCCTCTCTTTTTCAGCTCCTCAGCAGAATTCAGGCCAGGAAACATTTCTGTGAGAAAGGCTGCTAGCAGCGGGATGTGAAGGTCACAATCGTTGTGGTTTGAGGAATAATGCTCTCTGCTACCGTTATTTGGACTATTTAATTGTACGAGTCTTGTCGCGGAGGGAAATCTTATTGCCATAATAAGGCACCCTGACTCTAGGCCTAAGGACAAGACTACTTTCTGTGGCTTTGGGTCTTCCGCTGTACACTTCTGAAGGTTGATGCAAATATTCTGACAAGGCCAGTTTCCAAAACGATAAAGATATTCCTATAATGTGTCTGCAGTCTCATTAGCGAATATCGCTCCTTGTCTTTAACAGGAACTTCATTATCTGTGAGCAAGTCGTTATTGAAAAGTATAAATGCACGTATAAGTAGGACCCAAAGCACTAACCTTGGCCACTTCGGTGTGGATGCACTTTAACTGGGTGATTCCGTCTTAGGCTAGTCGAATGGTCATGTCGGTTAAGAAACTGGTAACATTGAGGGTTAACTATGCTTTAATTTCTTGCAGAGAAGTCCATCATCCCCCACACGATGAAAGCCAGCCGGATATCCAAGTAAACCGCAACGTCTTAACCACACGGTTTTGAAGCCTAAAACCAAACTGGAACCTTGGCGTTGCCCGATTTAATGCAGGAGAAGCGAGGATTATTCTCTCAGGCTTACCAGAAGGTGAACGCTCTCGAGGGCATCACGCGGCTTCCCAATCTTCTGCAGCATGACTGATGATTGATTCGTGGTTTATCGGAAAAATGCATTTTATAACGACGACTCCTTTGGCTATAACATTTTGCAAATGAATTTGTAATTGATGATTTTTTAAAAGATGCGAGAAGTTGGAAGCTCTAGTCCAAAATGCCCTGTTCCAAAAGTTTCCAAGACCACTTTGAAGACTTATGGAAAATTACAAGAGGAGGGAAAAGAATTTCCCGAACACTTCATTTTCTGCCCAGAATAAGACTAGGCACCCTGAGAAACCCCTTCTAACTTGCCTATCCCAGTTTGCAAAAATTAAGACCTAGAGAATTGCTAAATTCAAAAACGCATCCGGTTGGACCCGGATCTTTGATTTTCGGGATCCGTCGGGAAAAGATAGCATCCGAGTATACAGCGGTCCAACCTACCCACCAAGGAGGATGTTCCTAGTACTTTACATTCCAAACTTGCTAACTGTAGTCTTAAAATTGTCGCAGCTATAGGATTTCGAGAGTGTATTGAAGCATCTTCAGGTGTTTTTATCGAGCTGCATCAATCTGGAATCTCCATAGATTTTTATGCACATTGTTCGCAAAAACGGACATTGTGTTATTGAAACCAAATCCTGTAACATCCGAAAATCTGGATTTGTTATTTGGTGGACTGAAAATATCTGAAATATACGAAGTGCAACAAAATTAAATAGGAACATCCCTGGTGATGTGGAATTGATGGGAAATTGGCAGTATTGCAAAACCTTATGGACCATAATCAAAGGTGTTACGAGATGTCACTCTGAAACGTAATTGCAGTAATTCAGTTTATTTATGAGTTAATATCGTCAGACTAAAGAGAGCAAATTTCTGCTTAAATAAAAAAATATGGTACAAAAAGCATTCCAAACAATTACAAGAATCATTCTTCCATAATATAATTACGTAATAACGTTTTATTTTTTTCATGCGTATTTTCATATTTAATTTTTTATTTTACAGTTTTCCTGGTATTAACATCGTAAGCAAAACTAAACAGAGTATTTTTTTATTATCGATAGCAGCGTGCTGGTATTTTTATTCTTATCTTTACTATATCTTATTTTTATTCTTATCTTTACTATATCTTCGCATATATTTTATTTATTTCACTTTCATGAAAGGGGTAAATAATTTAATGATATAAATTTACTCACAACCAAAAGAGAACTGATTTCAAACATATCGTATCACAAAGGCATTAAAAGATCCGGTTCCGGAGCAAACTTGTAAAAGTCGCCGCTCACTTGACACACAAAATACCACACACCGTAGAACGATCAACGTTAAAATCAAAATTAACAAGTAGTTTTTCAAATTATTTAATTTTGGCTAGTGGAAAAATAAAATAACATGTGACGAATAATAATTGATGAAAGCCCTGTTTTGTTTTCTTGACTCCCCTACGCTGACTGAGACTTGGACAAATTAATGTTTATATATGTAGAGTTAGCAACCCTAAGACAAATACTGAATGAGAAATCAATTTTGTTGTGATCTCTTAGTCTACAAAAAATCTTATGTATATTAGCATTGAAAACGGACTGAAATCTTTTCAACACAATCGTGACGACGACAAATTTTTTAAACGCGAAATTGTTGTGTGAAGAGTGTGGAAAATGTCAGATGAGTTCAGGACAGCTGTTTCGTGTGAAATTGCTTTAATTAGTAAAAAATTTACACAAAAAGTGTTTAAACCGTCAATCTGTCTGACAAAAAAATATTTTTTAAGGTCAACGGAATTTTAAGTAGCCCCTCAAATATTGTTGCCATTAATGTTACTGGGAATACATAAACAGTCAAACATGCACACATGTATATATACATAGTAATATATATACATATGTATTAGTGTTCTCGCTACGAGAGCCGAAGTGGTGTAAAAGCGAACGTCAAAAGAAACGAGAGATTCGCCTCTTAATATAGCAATTGTGCTTGATTTTAGTATGCGAGGCGATCAATACTTGGCTTTTGTTCAGTTATATTCTGTGTAAGCCAAAGCGAAGTCACCTCGTGTTAACAGCCGTGATGTACAACAATTAATTGCAACAATTAAATACATATAGATATGTCTATATAAATGAACATTATATTTGCATGTTCATAGCACAAGCTATATAAATCGCTAAAGGAAATGCTAGCCTGAGCATTTGCCTCAAATTGTTATACCAACAAAATAATTGACCAACGATTGTGAAAGTTCTGTTAAAAGCATATCGTAGTGAATTTAACGAAAGAAAAAAATACAATCATATAAAATAGGCCGAATATTATTGTTAAGCCAAATGTACTATCTTGTGGCGTACAGCTAGCAATTATTACAGCCGAAAGGCTGTAAGAAACATTTTTGACGACGCCAACTTACAAATACAAAACTACAACATACAACATACACATACACATCCATATAGCATATAGCATATCAAGCTAAAACGACGACGACGACAATACTAGCAGGACATAAACCACCCACAAATTGCAGCCCACATTTAGAAAATCGATATTTATATACTAGTCACAACGAATTATGAACTGAACGGTGGCATTTGTGTGATGTCAGTAAACTTTTGACCATTTGAGCGAATTGTTCACTGTGCACTTTATTGTGAATACACATTTGTTGAACATTTACAATTATATAATCGGCCGCAGCAGTGGACCACCTTTGAATTACACTAAATTTGTTGGTTCTGCAATGGTAAAAGATAACACTGGCACACTCACAATGCGTCTCGTTCGAAGTAAATTACGCAAACGCGACGAGCCTCGGAACGCGTCATCCAATGTTATTACTGAAGATAAGGAGCACCTAGACGATAATGGAGATGACGCTGATGCTGATACGGAGACGAATACTACTATGAACAACTGTAGCAGCCACCACGTATCTTTCGTACGAATGAGCGGCGGAGGCGCTGCCGAAGGTAGAAGTGGACATCCAGATGTGATTGATATTCCGGAGTGGACATTTCCTCCAAAAGCGCCTGCACCACATATCTATCATATTAACCCGGTAGGTGAAATATCCGCCTTTTCAAGGGGATTTTATCCATGTACATGAACGTTTGTAGAAGCTACTGACATCGTTTTCCTTTCCAATTTTAATGGAAAGTAGTTTTATTAAACTACAATCTTCAGTAGGTGAGCTGTGAAAAAAGATTGTAGATGATATATTTAATCTAATCTCGAATTCAATGCTTTTATTGATATCTCATCCAAATCGACAATCAGATCTTGCAAAACATGATAAAAATTTTTCATTCATTGTCTATTGCAAAACGCTGGAAGATGATTCCTACCTGAAAAGCGATTCACATCTTTGAAAAAATTCCATAGATTTAGCTAGATGTCATTCTGTGTGAATTGCCTTAAAGGTTTTGCCGTGCTAAAAATTCTGCATAATTTCCGCATCCGAAATAATTTTGAAGCACTGCAATTTTACGATATTTTCAGTTTGACATACATTGCATAAATGTAAACAGGGTTCGATGGCGGTTGCTGTGACATTGATATAGGGTAAACAAAAAATGGGGCGAAAAGGGAGGAGCTCTTGGAGGTGCACCAACGAAACAATTTGTAGCATTAAAGCTAGTCAAGAATAGTTTTAGGCAGGCTTGCTAAAGCTAACGCGCGAAAGGCAAACTTAAACGCTAATGCCGTGCAAATTTCTTTTTGAACTTAAAATCAACTTTCATTAAAACTTAAATAAAACCCATGAACATTTTAAGATTGTTAATAAATTGTTCCTTATTTTAATCGAAAAACTTCCAAATGGTCGATGGGATTTCCACAACTGATCTGGCGATGCAGGAATGAAATGAATTAAAGGCACGGCAAACGCTTACGCCGCATTATCAAAATATATGATATTGCTCCGTGTGAATTCATAACACTTCCATTTCGAAGAACTCAAACATTCAGATTTCGACAAAGCCTTTGTTTCTGCAAATTTTTCTTGCAACAAGACTTTGGTAAAAATACGAACCAGTTGCTCATCAGATGACGCATACTACTCTCCTTTTAAATTAAAATGTATAATGAATTATATTTTATCGTTATAATGTACTCGGTTAATTCATTTTCAAACTGTGGGAAAATTGTTGAAAAAATGCCAGTTAAACATTTTGCTGTAGCAAGAAGGAAAATAAAAATAAAATATCAAAAATTAAAAGTCAATAATAATAATGCAAATAATGATTTTTCTTGTTTCAGGAGATGTTGATAGCTAATGACAAAAACAGTTTTAAAGGATTTCGCAAACAATTCAGTGGGCGGTTCAAGCGATTAGTTGCCCGAAAACTGGAACCTGCACCTGTGATACCTCCAGAACTAAAGCCGCAACTAAAAACAATATATGTTTATTAATATTAAGATTTTGTATGTAAATATGTGTAAAATGACTACAGCTGGTGACAGCCAGGCAATCAACTTTTTAAATTAATTATAAAAAGTATTTCACGCATATTAATTTCTTAACGGTAATTTGTACTTTGTCAATGGAATAATAAGACACATAGTATTTGAATAAAAGAAATTCCTGACTAAATATTTGACTTTACTTGAGAAATATGCTGGCACCACGTCGATAAGTATTTTATATCAATTCTGTTACTCTTTCTTATTAACTTTATAATAAGTCCATAGTAATTTCAAGTGTATTTTCATATATAACATAGAGTACACATATTTTTTAACATTATTACAGTATTGTGTATTACAAAAAATTATATACCCTTATAGATGTTATCTTTATTATGTTTTCAAATATGTAATGCATCGCAGGAGACGTCTTTGGGCGCATTTATTTGTATTTATATTTATTCTCGATCAAAATCCCATACTGAGTCAATATAGTCATGTCCGTCTGTCCGAATTGTTTAGTGTCTTTGCGCTGAACTACCTTAGTTAAGAAGCAATCACGAGGAATCTTGATTTCTATCCGTTTTTTGGCTAAGCGCAGTACATATGTCGTATCAGACCACTATATCATATAATTGCGATAGGAATCGGCCGAAATGTAAGCCTACGCCTATCTCGATCAAGAAAAACGGCTATCTTATCTTGTGGGTTGAAGTTAATCTTCAGGCATCTACATTTTTTATGGCGCTTTTTGTGACTTGTCAAACTTGAATCAAAAGCTACAATTTTTATGTTTTTTTTTATTTTTGTGGAAAAGGGAACATTTTTTTCAATTTTTGTTACAAACAAAAATACAGAATATTGAAGCAAGTCGTGAAACCTATAATTAAAATTTGTCTAAAACGTACAGAAATATTTTAAAAAAAAATACATTTGGCCTGGTCTACAAGGGTTTGCGATGATCGGTGTGCCCAAGATAACTGTTCTTTCATGTTAGATATGTGATTATCAACAGATAAGGCTATGGTGTGTTGTGTGTATATGTTATGGTTGATAAACTTAATATTATACTTGGGATTGGTTTTCGACCAGATCCGGCAGGTGGATACTGGAAACTCCTCATAGCCATCTCATTTTGCTCACTTTAGACATAAGGTGTCCACATAACTAAAAAGGTATCTTTAAAGTCAATCTCTTATCTAAAGCGAATTATTTTTAGTCCGCTGGTAATTAAATCAGGAAAATACCGCTCCAAGAGAAATCCAATGCAATGACACACGTGCAGTAAAACCATCAGATATTTTTAGATGTGTTATTTTATAATCGGTGTTGAAAGGTGCGTGGTACTATTTAAAGAAGGGTGAAAGATTTGTCAGATAAAATCAACTTAAATGGAATCATATATTAAACCATCTCAAAGTCTTATAGAAACATGCATCTTATTTCGGCACACCTTTATATTTTTTAAAAATATTAACTTTGATCCTGAGGATTACCCTTAAGGTATTCTGAACGGTATATGGAATCGTACTGCCTCAGATGGCGAAGTTTGAGGCTGTTGTCTAGCATGTAAATAAAGATTGGATTCTCTTCTTGATTGAGTCGCTGGGGTACCTTCCACTTCAGAAACACAAGCAGGATCTCGGAATTAGAGTTGTGGGAGATAACCTATAACTGGACTTAAATGGCCTTCAGCATAGTTTTACTTGATTACCAAGTCTCAGGTATGCATTCTGCCTAAAACCAAGTCATTCTTCTTGCTATTTATTTCTCCATGATATTTAGCTATGTGTCCAAATGGCTTGGTGTCTTTTGGTTGTTAAGTTGGAGATTTCAACTTCCACTTCGTCTAAGGAAATCTGCTCAGAGTTGTTTAGAAGACCGTACAGCAGTATATTTAAATCCTGTGTAGCTCTATCTAGACAATTGAGACTCTACTTTCAAATCCCTTCGTTGGTGTCATTCCAGAAATTCTGACTTCTTTAGTTTTCTGTGGGAGAAGGCCTTAATCGCTTGGGGGATTTCATTATCAGTTCTCAACTCTGAGGACGGAACAGTCACTTACTTCATCATTGTATTGATGTTGCTGCTCAGCCTTCTTGATGAGCGACCACTCTTTTTGAGTCTTTTTTTTTAGTTGTTACCTAAAAGACAATTGGCTTGTCTTAGACCAGGTATCTCTGCCCAGCGCGGTTAACGGAGATGTCTTTCTTCGTTTCTCAGTTGTTACCGATTTTGGTGTAGATTAGCCGCAATTTTCGTCTTTCTGAGTGAAACCTGACGGAAGGAATTGGGATATCTCTGTTTGGCCAAACTAATTTGATTACAACTGATTTTGAATAATCAGCTTTAATTTCGTCAACTTATCGCTACTTTACATAACTTTGTAAAATCTTACTCATTTATGTAAACACAAAATTGTAATTTTAGTAAATATCGATAGTTTCACTATCGGCGAGTCCGAGTTGGAAATTCGAACGAGCCAGATACTCGCTTTTGTTTCGGTCAAAAATAAAGTTCCTATTTTAAATGGTTTAAACATCGCCCAGATCTCAAGTTTCATGTTTAAATAGAAAACGCTTTATGCATCGAACATATTGGTGACCAACGTAGTGCAGTGTTTAAACAAATGATTAACAAACAATTGGACAATTTCGCATTTCGTTCTGTTTACAAATTCGGCATGCGCGTATATATACACACGTATAAGTGAATAAACTAAGGGTTGGATTCCAACAGTTTGCAATGCTTTGTTGCAGCAATTAAAACATCAAACTTGCAAAAGAATTTTAAAATCGTTAACTAAAACCATCACAAAGTTCGTTTCAGCAGCAATCACCCACGTGCACACAACTTAAAGTAACGGATTTTTCGCTGTCTCTGTATTCGTTTCGCCGACCTTCAACACCGTTTTCGCTGTTCTTCTGCTTCGTTCGCCCTTAGTTTTCGATATACTCATCTTTCGATCGTCTTCTTTCACAACGTTGCTGTTCCTATCGCATTTTTCACTACTACTAAAACGGCCAGTGCGCTGCTCGCAATCGTCGCTTCAGTTGCTACCTTTAAAGTTTGTCTCAAATTCGTTTTTCGTTCGCTTGCGCCAACTTCTCTTCATTCAATTTCGTTACACATTTTTAAATAAGTCACATTCTTTGGAAAACTACCCACCTGGAGAACCTTCTAAAAGCTCAAGCTGATCTTCAATGTCGCTTAGGAATTTTTGGAATCGTACTTTAAGCAATTGTTGGCTATTCAATCGGAAATAGAAACTCGGATCCAAATGACAACGGGCGCGCAGAACTAGAAGACAACTATGTACAAATCAAGTTGGCAATTAACAAATTGCTCGGTGAAGACTTAAATAATGCAGTTATTGATGCCGCTATATCACACGTTGCTTACCATCCTCAAACCATTACGCCTACCTTGTTTGGCTTTGTCTACTTTCGATGGCAATTATTTGGAATACAAAAACTTAATTTGCTCGTTTAATCAAATCATGAACGGAGCGCAAGTAACAAATATTGAGAAGTTTAACTAACTGCTCAACAGCTTAAAGGGTGCTGCGCTGGAGTGCGTGACGGCATTTGCAGTCACCAATGAAAACTACGCTAAGGCCTTAGTAAAGTTAAAGTCTCGGTATGACAGGCCAGTATTGATTTTTACAGAGACCGTATAGTTTAGGCAAACGTATTCAAAACAGATTCGAAATCCTGGGAAAGAACAAAACTCGTCTTTCGCATTTGCTGCCGCTTCTTGTGCGTTGTGCTCATGCTCAACTCATAAATTGATGGCTGCAACGTTTTGATGTTGGAAAATGCCACACGATGTGCAAATCAGCAGTATTTGCCATGCACAGATAGACATCACCTCTCTTATAATTACTTCAATAAAATATCGTTCCTCATCCATTGAACTTTTTATACAACTTATCAGCCAGTCATCAATGGAAAATGCCAGAAAATATTGTTCAGGCAGATGAAAAATTCTACCAGACTCGACACGTCGACATGCTTTTTTATTATCAGTGGGCCAAATTAAACTGGGTACAGATGGGCCCATGCTCCAGGCAAATTCCATCCGCAACGTTCTGCAGAGCTTCCTGCTATCTTTAAAGTTGGCGCCACTTCAATTGATGATCACCTTGAACGCTTATGGGAAATTGAATCAACTGAAACATCAAGTGTGCTGTTGAAACCAGAACATCGAACTTGTTAGAAACACTACATAAAAACGACTATTGTGAACAATCCCAGTCAACTTGGTCACGCCGCAGATTTCTCAGCTTGGAACTCAGTTTGACACAACCTTCGAAACTCCGCTTACAGTATTGTTAATTCATGAAGGAGTATGAACGTTTGGAACACATGTGGCTGGTAACAAAAACAAACTTATCGGAACGTCATCACTACATACTCCACCACTGCATTTTAAAACCCAGCAGCGAAACCACGAAACTTCGAGTGGTCCTCGACGGCTCGTGTCATATATCCACTCAAACTTCCTGACTGTCCAAGATGATTGAGACTACATCGTTATGTCATAACAGCGGATGTTGTCAAGATGTATAGGCAAGTTAATATTGATTTAAATGCTTACAAATACCAATACATACATTGGCGAGCTCTTCCAGATGAACCACTTCGCACTTATCAACTCAATACGGTCACATATGGAACAGCCTCGGCAGCATACTTAGCCAAACGCAGCCTGCATTGTTTTGTAGATGACTGTAGATCGAACTGATTATCTAATCGGTGCTACAGTCATCGAATCATCGTTCAACTTAGATGACTTGTGTACTGGAGGTGAAGACGTACAAAACTCTTCGCACAATCAAGGATCAAGTCATAGAAATTTTGCATAGTGGTCACGTTCCAAGCCCTTGATAAAGTGTATATAGTTCAAATCGACAGAGCAATACGAATCGGAGGCTCTGTATATCTGTTTACCTGAAATAATTATATATTTTGGTTGCAGGAAAAAAATATCAGAAAAATCGATGATTTCTTTGATTCTGTCTCCGTTTTTTTTTTGGCTTTTGGAAAAAGCGCTGAACGGATGGCTCCCCAGATAGACTGACCTAAGGCGAAAGATTGAAAGATTATTATGATAATGTAGCTCGATGTTCCATAAAATATCAACAGCTGTAATATCTTACGTATTACTTTTTATGAATTGATAAAAAAAAATATTTGACATGTTGTAGGAAAATTAAATGTAATGCAAATTTATTTATTTCCAAATACTTGGTGATATTAGTTAAAATGATTTGTAGGGCGTGGTCCGAAAATGTTTATCCGATATTGAGAGGAATTTATCAACAAAGTGCCTTATAATTTTGGAGTCTCCAGTTCTAAAACTGGATATATATGTGTTTTCGCTTACAATCTTTATCTTACTAATCTTGAAAGGAGGTTACCTTTAATCTATTTTCCAGGTTTAGTAACGTTAACCTTAAAATTCTGCCAGATATGGAATTACTCAATCTTTTGGGCGAAACTTGGTAGGTTGACAGACATTGCACAAGCCCATTCTACCTTCAGTATCAGACTATAATGATGCAAAAATAGTGAGCTCAGCAGGCGTATATATATGACGAGCCATATATACAGTGGTGTTTCCAAAATGAATTAAGTAAACCAGGCTTACTACAGAAGGCAACATTATTCGACGAAACTGAAACGGTTATATTGGTGCCTGAATCACAACGGATACCATATCCCATACAACTAATAAAACATACAAAAATTCACAAAGAGCGACGAGAAAAGTGACCCACAAAAATAAATATAACTCCCCCATATAACAACATGCAAATTGTTTGCTTACAATAATAAAACCGGTTCATTACAATTATTATAGTACCTTTGTAGAGCGTATTGTAATTTTGTCGTAAGTTTGTAACGCATTAACGGAGACCTATCCGATCTCCGTAAAATATATATGTTCTGGATCAGTATTATGGCACCAAACGAGTCGATAATAAAACACTTAAATACAATTATTTTACGACGTATAAACACATAATAATACATCGAAATTAGGACTACATTTTATATGTTAGCAGATTAACTCTGGTCTACAAGGGTATGTACGTTTCGGTACGCCAAAAAAGGCGTTTCTTGTGTTTTTTTTTGTATACCCTATTTCTCTTCTGAACCAATTTGTGTTTGCACTCGATTAGGTTTTTTGCAAAGCATAACGCACAAACAAATAGAATACATCATAAATTAATATACATGCATATATATATCTTCTTTTTTTTTGGTGTAAGTTATATTATAAAATATTTTAGACAGTAAATAATATTATTAATAATCCAATAATCGCAAGGGTATTAAATTGTCATTACCACAAACTTAAAATGTTTAATGTTTCGCTACTTAATACCCTTTAGTATCGATTAATAAAATAAACATATTTACTTATTAAGGTAGAAATTTTCTCTTGCCATATTATGTATTTATTGAAGTAATTGTATTACAATATTAAAAAAAAAAAATTGTAAATAATTTACGCAACTGCTCGCTGTTTTTTGATTTGCATACATACCATAAGCTTCATTTTTACTCCTTACATTTTTTGTAATCTAGAGTATTTTATAGCTTATACACAGAAGTCAGACTTTCTCGACTTTCTTTCTGTATTTAAAGTAAGAGTAAACAAATACGTAAATATACATAGGCATAGGTATGTAAGCAAAACTAACATGTCAGTCAATCTTTATGTCTGGATAAAACACTTTAATTTCAAAATGTTTGTTTCGTTATTATTCATTGTGATATTGTATGTTGCTGCTATTGCTGGAACACCAACAAATAAATGCAAAGGTATAAATTGCACAGAAGCTTTGCAAATAGCTTCAGTTATTGAAGAGCAGTCCATCGCTAGAATTGTTCATAAGCCTCACCACAGAAACAGTGCGGAAAACTATAATCCGGAGGAACTCAGTAACTTACATCAAGCCGTAGAGATCAAAGATATTGGTGGTGTTAACTTTGAAGATACGCATTATGGCCCTATGCTGACAATTTCATCAGCTGAACCCGACATTTATTATCAATTAAAACCAACTAACTCACCCGTTCTATCACCATCTATCGCAATGCTGCATCATTATCCAACTGAAAGTAGTCAAACGACTTTTGGTAACATAATTACAGCCCAAAAGATTCATTTTGTAGCGAATTCGGAATCAACTTTTCCCATGGCAAACAATTTGCATATTCATCATCATCACCACCATTTAATTTTTAAAGACAAAAACCAACCTCAATACCGCAATACATGCAGCCAGCGGAGTCTGAGGTACCAGAAAACTCATACTATCAACCTTTAGCTGCAGCAGTTAGGCCAATCGTATTGGCACCTAAAACTGTAAGCGTATCTTCTAAAGTCAATGATTTGAATTCTGATGCAAAACGACATATCATTAATGGAACTCACAGCACAACACCATTAATAGACGAAGAATTATCTGAAAGTAATGAATTTACTGTGAACGTGCGCCTGGAAAGCAAAATTGATCCTATTTCTGTGGTAACGATACCAGAACTCCCATCAGACACGATTAATAATCAAACAAGTGTAAAAACAACATCATTAGATTACCATAAAATAAGAGAGATTAACGATCTGCAGCAGAACACCGATAAAGCTTCAAATAACGCAAGCGACAGTAAAGAAAGCCCTTCAGACTATTCAACATACACCTCAAGTACTTCAAATAATAAACATTCTGCATATGATGTACCACTAAATTAAGAAGCTGATCATAAGCTTGAAACACAACATTTTATGAATGAATATTTTAACATATTTAAAAAGATATCTTCAACAATATACAATATAAGTCAACTTTAAAAAATTTGTAATTTTTTTAGTTTTTTTTTTCAAATTATTTATGTTTTGGAATCACTCGTCTTGAAAGAGTATATAAAAAAAATGTCTTTCATGTGGACAATCGGTCGAGAATGGAATTAGATTGCCATGCCTATGTATGCTTTTGCATACAAATACTCAACTTAAGTTACCATTGATCTATATTTAACATTTTTGTAATCAAGGAACAAATGTGTTTGGTTTTTTGACATTATATAAAATAAATGTAAATTTAAAAATTAAATAAGAATTTTTTAAAAAAATTGCATGTAGCCAGTTTACAGTAGTTGGACCCACAGGTATGGGGGTAGAGATGAGGGCAGCGATGATCAATCGAGTTTGGATCTTCTGGAATCTATTCCGAAAGGTTTTCCAGTTGGCATCGAAACCTATAATGAGATGAATTTTGTGCTTCTCGCACTCCAAGACGAGATCTGTTGTTACATCATATGGAGGTAGTTCTGAGCTAGAGGCTCATTGGCGTGTTGTCTCTAGCCCCGTGTCAGTGTCGACGTATCGGACGTAAGTCGCGTCTCCAGCTCATCGGGTGCCTTATTTTCACCCCCTCCAACAATGGGTTGAGAAAGATGAGTTACATCTTTACAGCATTATGATGACCTTTGTAATGCCTGGGTACCACCCAACATCCTCACATGTGGTCCAGGCTCCTTAGTCAATAGTTCGAATCAGTGGTCAGCTAGCGCTTTATAGGGATCCTTCCCTCCCTATTGCCCTGGCGAAGAACCCCAATTAAAATGCTCTCTTTTGTAATTTGAACGAAAGACTGCCCAGGTTGGAACTGTTCCCTTTTGGCCGCTGGTCTTTATTGGGCGATGGCCGACGTTGCTTACGTTCCTCCTCTTAGGATACCAAAAATTTCGTTAGGCGTTAGTTGTTTTCATATCACTTTTCACACTCGCTCGTGTACACGATGGCTCAGCATCCCTCTTAAGTAGATGGGTGACAGGGTCCTTCCCAAGTGCCCAAACGTCGGCAAGCGAATTTGATGACCGCTTTCTTGCTGGTGTGGAGCTTTGACCAAGCCTTGAAGCCACTGTCTCCGATGTATTGTCGGGACTGCTGCCTTCCGGTTTTGGGCGAATACCGAATACCGGTCTCCTTCAATATGATTGTTGGTTTTTTTAAATTTAAGCGAATCCTACGAGAGGAGAAAGAGAGTCCAAATGCATAAAGATTTGCGTTAAACACGGAAGACTACATAATACCGGAGACCTCAAGAGTACAAGTCTTAGAGAGCATCAGTAACTAGCAGAGCACTGCCTTCAGTTGGCACCCTTGTGGAGGGTTCAGTGTTGGATTTTGCCTACCCAATTACAGGCCGATGGGTACTAAAAAAGTATATAGACAGATAACATAGATAAAATAAGAAACAATTAATTAGAGCTCTCATTGTATATATATAAATATATATATTGGAAGTTCGATAATTCTCTATCTCAGTGACTGTCAAATGAAGGGCATTATCCGTGGATCTGTGTTTACGGTATGCGTTTTAGCCAAAGATAAGTTTGGAGTTTGAAGAGATTTTCAGTTATAGGCTTATAAGACGTTCAAGTGCAGGCTAATACGTCCGTAATCTATTGGGCTGATATTAGATGGGGATTGATTTGAGACGCATTAGTAGAATTTATCCCTTCCTTAGGACTTTCTGAATGATTTCGTTGGAGTTTGAATGGATTTTAAGATTTGCTAGTGAGTTTTGGAAAGAGTCAGTGAGAGTGAGAGAGAGAGAACCATAGAGAGAGTTTAAGTTAGGTTAGTTTAGACGAATGCCGACCATAAGGGCGACACATTGGCCAGTTGTGATACCTTATGGATCTCACTTCGATTCTATGGCATTCATGTGAGTATTATTATTATTATTATTAGGGGGAAGCTGCACCGCGACCTATTTGATCTATTGTGTCCCCTTCTGAGCTTATAGCTCTTCCATCAGCCCCAACTCCCGGACGAATACGAGGATCTTTGTTGGGTTGAGGTCTTCTATGTCTTTGCAATTCAAAACATGCGCCCCTAGGAGGCTGCTTCTTCTTCGAGCTAAGGCGACACACTCTGCCAGGATGTGCATCGAGGATTCCTCCTCTCTTTCACAAAACCTGCACAGGTCGCTACTATATATACCCAGTTTTGCTAGGTGACTCCTTAGTCTATAGTGTCCTGTCAATAGACCGGTGAGTATCCTAAGGCTGTTCTTTCCCATGGTTATAATTTGTTTAAAACGTACAAGATTATAATCACCTAGGAGACATCTGGATTGTCGGAGTCCCACTGCCTCCGACCAGCTCTGATGCCGGCTCTGCCTCTCCTCGTTTCTAAGTTCCAGTCGTATAGTGTGTCTCCCTATGCCACAATACGGTTCTGGTCCTGTTAGGGGCCTTCCTGCCCACATTCTTGATTGCTCATGTGAGTATAGATCAGGGGTAATCTAATTAGTTTAATTTATAAATTTTGGAAGATAAAGATGCATCTATTATATTAACTACTGAATGGAGAGCAGTTCCTGTAGATCTGCCTTTCGTGTAGACATGTTGGGACCTCTAGATAGTGTCTAGGTCTATCGTTTTATTTAGGTGTAGGCTTACGAGTCTTTTTAGAACCTTTCACATGAAGAAAGATAAACTGGAGGGTCTAAAGTTCTTTGCGCTGGTATGTGATGGTCTCCCAGCTTTGGGAATTAAGGTAATTTTTGCCTGAATCCAAGCGGTTGGAATTTAGCCAGTCTTGAGAACTTTCTCGAAAACTTTATACAGCCAATTGACTCTAAATAATGGCTGTTGCGCCCGTTTTTTTCAGTTGGGCTGAACTTATGTTGTCTGGGCCTGGGGACTTAAATGGCTTGAAGCTATTTATTGCCCATTCTAAATTTTCTTTGCATAGAAAAGGTTTCATTGATGTAATCTCTTCAGATCTCATACAATTTTGGATCGCAGGTGACTTAGAGCATACGGGGAAATGAGTATTTAAGACTATATCCAGTGAGTCTTCACTGGAGTCAGATGTCTTCTTTTTCAGATAACCTAGTGTGGGGGTGCTTTGGATAGAATTTTCTTCAGCCTCGCGACTTAATTGGTAGATTCTATCTCTCTCTTAGCCCAACAAGACTTGTCATTCACCGAAGGTAGTCATTTTGCGATTTGGCAGCTTTGAAGAGAGACCTACAACTTTGGCGAAGAGCGACAAGTATTTTGTGTAAGAAGTTGACCGGTTTTGATGGGCTTAGCGAAAGCTCAAATTCAATACCTGTGATCAGAGAAGGAGTGCCCGTCCGAGACTCTTCACCATTTTAACTGATCGCTAATGATATCTGAAACAAGGGTCAGGTCTATGACCTCTCTAAAATTTTTAGTAATGAAAATGGGATCATTTCCCCTGTTACAGATCAGAAGATTAGTATTAAAGATGAATGCTAAGAGTGACTCACCCCTCAGATTTGTATCCTTGCTGCTCCACTGGGAGTGGTGAGCATTGGCATCACATCCTACAACAAGGATGATTTTGCAATTTTCGCCTTCCGCGACGAGAGGTTTTATGATCTCGTCTGAGTAGCCTTATTTAAGCTGACTGTTGCTCAAGGTTAACTGTATTAATGTCGCCGTTGCTAAAATTATTGAGCAGAAAAATACTACGATTTTTTTCGGTAACAGGTTGTTATTTTACCTTCAGATTTAGCTCTTATGAGCTTATAATCCTTGCTGCCTAGTTCGCAAGCCTTGCCTCCGACTATCCAAGGTTCCTGGACTAGTGCAATATCGACTCTGCCTCCAGCCAGGCGGAACCTGAGGGCAGCAGATGCTGCAGAAATCGTAGCGACATCTGGAGACAACAATCACCGTTTTGTTGCTGCTCTCATCGTCGGACAGCAAGAAATCATCATCGTCGATCTCCCGACACATAGCATCCGTCTCCAGCTCGTCGTCGGTTGCTTCCATCTCCGGAGAAGGATCGTGCTCGACGGGCTTGTCGACAGAATCCGTGCCGCTGCATCCGACTTGTACACCGATAGGCGCGAGTGATTCAGTGATTGTTCAGGATCTCAACCGCCTGATTCATAGGGCCCTGTGAGGCCTCAATTTTCACCACCCTCCAATCTTTGGTGGGAAGGGAAGGATTACATCTCTGCAGCATTTTCAATACCTGGTCCGACTCTGATTTTTTCCTTCCGTTCCTATTGCCTTTGTCGAGAACCCCTATCAGTATATTCTCCTGGCAATTTCGGCGAAGGATCTCTCCGGTAAAACCCTGGCTTTCTTGGTCACTGATCCGGGTGGCTCTTGCTTACGCTGCCTCTTCGCCAGGCCTTGCTCCTTTTTGGGCGGTTCTTTGCAGAAATGGAGCAGTACGCTCTTGGCCCATTCAGCATAGGAAAATTTACGTGCCAGGGCACTGATGGTTGGCAGTTCACCTTTCACATCTTCTGCCGGAAGATCAGTTGCACAAATGCTCGGCTTCAGTTCCACGGAGGCAGGGTCCCCAGCGTGGGCTGAGGATGACTTTGGCCAGGCGTTGAAACCACTGCCTCCGCTAAGGGTTTGGGATTTCTCCCTTCCGGCTTTTGGCGAGTGCCGGACTGTTTTGGTTTTGTTTTTATTTTTAAATCCGTTTGAATCCCGCGAGTTGCGGAGAAAAGATGTCCGCCTGCTCAGAAATCCGCGCTACGCAGGTAAGGCTTATTAATATCGGAGGTCGCAAGATATCCGATATGCTCGGTGAGCGACTGGGCTATTTACGGGACTCCAGCCAGTCTGACTATCGGCAGTGGTCGCGTTACACCTTAGTCCGCCCCGTCAGTTGAGGAAATTTTAGGTAACCCTTATCCCATTAATTATATAAATATATTTTTGATTCAATGTGTAAGTTTGAATACCCATATTATGCATAGTTTATGGATGGTAAAGTAAAGGGTATCTCATATCCAGGATGATCTCCCATTATTTTAGAGCCAAAGTTACCAATTTTTTTGCGGCCACGATCACTCTGACCGTCCTTATATTCATATAAGGTCATGTTTATAGCAAGTTTAAAGCTAAACTTGGAGAGCAATTTACTAGAAACCATCTTCAACCTCTTTCTTGGCCCTCTTTCTTGGCTATAATCACTTTTTTCTGCGGCATCTGTTTTCAAGTCACTAACTAGCTTTCTTGATGTAAATGATCATCAATAGGTATTATATTTTTTAGAGCGGAATATGTTAATGGCAAGTTAAAGCTCAGATATTATATTGTTAGTTGATTTATATAAATCCATATATATTTCATATATTCAATCGAACTTTTCCACACCTAATGTAACGTTAATTTAACGCCAGTATTAAAGCACAATTTTTGATAGAACGATAATTTATTTTAATTTAGTTAATTTAAATATATTTATATAGAAGACATACAGATCCAATAATACGTTTGATGATTTTAGTAACACTTTTGAGTGAGCAAAAAATGTTACAAATATCATCGTGTCCGCATTATAAATTAAGACGTGATTTATACATTAAATTGATTAAAAAATAAGCTACATAAATATTAAATAGGATAAATTTGAATTATGTTTACTACAGAAATTAACAATCCTCCATTCATCCCCTTACAGCCTTTTTGCATCGTTAGTTAAACACATTCACATATGTATGTAAGTTTCTATGTTAGCTTTTTTTCGTTTAACGTACGAACTTGACTTTTTGTATTTGTTACTCACAATATTAATAAATTTGACTAAAAAAACGATTATTGTATTTATTAAAATATTAATATTCAATCTATATTCTAGATTTGAGCACTTCATATATATGTATGTATGTGCATGTGTGCATGTACTATGTATGTACATATATATGAAATTCTAGCCTGCTTGAGATCAGTAACAGCTCCCAAAAATTTTTAGAACTTTGCAGATTCGAAGAGATATAAACGTTAGCGTTCAGAGATAATAACATTCGAAACGGTTGTAATGGACAATTTCAGTATTTTGACAGTAATAAACGAAAAACTATTTCACAAATGCAACATTGCTAATATTCGTATGGTATGGATGCGCTATTATCACAAATATATAGGCATTTCAACTGAATCCTTTGGCATTTTCGCGTGTAAGTTGAATTCTCGGCCTCTTTGGTTTTTTATATTGTTCGTAACACATACTGAGCTGTGTAATCGATAAAATGTTCAATGAAGATTCATGCTTGGCATTGTACTCAGGACTGTTCTAAAGCAAGAGGAAGAAAATAAGTGAAAAATTATACACTTTAAACTTTACAATGTAAAGTTTACATACAGCATTTAGCTACGTTGCTCAAACAGAGAGGTTAAAGTTAAACTTTTAATTGTGGATAGGGAACAGCAGATTGCTACATTTTGATTTTGTCTGACTAAACAATTGTTTATGTGTTGTGTATGTGTATGTGCATGTGTATGTAAGTTCATTATGATTATAAGTGTGCGCATGTATGTATGTATGTATGTATGTACATTTTGTGGTTGAATGATCAAAGTGTGAGCATTTGAGTGGGCAAATGTACATACATACAGACATACAATTCGTATGCTCGATGATACTTAAAGCTTGCCAAACACGGCAGGATCTCGGTATTATAAAAACAAATTTATGTATGTACATAATTAAATAGTTCATATTTACAACTGTTGGAGCACTGAACAATTACACGAAACTATTACATTTATGAAAAACCCGAAATACGCTTCAATTGCAAATTGTTGTATGTACATGTTATCGTCTTTAGATCGCTTTATTTCAAAAGCTGGTGGGCTCTTTGATTTGCTACTGCTATTCTTGCTTCATTTGACTCGCCCTAGAATTAAAAGAAATTTCACATTAATCACAATTTATTAAGAATATGATATTTGAAGATATTATAATATAATTTGAAGAAGAAACATACAAAAAAAACAATGCGCTGATATTGTAATTATTCCTCCCTTCCGCACCTTGAACAATTTATTTTAATAACTTAACAGCTTATCTATAGTGTCGTACATTTTACGATTTCAAAATGTCATTAAAATGAAAGAATATATTAAATATCTCCATAGAATTTATGATAACAGACAAACGGAAGGACATGGCCAAATCTAACAGTTCAATCTATCTCTAAATTTATCATAAATCGGGTGAAATGTATTCAGGCACTCTATGTTGCCTATGCGGTAGGCAACTGGACTAGAGCGACTCCGTTTAGATGACTGCTTTCGAAGCATAAAGCCTTCATTTAGATGATTATTTAAAACAGCCCCTTTGCCTCTTATATAAAATATCGGTGACCAAATCCATAAATTAATGTGGAATGGCTTGTTGATCAGTTATGGTAACAAAAGAGAGAGAGAGAGAGAGAGAGAGAGAGAGAGAGAGAGATACCTAATATACGCTATCAGGAAAGTAGTTTTAGTCCATACCCGACAGAGAAGTGTAAGCATCATATTAATATTATAAAAATAAAGAATGATTATATCCTTAAAGCGGTAAATACCTTGCGATTAATTCGGTCTATTTGACGATTTTGGTTTTCCAGCTCTGATCCCATATCCAATGCCATATTCCGAAGATTACCTATCATGGTATTAACTTGGCCCATATTTTCTTCCATTTCATCCTCTCTTGCATCATTTGTAATTCTGAAAATAGTACAATATAATAAAGAATTATATGCGATGAATAGTTTAAAAATACATTTTTAGTAACTTTTAAAAACTTGTAGTATAAATGTTAGTTAATTAAATCACACTTATACACGTGGGCAATGTTTTTTTTTTTTCATCAAATTTCACACTGATCTTAAAAATTTGACTGAGATCGATCGCTCTGAGTGATTGCCTTGAAAAGCCTACTACAGCGCTAAAATAAATCACAGCCGGAATGTCCAGAGTTAATGTCTCTCTTCCTAATAACACTTATTCTAGACTATTTGCGACTCATAGGATTTAATAACTCCAATGGTACTTGATTGTCATCCGATAGACAAAGTTTTCCTTACTGCAGCGGGAAAATAGACTATTTCTGAATTAGTCCCCTTGTTGAAATCCCCATTAGGGATTCTTCAGCGTCATATTTATAATGTTAAATCGCTTCCTTAAGGACTTGCTCCTTCAGCTAAGATTTCTAAGATCAAGTTTTTGATGTGAGCGGCTCAATAACTTAATCTTAGAAATATTTTAATGTAAAAGTTCGCTAATGATGTTTTATGCTTTTACATAATCCGAAGCCATTTTCCCTCTGTCTAAGTTAATAGTGTTCTTTTGCATTGTCCTCATTTCGTATGTCTGCTTATCTGGGTGAGTAGATATAAAGGCATTCATTAGTTCTTGCATTCAAATTGATATGGATTTTAAAATTTATAGCATGTTTCCGAAAATTCCAACTATTTGACCCTATAGATCCTATACAACTGTCTCTGTAAAGTCTCCCTTAAAATCTTACCTCTAAAGCAGACGAATTCAAAAGTATTACCTGCCAATATATCCAGCTTGGGCCATCATTCCATTTCTATCATCCATAACCCTTTGTGGTTGATTGTTCACAACTTTCCCATCATCATTGCCTTTCCATGTGCCATCGTCCTCTTTAAATGATTGGCTCCTGAAAAGTTAGATACAAAGGTTTTTTAAAATGTTTTTTTTTTTAGTTAAAGTATGTTAATTTATATGTTTAAAGTGTTTTATACACAATTTCCTGTTGATTTCGGCAACGAATAATTTCCTTGTATGAACATACAGATGTAGTAAATAGTTTATTAATCCAAAGCTAGAAATACGTAGGTTTTATTTTCTTTGTTTTACCAATAACCCTGGCGGACATAAAATACGTAAATGTTTTCTTTTTGCTGGATACCTTCTCCGCTACGCTTTGGTGCTCTCCGGTAAACCATTTCAAGGACTAAATTAAATAATGAACAGAAAATTTAACCAGCACCATATTGGTGAATTAAAGTGGAATTAAATTACTGGCATCTCTTTAATTCCCGACGACAACATCAAACTAATTTTCAAAAATAAAGGCAACGAAATAGTAATTCATCATAAATTTGAAAACAGTTCAAAAAGAATAAAAATATAGTGTTAAAAAATAAAACTTTGATAATTGATCAAATTCTTCAGATCATACATATATTAGACTGTGAACTAGTTTTGAGCCAAACCGATTCGAAAAGTGAACCCAATTCTTATGGCCAGTTCCAACTATGGATGCGTCTATACGTTATTGTCTTTATCATTTTATTACACGAACTCCCCCAGAATTAGTTATAATTATGGTTGAAACCTCTTTGCGCTTTCGCAAAATATTTTCGCAACCAACAAATGATGGTCTTAAGTATCGTTAATGATCTGAGGTAAAGAAGTACCCACTAGCGAGGTAAGCACCGATGACTTTATTCCCTCCGGAATTTGGATTCAATAAATTTCAGCTCGACCCCTTGAGTTGACCAAATCATTCTAATTTATATTATTACATCGCAATTTTTATCTTAATACGGTCTTTAAAAAAGTAAATCATTTGTGGTTATTTAATGTGTCATGTTAAGCTAAATAATTTGTTTATATTTACTTATTGCAGGGTAGTACACAAATTCCGCAACATTTTTCCATTCCACTCAAGTTTTTTTCGGCTTCTCTCATATCGGCGTTAATTTGATCCATTCCTTCTTCAATTCGGTCAAGTTGCTCTAAAATCATAGATGGCAAATTTAAAATGTAATATTTATATATCTTGATCAACTGGTTAACATTAAACTTGTTTGTTGTGTATTTATTAATACATCAGTTAAGACGCAGTTGCATTATTTTATCGACGGCATAATATATTATCAGCTAAAAACGTGTGACGTGTGTCACCATTCTTGGAGTTGACAATATGTTAGTTTCTGCTTGAAGGAGGCTACCAGCAATCTATACAGGAACAGTTTGTCGAACGGAGACATCATCGACAATATATATAAATAATAACGATTTTATATAGTTTAAACACAATACAGTTTAAATACAAGGAATATATTTTTATATCGTGAAATATAACGAGTATATATTCGCTTTTGTTGACGTCAAGATCAACCGGTCTGGATAAAATGTACAGATGATCAGTATCATGTCAAGAAATATATGTATATTTACATTCTCGATTATATATATATATCTTTAAAATTGATTTTCTTGCAATCGAAAAATGAATTTTTTTCGATTTTAGAGAAACGGAGTGACTTCTCGATAAAATGCCCTTCATCTTCATGAGGTACGTAAGAACTTCGATTCCAAATTTCAAGAGTCTAGGTCTTATAGTCTTTGATATCGACTAGTTCAAACAGACGGACGGACGGATAAACATGGACATGCTTAGATCGAATTGTATATTGATGCTTTGATCTTATCGATATGTGAAATATCGATGTTATTGAATTCGTAGTCTCCCAGTCAGCGTAGTTTTAAGTTTTAAGTTTCAAGCTTTACCGGTTTCGATGAAAGATGCGCTTATACAGACAACGTTGTGATATTATACAATGCAATACTATAAAAAACTTACTATTAAAATACTTGTGTATTTAAAATCTAAAAATGCGTTACAAAATTTAACTTATCAAAATACGTTTTTTATAAACAGCCAGTCGAACAGGATTTAGCTCTTCGGCATAATCAATAATATATATAGTTTAAAAGGGCAAAGATGTGCATTTTCCATAAATTTGGATTTCCAGGATATTCAGTAGTTGAATCCAAATTGTGAATTTATATGTTCGAATGGTTTGAATTTACAGACAATGTCTTAGAGATTTCTGTGCCAACCTTCTCAGCTTTTATTCATTGTGTCAATTCGTCAATTTGGTGCGGCGAACTTAATTCGACTTTAACCAATTAAAATTATTTGTCAACATGAAATTTCCTGTTAAATTAACAACTCTTTACTGTGTAAAAGGCAAACTAAGTTTATAATAATATAAAATTATCATTATGATACAAATTTATCTTACCTCTCGGCAGAAAATAACAGTGCTATCAAATTGGTACATTTCCCGGTGGAGAGATTTGAATACTTAAAGTTTGATATATGTCTATATTGAAAAATTAAGTTTCTTTTTTAAACTAGAAGACTTATCAAATTCTTGGAAGGAAGAACGAAGAAAGGGCGCAACCAATGTTATAGGTTCGCTCTACGACTCAACAGAACATTATTAATAAAGTTAGCATCCAAGTGAGTTTCATTCTCAGAAGGATCATCAGCGCCGCAGCAAAGTCCCTGTAATCAATAGGAAATCTGGGATGGGATAAGTGCTCAGAGTACTTGTGAGTATTTCAAGCACATGCAGATTAATAATGGTCTTTGAGCCAAAGCCCAATTCTTTATCAAAGAAGCAACGGCAGCTTCACGGGGCCTGTGATCATTAGAATTAATGAAGAGGGTCTAGGTTAACTACTAAGTGCAATTTTCACGGTCAACCCACGGCTGCTAAGTTCCTTGAGCTCCTCATCTTGATAACAAGCATATCTGTGTTGAGTGCCCTTTGCAGCAGAATGAATGCAATCTAATTAATTGCTCAGTTGTGTTATGGGAATAATTTTTAGGAACTAGATTACTGAAGGCAAGCTCTATCCAGAAGCCAGCCAAATACTTTCGAAATTTCCAATTCATCCGCCTAAGTCGTGCTCAAGGACTGGTTTGCAGTCAGAGATTTACCGACTGAATTTATACGAAGTCTAATCAAAACGTGGCTACCTATCGATTATCGATTAGCTACCGATTAGCCGTAGCTGTCGTTAAGGGTAAGATGAAAGGCATCGGCTAATCGACTTTAACACGTCAGGCTTAATCTCCCTTACGATCTAATTTATGGATGAAATCAACAATACAAAGGCAGTGGAAGAAGCGACTCTGGACGAATGTGATAGGCGCTTAGAGGTCCGGACTATCTTACTCTGGAGGAAGTGGTACCTAAACAGGGCTTCCATTCCAGGCAAAGCGTTTTCAGGAGTACAAGGCATTCAAACCATAAGTGACGTACAGGGCAACCATTTTACGGATGGATGGAGTAACGGTAACTGCCAAGTACTCCAGTACTCTGCCGGTGATAGCAGCTGATTGGGCAACTGCTGTATACTTGAGCCACTATATCTGTTAGGGTGGCGAATATGGCGAGCGAATATTCCCGTAGATTTCCCACAAAGGAAGAGCTTTTCGAAATTGAGACCGCCTTTATCATAGAGATTAAGAAAAAGCAACAATTTGATGCCAGGCCAATCCAAGGAGTGGTTGGCGATAGTCCTTCCGAAAATATCTGCCGTCGAAGGGCTGCATCTCAAAACCTGTGGAAGATGAGATCTCTGAGACGAAGATTGTGACGTACGTATGACTGGAGAGGACGATAAGTGTGCAAAATAAGAACCTCCAACCACAGACTTGAACGGCTCTGAAATGCAACGAAAAACAAGATCATCGAGCAGCATACATTGCACTTTCTTCAGCAGAGTGATTTCACTGTTAAGCATCCGGCAGCGATGGCAGGCAAACACTCGTCAGACCCTGCATTGCTGAGATAGTCTCGATAAAGGATCGCTTCAAGTTGAAAATGACGTAACGCCTGCTTATTATTTGTCAGATAATATTCTACCACTTTTAGAGGAAAGCCAGATCTGTAAAAACGCAAATGGCGAAGATAGCAACGATAACAACACTATGGGTGAGTACCTGCTGGACGACGACCTCAAAGCCTTTAATGCGGGCTGAGAATCCATTTTTGTGATAAAAAAAAAAAACATCCGGAGTCCTCGAAATAACTTGAACAAACGCTTGAACTCAAACTCATAACTGCTTGCCAAGCAGGCTATCTTGGGAAGGAGACATGGGAATATTACAAACAAGGCATATTTAAAAATTAAGTAAGTAGATTTTTTTCAGGTAACTAAGAGGAGCAAAGGATCGTTATTTTGCAAAGCATAAATTCGAATAAGAAAAGATCTCACTTTTGAAATTTCTGTAGCAACATAGCCAACGCGAGCAACTAGGATGATTAGGGCGACATACAAACGCAAATGCATTCAACAATTCAGAATGGAAAGGACACATGTGCAGAGCCATAAACAGAGAACGCATTGGTATCATATAGGCATCGGGCTAGTCGCAGTCAGAATATCAAACTGGGGTCTTTCCTCTGAGATTATAAGAGAGCGCTATGTTATATAGGCAATGGGCACCTTCTTAAATTATAAGTCAGCAAGTTTCGATGGAATCCTTCCGGTATATCTGCGGACTAGAGCTATTACAACAATTCAGGTATATAACCTAAATCTATGTTTTACCTCAGCGTTATGTTATATGTATATACCAAATGCGTAATAGATAGCTAGGGTTATTTTTCTTGCCAAAGTAGGAAAGAAAGACTCAATTGTCCTAAAATCCTTTACGCCGATTAGCATCCGTCTTAATCTACGCTAAAGACCATATAGAAACTGGTGGATAATCATATAATATGTAATCGCATAATTTATAATAATAATGAATTGCTAGGATAACAAGTATAAATCACAATAGGGGAGGTGACAGTCAACACCTGAATAGTAAGAGGTCAAACAACCAGGGGCTGTCCTCAGAGAGGCAGCTCGCTAACAATGGATGGACCATTTTTTAAGTGAGTTCATAAACCTAAGGGGACACTTAATCGGAGTTTTAAAGGGAAACAACAGATTGAGCTTTCACCTGAAACAGCAACTCTAGCTCTGATAATCTGTAAGGCCCTTAATGTCACAAAATAGGAGTTATCTCCAAAAGATACTAATGTGAATGTATGTTCCAATGGTCTAACCCATTGTGAGCTACGGAACGCTTATCTGGACGGAAAGTTTCACTATAAAAACTCCACAGATATTTCAAGCGCGATGAGCCTATGTGCCTCGACTGTGCTAAATGACACTGTCTTCTTCTTTTTTGCGCTGATTTTGAAGCAATTTTTGAGTGTCTAATACATGGGTTTTGAAAACTTATATGGAAGTAGTTGGAGGAGGTACACTAAACAGGCAGACCGATATATTTGACATTTCAATGGTTACTGATTTCTTATTAATTTCCAAAATGTGCGATCTAGAACCATATTAAAACAAGAGGGAACGTTGCAGTCGGGTGTAACCGACTGCGAAATACTTTGATTCCATAAGTTATTCCAGCAGAAAACAGGTAACAGAGAACAGAGTGAGTGTAGCTAAGAAGTACTGTCCAAGTTTGCCATTCAAAATGCGGTAGATACACGCTAATAACATTCCTCCGAAGCTTAGTAACTGTAGCTCCTAAATTACAGAGATATGGATATGATATGAAATTTTGGAGACTGGAGTGGGCGTGGCCGAAAAAATTATTAGATAAGGTTCCTAGTAATATTCCTTCCAAGTTTGGTAACTGTAGCTATTAAATTGCGCGATTTTGTGGGCGGGGGTGGGCTTTGCCCAACATTTTTCTTCGGTTTAGGAAGGCGGAGCGAGCGTGGCCATCCAATTTTCAATCGATCTGCTAGGCTTTGGCGATTTTGGGCGCATGTATGGGCATGGCCGTTAAAAATTGTTATCGGTTCTTAAAGGCTGCGCCCAGTAACAAACCTTCAAAAACTGCGGAAGATATAGCCATTTGAAATATTTACCAAACAAATTTGGTAACGGTAGCCTTAAAATTGTAAAATTGGAGATGTGTAGTTTTATCGATTTGCGAATATCGATTTTATCGATTTCCTAGCCTCTGGTGGACGTAGCACTCAAATTTTGCACTTTGTCTGACGCGGGCACAGACCAGTATGTGTTCAAAGTTTCAAGTCTCTATCTCTAAGGGTGTCGAAAAAAGTTGCGTTCATACAGACGCACAGACAGATAGCATGACGGATTTTGCACAAAACCAATGTACGATGAAACCTTCAGTATCAAAGCATAAAAATGCATTGAAAGTGACAGGGTACAAATAAGTGCTAAAGAGTATACAAAATCGCGCTCAATCAATGTTATTGATGTAAGTGGTAAACTTTTCAGCAAAGGGCCGCTCTTTCTGATATCCGCTCATGAATTGCAATTCCTTTCCGATCCCCTGGATGCAAATAAGTCAATTCCATTCGTCAGGCAAAATTGCCGGCAATCGAGTTGTTCTTTAAGTACAATAAAGTCATTGGAAAAAGTAGAGCTAGTAATATGGTGGTTTTTGGACTGTTGCTTTAAATTGTATATATTATTATCTACATTGAATCACTTGTGTCAAATTCTCTATTTCCTTTACTATGTATGTCTTACCTCCTTGCTCGTCCAACATAACAATGCTTCGCATCCCAACTTCCGCGCTCTAAATAGAAATACACGTTTATTTAAAAATTAGTACCATAATGGGAGAATCTCTCAATAATGTTCATATTTCTAGTTCGTATTTTAGTTTGGGTAAATGTTCGATTTAAAATTGTTATACTCTGATACCGGAAGTAGAGAAGTATATTGGTGTTGTTCAATGTTTGTATAACCGTAACTTTATTCGAGACGCTATTGTACCTCGGAGCGTATGCCAATTGAACCAATATGTTTCGCAAATTTTATGAACTACAATATCCAAACTTGGAAGTTGGGCTTCCTTCTGAAAAGATCGGTAAAACAATGTCCAAATCACGTCTACTCCAGTCACAAAAATGGGGAACCCCATATCTACCTCAGTCTTGGAGTTAGATTTCAAAAACTGCTAAAACAAATAATTGGTATATTCCTTCAAAGATCAAAAAAGCCCCAAATCTACTACAGTTTTAGAGATAGTCATCAGATTTAAAAGGTATAGTTACTGATAACCTTCTTTAGGTCCACTCATTACACTCTCCGACCGGATATTGGGTAATATTAGAACATCCGCAAAGCATAGATTGAAAAATAAAAGATTAAGATCAAACACTGAGTTCGAAGGATATATACGGCTATCATTCCATCGATTCTTCTATGTAAAGTATTACTGTCCGGTGACAACTCCACAACTCCAGGCGATACCTTGGGAACCACCCAGCACATCCTTTCTATTGAATTTATAGGAAAATATACTGCAAATCTTTCAACAACGCAAATGCGGGACGCGTAAATGTAGAAGCCATAAAACTATTGCCAAACTAATGAATATCCCCAACTTCCAAAGGGAACCGACCACAAGTTCCTTCAGAATATCTAGCAACTTCCTAGCATGTTTCTATCCCCTCCATTGTGGAAGAGAGAGGAGTGGAGTCTACCCTGAGCATTTATTTATTAATTATTACTGCATCGGCTCGCTGTTAATTTCAGTGTTTCCAAGCGTTAAACTGTAATGTTATTATTTAAAATCAGCAAATATCTTCATGAGTTGACAGAATCCGTTGAGATATAACTCAACTGGGTCACAAGGACATTGTTGGAAACTGTGATGCATTCGAATAAAGATAGAGCGTGTGGAAATGGGCACGTGCAAGCTCTTAAAATTAAGAAATTCCAAGCACAAAATCACATATTATCTGTTCCCTTTTCTGCGGACAACCGCACTAACCTACTGCAGTTTGCTAACTTGCACGCTCGAACTTCATTCATTGATCGCTCCTATCTCATATTCTCGCAGGTCGCAACGTTTTGCAGTTTCTTTTTCGATTTGAGACATCAAAATTAACATCCACACTGTTAACTTGTGGAGATTGTGAATAGCTCCTCGAGGGTGTCAGAAGACGTTAATTTATATATTTTGACGGCGGTTATCGGGAAACCACCCCAAAAGTGCATGTATGCCGCAATTGCATCAAAATGAAAAAGTGAATAGTAAAAAAGGAAAGGACCTAAGAGGAGAGAAAATGATTTAAATAGTTTATTGGATCTCAGAAAATCTTTTTGTTATTATGTTATACAATCGAAATGTATTGCAATTCCGTGAGTGAATTTTTTTTCTATTTGAAAAATGGGCACATTATAAATCGTGCAAATCGGGATAAATAAAATTGTTCAAACTGGATAGATAGTTTTTGACGGCAGATTTAACTTTTTTCAGTCTGTAAAAAAGATGAACTGACCTTCTAAAAGGTACTGATCTTGCTGCGATCGATCGCTATTTTCATAGTTTTATCAAAAAATTAAACTTTTGATTTTGTTCTGTTTACCTAAAATTAAAACTTGTATATTCTCTTTTTCCAACTTTTAAGAACAAACAAAATTTTTGTTTGCCATAAATATTTGAGCCTTTTAAATGTAGCTAAATTTACCCTATTCTGGTGAGAGGCGCAGCACTAATCGTAAATTTCATTATCTTCATTTGTTACACAAGACACGGATCTGTCAATAAAGAAAATTATCGGCCCAATTCCGGTGAGTATACCTTGGGAGCTGCTAACATTCTAGGTCGAAATTAGTTTGTTTAAAATTCGTACTTTCAGGGTAAATGCAATTTTGGTAGATGGCAAAGATCTCTTGACTACCAATGATTGCTAATGCACAAATTTGGCGAGAGAGCCCAAGAAGCGAAAATTCAGAGAATACCAAAATGAATGAAAGTCTAAAAATTATGGATCACATTGAGTACTCATTTTAAAGCTTAGAAAATTTTCAGTCTCAATTAAAATTTTTAATTTCTTTATTACTTGATAGTAAATGATTTGCTTTTATTGTAATAAAAAAGTCATAGATCCTAACTGATATTCTTTAAAAAATATCCCAAACATCGTCCATCCTAGACTCAATAACACAATTATTTTTCCTCTAGGCCTTAATTTACTCACGGTGTCCTATTGTCCTTAAATCGATGTATCCAAGCTAGACAATGCTAGACGGTTAAGCTTGATAGGAGGTTGTCTTCTCTGATCAACTTGCAATTAAACTAACAGACAGAGCAGAGTTCTGTGTTCCTGGTAAAATCAATAACAATACAGCAAGTTCGTAATTGTCGAAAGGATTTATATTTGAAATCAAATCCGGAAATTGGTTGATTAATATTCATTAATCCAACAGAAAGTGAGCTCAGGTCTGCAAGAGAATATAATCGTCAACCTGCTTTGGACTGTAAAAATTTGAAAATGAACTTGAAACCTGAGTTTTTATTGATTTTTTGTTTTAAATTGAATGAAAATTAAGTAATTCCGTCTAACCTTTTACAAAACAGACAATTTGCAGTGTAGGTTGGCGAGTGACAATCCAATAGAGCTCCACATATAAAAATATCTAGGTCGAAAATAGTGAGAACCGTTATAAGATACTTTTTTTATTTGCATCCGATCATGTTCACACACACTTTTTGTGTTCCTAAATGGGAAATGTGTTATCAAGTTTATATGGGCGAAGTGTCAATATTCGTGCGAATGTTTTCCAACTTGTGATGTGAAAAGTGTTCTTCATTTGTTGGAACGCTAATAAGCTCCGGCATTTGTACCAACAACAACAAAGAAAGAAAAAAAAAACGGTGTACCTTCAAAAAAGGTTAACGGATTCGGTTGACTTTTTGATTTTTTTTTCGGGTGACTTTTTTCCTTGCTCTTGTTTGCTGTTTTTGTTCCCGGCAATAAGTTGAACTTGGTTGGACCAACCGAACATTGAGCAATCAAGCCTTAGCATTAAGAACTCTCGAATACGGATCCAATTTCGATATTATCGTCCGATTGGTTTTTAAAAACTGATGTTGATGCATATTTCACATATGCATGTGTATTATAATATTGTTGTGCGTTATATTATGTAGTGCTGTAAATCTGGATATACATATTATGTTGGCAAAATATGAGTTTTATTATCTGTAATATATACCCTATAAATATGTGATATATTGTTGTGTTAGTAGTGGACTCACCTCCTTGATCATCAAGGGCTACAAGTGTACGTATTCCTGCCTCCTTGCTCTGGTGTGCAGCAATGTATGCAATGTAAATAGTTTGTAAAAGTGTATAGATAAGTGTTAATATTGTTAAAGTATATATATAATTAATAATTTGTATGTTGGAGTTAGTATATATATATCTCAGTTTAAATTACATATATGAAATTAAGTAAGTATGATAAAAATAAAAAATAATTGTACATTAAATCATCAAAATGTATATTTGAATAGAAATTTTCCAAGAACCAATAAACAAATTATATTTATGCTGGTCAGCCAATTTGTTTTAGTTTCCTCTTGGAGAGGGTATTATAATTTTGTTTACGACAGTCTTAAGTGTAAATGTGTATGTAATCATTTTTTGTCGACGAAGATTTATAAATGTATGATTTTGTTAGTTTAAGAAAAGTTCAAGGAAATCTACAAATCCATCGAGGTCACAGCGACTGAAAATATCTGTTTTACGAACACCTGCTTTTAATCAATAAAATTTAAATATATACTGATTCCTTTTTAACTATCCCTCTTTAATATATTAGTGTTCAAGTTTTGAACTTATTTATTTTAGGATATAGGGAAATTAACTGCAAAGATTTATTCCCAAAGCTGAAGCTTCAAATACTCTGAATCACCAAAGTTTCTTTTCGAAAATTTGGTTATCCAATGCCTCATTTAATTATATTTGGGTATAAATGATTACACATATACTTTTTTTGTTTTGATTATTTTTTTAAGTTTGTACTTTATCCCGATCTCATCTGGGGCGACTCTAATTTCGAGACCTTTTGATCTTGACTTATAGCTGACAGGAATAAATAATAACAAAGAAAAGGTTATCTCATAAACCACAGTAATTTTCGAAATTAAAAATTAATTTAACGACCCACTTTAAGAAAATATAACC
This sequence comes from Drosophila hawaiiensis, assembly GCA_037043685.1. NCBI lineage: Eukaryota > Metazoa > Arthropoda > Insecta > Diptera > Drosophilidae > Drosophila > Drosophila hawaiiensis. The sequence goes on along the minus strand of JBAMBA010000072.1, from coordinate 411,832 downwards.
ATGTCAAAAATGGTAAAAAAAAAATTTAAAAAAAAAATAAAAACATTAGTTTGAATATTTTTCCTAGTCTAACATACGAGTAGAGCAAAATCAAGTAATAATGCACTGGTCGAGAGGTCGACTACGAGAGTTGTGTCTGCTTTTGTGTGCACATGAATACAGAATTGCTTGGTAAATAATAATATACGACTTCCAGTTGTGTTTCTGAAGATGTATTTGAATTAATACAGTTCATCAAGTCATAACAATGTATTTTGGCGTTTTGTTATCGTCAATCGTTTTTCATCTATATATCTAAAACGGGGATAGGTATCGATCAAATAAAATAAACTGGATCCGTCAATAATTCTTAATCTTCAGTTTTTATGGTATCTGAGATTAGCGTGTGTATACAGTTCGACATGGCTATACCGACTAATTAATCGTATCGTCTTTTTTTCTTTAAAAAAAAATCTAGCATAAAACATGTAAATAATTATCATACTTGCTTCTTCTTGCCTAAAATTTACAGACAAAGCAATTGCTATATCCACTACGTGACGAATAATTCAATAAAATATAAAAAAATCTTCTATAATTTTAAAGATAGAGTCGAATTTTCTTAATAGAATTATCAACATTCTAGCTGCAAAAAAGCCTATATACCCTTTTACTTTCGTTATCACAGTTAAAAAGTTTTTAAGATATCTCAAGAGATGTGCAGAGTGATAAATATCGAATATTCGCCAATGTTGCCAGCGTGTGCAACCCCACATAAACCAGCTGACCCATTTCATTCAGAACTCAGCTTGTTTTCTACTCCACATTTTAAGATCTGCACTTCGACCTTCCTGTAGCTTCAGCTGAATTTCGAACTATTTATCAATTATTCTATTTTTTGTTAATTTATTTTATTTATTGTATTTTAGATTGTATGCTTTGCGTTTTGCTTCTATATATCAATTTAGTTCTTATTAATTTATCAGCATAAGATAAAACATTTGGATATTTGCCTCGCTTAATCAGATTATTCACGCAATATTTTATTGCGACCGATGTCTACTCGGTCGCTTGTGTTGACCTACACTTTTCGGTAATGAAAAACTCCATATACATAAATAAAACGGTGTCAAACAGGTGATTTTTGACGGCAAAACTAATATCCACAATGTTAACTAACTGTTGACCTGTGTGGATTTTGTGAACGGTGCTTAAAAAATGAATGGTTATATTTGGTGGCGGTTATCGACAAACCAACATAAAAGCGGCAAGTGCATCGAAACGGAAATTAGGAGTGAAAAATTATTTGGATCTCCAAGTAAAAGTATACTCATAAACACCATAAAGGCAAGAAAATAAATTAATTATATTATATTAAATTTTTGCCTCCCAGTAGACCTTTTTGTTTTTCGGTCCTCAAAAGATATGCAAACTGGGCTTTATCCCCAGACTCAATTCACGTCAAACTGTTTACAGGTCTAAGAGCTATGAAGATTATATTTGTTGGCGCTATCAGCTATTTCATAGCTTTATTTAAAATAAAAACCACAAAGTTATTTCAGAAACGCTATAAGCTTAATAACAATAGAGATTGAGGCTAGAAGCTAACGCTAAGCTTATTTCACTGCACTTTGTTTTGTTTATATGAAGGTTTGAAACCAATTATAAAGGCGATCGATTAGCGACAGTTATGCAAAACGACTGATTAGCTGCAGCTACCGGCGGATCAGCGAGCACCTCTAATCGAGAGAGAGAGAGAGCGCTGCACTTAACATAGTGTGCATATGTAATGACAAATAACAGTAAGCTGTTCCTAATATGCGTCGCAGAGCGCCAAATTCAAATTGTAATCAATTCACTAAGATTTAAAGTTCTTTGCTGCTATATTTATTATTGTATAGTCGTTAATATTCGCTATCCTCTCTCTCTTGCTTTTTTTTTCTTTATCTTTTACAACTTCCAGTTAATAACAAAATAAATTACTAACTTTTAATAATTCTTTGATCCGATTAGGTGTTGCAAAAAACTTAAATGTTATAAAGCTTGTCCGTCCGTACACGTGAATTTCAGAAAATATAAGCGAAACAGATTTTCAGATCAAGTTAACTTAATTTGTTCGATAACACACCGCACGGAAGTGCTATTAAATCACTAACACAATGCTATGCCTCTAAATCTATAAATGTTGAAATTAAAAACACCAAATATTTAATGGAGCTTACTGTTTGATTATTCTTCAATGAACGAGAACTCGAGCACGAAAATCGTGAAAACCTTCCACAATTTAAGAGCTATGGTGACTTGGAACGTAGACCTCTAGTCTCATGGACCAATTTTCAAGATTAGAAAAAAAAAAATACTTTCGAAGATCGAGCCATAGCCGAACCACGACCGCAACCCTACCCTCTCCCCAAACAACATTTCCACAAATAAAATGTATTTTTATCTTTTATGTGTTTGTATTACCCTAGTATCAGAGTATTACGCAGCTGGTTATGTCCGACTGCAAGGTTCATGTGCGATAATTAATATTGTTGTTTAAAATGTCCTTCCTTCACGTACAGACATTTACAAAACATTGCACTATTTCTAAGAATTTTTAATGCATGCATCAATGAATTTCATAATTTAACCATCGGACATGAATACGTGTGTATCTGGGATTAATATAATACTTACTTAAGTCTTAGTATACTAGGTAAAATATTTTTAAACTATTTTAAATAAATCCAATCTTACCTCTTCACAGAGAGCAAGCATGCGCCGAGTGCTTTCCAACGACTGAAATTAAAGATATATATAACAGTTAGTAAATTGAAATTAATATGCTAGATCCCTGTCTACGTCTTTACATAAATTATTTATATTGAGTGATTTTTCACACTTTACTAAGTAATTTGATGCTGTTATTCACTATACTTTTATCACCATATTCGATTTCCATTTTACCTTTAAGCTTGATTTCAAAAATTTTTAACGCATTACCTTCTAGACCTGACTGGCGTGTCACAATGCAGTTGAATTTGTTATAAATAAATATTAACGATCTTCCACATATCTTATTGCAAAATATTAATCTTTTTTAACTTCGCACTCAAAAAGTTAGCTACAGTTAAACTGTGCTAATTTTTAAGTAATTATATTTCATCCTAGTGTAATTTATCTTAACTTCAAGTCACTGTCAAAATGCGCATTCAATTGGCTTTTTATTAATTGTATGCGTCACGCAGGGAATCAAACGGGAATCCGAAAAGAGACGTTGATAACAATATTCCGAGAATATTTACCTCATCTGCTGTCCCCTGTGCTTTTATCTGCAACTCCTCCAGTTCCGTCTTCGGAACCTGGGGACCAGGTGCTTCTTCAGTAGGTTCCTCTGGCATTCTGAAAATATTAAAATATACAAATATTAAATTGTTGAATAATTGCTTATAATCATAGTTCAATTAAATTGTTATTGTTTGTCGATATCCACATAACCATCAAATAGTGAAAAAACATAAACATTTGCGAACCAGAACTGCAAAGACTAAACACAAAAACATACCCTAGTTAATCGACTTTAAATACCAAAACTGCAATTGAATTTGCACATCATTATTTATGATTTATTCAATTCACAAAAGTCACAAAGGTCCATATCAAATTTATATTAGTAAACAGTTTGTGCCGACTGACTGGATTATAGATGAACTACGTAGAGTCTAAATTTTGGGGCCTCAAAAGATAAACTAAGACAAGCTTTTGGAATTTTGTACCCCCAATTGAAAATGTATTGAAGACTGCAGACTGCTACCAATTATTGTTTAATTGATCATACAAGAATTTTCTCTTTTTTTACAGATACTTCGTGTTGTTCTGATCTTCTCTTCAGAAGAAACTAAATTTGTTTCTTACGAATTCAGAAAGCATGAGATTACTGAAATATATCTCGGTGGAGTAACCAATGCTACTGCAAAGAGACTATCAGCATCAGGTTCTCTTCATTCGACCCAATCTACTAGGTTGACTAGGTCGAGTATATTGACCTGCATACAAAAAAAAAATCAAAAGTCCATTTTAGTTCACTTTCTTGTTCAAGAATAACTATTACTCTAGAAAAACCCAATTGAGAGATTCCAACTCAAACTGATAAGAGTGTTCCACGTACTATATTTAATCAATTCAGTGACAGACTATGCTAACAACATTCTATGCTTTCTCATTCTTGCAAACTGTGCAAGTTTTTAGGACGACTGTATATGGCAACAAGACCACTCCTATCAAAGTGAGGTTTACTGGAAACTCACTCAGAAAAAACAAAAACCTAAAATAGCCTATAAAGGGCATGCTATAAAATCAATGGAATTCGAAGAGTGAGATAGTTATAAATATGCCGTCAGACTATGCAAGTAAGGTGCTCGCAGATAAGGTCAAGTCAGACTAATAGTTTGCTTTCACATTATACCAGCTAAGTAAAGAGGCAGCGATAAACTCTCAATGTTTAAGGAGATTCCAAGAAATCAGTAGAAGTGGGTTGAACAAGACTGGGCTGTCCGCTACTCCTAATTGCTGAACAAGAAACCAGGACCATCCATGATGTGTGTGTGAAGACGTCGAGTGTTACACACATTTTGACTTTTATTGATTTTTTCTTTGCCAGTGCTGCAAGCTGATGTTTATTATTTAATTTAATGATGATGTTTATTGTTATTAATTTAATTTAACTTGGCACTATTATATATTGACGATTATAATAATTCAAAAATTTCCCTGTTAATATACAAATTAATTTAGTTTGGATTAATTTAATTTTTCTAATCTTTTTATGAATTTGCCTTAAAATTTGATTTTAACTTTAAATTGTGAGCCACTTCCAAGTTTTTAAGTTAAGAAAAAGTTGGTATCAGAGTAGTTCATGGCATTGAAGAAGCCATCTCCGATGAGCTGTATAGCCATATTGTAAAAATGAGTATGGAAAAATAATTCCAAGACAATAATACTTTTGAAAGCAGTAGTTCAAAGGCATCTGTTTTCAAACATTAAAAAGTCCTCGCTTTCACAAATCGATGCCCCCAGACCTCCGCTTTAAAAATCGAATCGGAAAGATTTTGCGCATTCGTAGCACGCCTCTCTAGACATTTTGGACAGCAAAAAAAGGATTTTTTGCATTTTCATCAAGATAGTTTCAAAATTCAAAAGACTGGGTTGCAAAGGAGCAGATTGGCTGTACTAACTCTGACTCTTCAGGAATATAATTACTTTATGATTTTGAACATGTCTCTAATTTCCGTTTAACATGTCGTGCTTAAATTATAAGACCGAAATCTACATTTATCGACATTCTCTGAACGGAACAAGATATCGAAAGAATATTAAATTTTACTAGATTTTGTATACAAGAGCCTATATGTATATACAATTTCAATCCGAAAGTCTCCTATAATCTCCAAGCTCTATACGGACGAGTGGACGGGCAGTCGGATATGTCACATGACGGACATAATAGCCAAAAAAAAAGTCGTATATAACATATCATAATGCATTTATGCATATGCACAACTATTCTTCTGCCTTAATAGATAAACATTTTGGAAACTATAATATAAGAAAACCTGAAATGCCAATTTATGGGTTGACAAAATGTGCAATAATTATGATATTGAACAAATAATGTAGCAAAAAACAAATACAAATAATAATACACTGTACACCTACATTAACTAATTTTAATTCGCTTTTGTGACGGCGATTTATGTAAAGATTATTGCGAAAGTTAATGTTAATGTTTACGTTACTATTAATATTAATGTAGGGGCAGGTCTAAATTCCGATTCTGCGCACTGCTAAACTACGTAAGTTGTGTAAAATCAATAGGCTCATGTCCGTAATCTGTGTAAAAATGTTGTTCATTTTACAAACGTATCAGAATATGATAATATTCATTTTGTTATATATTTGAATATATTTAACTTCATATAATATATAGCGAATGCAGTGCATTCAAATAGTAGTATATAATTTTAATATACATACTTGGCTTGCTGTTGTTGTTGTTTTCACAGTAGTGTTAAGTAAAATGTTTACTTATCCGTTAGTTTCTCCTTAAACAAGAGTGTAATATTGACCGAATAATTTTCTAAATTTTTTGTCTCGCCCACTGATAATAAACCACCTAGTTTTGCTTCACTTCTGTACTCAACTTGTTTTTATACCCTGTGATATCACAGTGCAAGTAAAAGCCTATCACAGCCAACAGACACGCTCACATAAGGTATATATGCCAAGTGTGCACACATATATTTTACAAATAAAACTAGTAATTTTAATCGTGAAAAAACAAACTTCTGTGGCAAATGTAATATAATAATCAAATACTATAATAATTCATGTTATTATTAAATAAAAATATGTTTTATTAATTATTAAGAAACGATGAAAAGGGTATCTGGCGACTGTTCCGTTTTATTTCTGTCCGTGCAATATGACAAGCTTTTGCGCGCGCATTTTAAGGGAAACATCTTAAAGCTTTCGATTAGCAGGGAAGTCAAAGCTCATATTAGATAACCAATGAGCAGGGTTTAAAACAAATACTAATTGGGATTTTATATTGACTCTTAAATTCTTGATTAAATTAAGTTATCTTAATATTTTTTAACTTGTTAGCAATATTAATAATACTTTAAAATACATTTAAGGTTAATAAAATTAAAATTAAAGAATCATTAAATTAAATTATAATTAATAAGCTTAAAAACCATAAGTAAATTTTATAATAGTAATTATAATATAAGATATGTATTTAAGATAACAACATTTAACAAAGTATAACTAGATTTAGATTTAACTCCTTAGATCGTAACTCTAACCTATTTATCACATTTTGACAACGATTCTAGGTTTTAGTAACAATAAATTTCAAATTCTGTATAACACATTTAGTGTAACAAATGAGACAAATTAGGTAGCTTGGACATTGTTATTATTAAGAGCCAGTTTTTAATATCCGACTAGAATAAACATTGTCTTTTTACCTAATTCATTTCAAAGTGCTGGTTAGACTCCTCCTCAGTAAGAAACTCAGCGGACTTCGTAGAAGTTTTGTATGTGATCCCACAACTATTTATTTCAGGTCTTAGGTTTTGACCACTTCTTGAAACTGGACATCGGTTTTCAAAGTCAAAAGTGTTAACGAATACGCAAACCTTGAGTTGCCATTCCATGGTATCTTCTGAAAACATGCTTCGATTAATAGCTGAGGAGATGTGGCACTATCAACTTGCATACGAGAAAAAAACCCATCATTGCACATAATTTTTCACGCTACGGGAAAGCTAGGGCGTAACAAGGAGAGGTTCAAGTTTAATTTGATTAAGAATGTAGAAAATCTTCTAGTAGCATTCACAATAGAAAAGTGTAAAACGTATACAAGCATGGCGCTCCCTAACTAACAGCCTTGAAGGATCAACTCAAAAGTGCGCAAAAGTGCTAATAAAAATATAAGACAATTTAATATTTGATATTTGATACAGGTAAAAATTATTACCCGAGTTCTTAATTATTGGTAAAGATGTTACTACTAAAATTGTGCACCACAAGTCGGAAAATAACTTTTTGTAATTATAAAACAACTAATGCGAGTGCATGTGAATATCGTGAAAGAGAGCCAAATATCCGAAATTGTGTATCATTGTATGAATCGCGAAGAACTAATTTTACAGACTTAAAAAATAAATTGAAAAACCTTGGTGCCCAATTGCGTAATGAGTGCAAAACGCTTCCCATTCCAAAATAATCATTTTGCTTGAAAAAAACGCTCCTTGAACAAATGTTTAAGTCAACCTTATAAAGCTCTAATGCCTAAATCAAAGCAAGAAATCTTTCGCCGAAATCTATATATTAAAATATGAATATTAAAAAATCTTATGACATCTCTCTAAGTATTATAGCTTATTGAAATGATTTAATAAAGAATTAAGTTGCTTGCGGCATTTTCAACCAATTAATTAAATCAGCCATCGTAAAAACGTTTTCAAATCATTTTACAATTATTAAAAAAAATATTATATTTCTGCATACATGGATATATCAAAATATACAATTAAATACAAATACAAATATACACAATTTAATAATTCAAAACACAATTAACAACAGTTGAAATTAGAATCATAGTTATCATCAAAGGGATTCGTTGAATCACGTGTTCCATGGGATGCTTCGGCCATGCGAAATTTGTCCGAAATTCTCAACTTAAATAATCCAGAAGCAAAATCATTTGAAATTGTCTTAATTGTGTTGCCAGGCTTGGAACTAAAGTTAAAGCTTTCCGAATTCGAAAGAAAGTATTCAGTATTTTTGGCACACAGAACACAATCCGTATTATCATCGCCCTTGTTAGTGCTGTAATTGTAGCTGAGGCAATCTTTGTGGAATGAATGCTGACATAGAAAATACACTGAGGGCATGTGCAACGGTTGGCGGCAAATATCGCAGCCCCTGTTGCGGAACTCCATTGGATTCGACTTGAATTGCGATACTAATGCATCATTGACATCTATTTCATTTTTGAGATCATTGTTCAACTGCAGCTCGGCTTTGACATCATTTGCATTTTTTGTAAACGTTTCCATCAAAAATGGTTTTATATCGATTATTTTGATCTCAGAGTTACTGCATACTTTTTGCAAAATATTTAGCAATGATCGCTGATCAGTTGTCAACACAGGCGCAAGACTTGGATTCTTTTTAATTGTTTCCTCGATGCATTTTGAGCTTGTTTCATCGCCAGTAGTTACTTCAGAATATCCAACGGCTTCTGCATGTCCATTTGTGTGAGTAAATTGATAAGCCTTGGATATTATTGCAATCTTCTGAGAACTAAGCGAAGTTTTCCTTAAAAAATCACGAATATATTCCGAAGATATCTTATTGTCACGCCAAAGACCAAGGTAAAGACTAAGCAAATAATAAGATAACTTTTCATCACAGTTGGAAGAACTTTCTATCAGTTCAGCTATTAGCTTTGCACAAAACTCCTCGTAATTGGAGAAAATAGTTAAAAATCGCAGTACGTTTTTTATTTTATGCGTTTTCACCAGTGATTCTGCCGTTGTGAAAACCTTTTGGGAATCCAGCGATATAAGTTCCCGACCATATTCTTGGAAAAATTGATAAATTTCATCTTCGTTCATTTGCTGAAAGTCCGTCGTCTGCAAATATTCACTGGCACTTTTTAAACTGGAGATATTAAGCGATCTAAGCGATATATTCCTAAAGTCGCAAATGTGACTGGAATCGTTTCGAGTAATCCAAAACTCATCAATTTTCGAGCTGAGTTTTTCCCGATCCACGCAACATTCAAGCAGTTTCTTGTGCTCAATGCTGGCGTGTTTATTTTTCAACAATTCATTCATGTATTGCATTAGGTGACCATTGTGCCTGAGACTTAACAGTTTCGAAATGATGTTGTATGGCTTTATTTCACCAATAGTCTGAGCATATTCGGTGACTGCCTCAGATAATCTGCCTCTTTGCAATAAATTATTGCCGTGCTGCAAACGAACATTTGCAATATTTTCACTTTCGTCGGCGCTTGCCTCTTTTTCCAAAATGCTCAGCGCTTTATCGTGCAAACACTGAGCGATTAGGAGGCGAACTTTATAATTAGTATTGTGCTGTTGCAATTGGTATTGATGGTACGTAGATATATATTGCGAGTGTTCGCCTTTAAGGATAATATGATAAGCATTTGTCGCATTGAGAATGCAAAGCAAATTCGAAATTCGTTCGTTGAAAAGAATCAATTTGTTGTGCACGTCCACAACGATGAGTCTGGAGCCAAATTGAGCCTTAACCACGACGAGCAGATGATCGCCAATCCACGACAGAAACTCCTTTTGACCAGCAATCACGGAGCAGCCTCCGCGACCATCCCGACTAAAACAGTAAATGGCATCATCTCGTCCAACGACGAAAAACGAGTTGGGCCCAAGTGGTTCGGACATGGTGCAACACTGGTTATGCATATCCCTATCGGTGCCCAGTGGATATGTGGCGATAATTGAAGCTCTATCGTTCAATACAAGACTATAGACTCCATCAAGGGACATGACGAACACATTGCAAATTTGCGTCTCCGACTGCTGATAGCAAGTATTAAATTCTATTCCATTTATGGCACTTGTGGCAATGCTCTGCTGACAAATATTTGTCGAAAGATCTCGGTTGATTTTACCAAAATAGAGGAGGATGTCACCCCGCTCGAACCCTATGCCTAAGGCATATGTCTTATCGGGTCCAATGATGGCGACCTGCATAAGTGTGACCCGACTCGTTGTGGGCAAAATTGCGGATGCGAGGCATGAAAATCCCTCCTTTTTGAACTGGTTAAGATCGTATATGTATATGCCCAGCGAACGATTTGTGTCATTTTGAGCCACTATTGTGAGCATATTGTTCGTGGTTAGTGCACACAGTTTAATTGGCTGCTTGATTTCGTGGCAATCAAATCGTAGAGGCATTTTATCATTCTCAAAGAAAACATGCACAAATCCATTTTTGTCGCATAGTACGAGAGAAGTGCTCGTTGTTCCATTGGATGCTTTGACTAGGCTAAAGCAGCGCGCCGCTATTTCTGTAATTGTGTTATCTGCTTTGATTGAGCGCAAAGTGATTAAATCAAATAGTTTGACTTTTTTCCATTCCAAGACACTCATCCTGATGATTTATATGTACAATACTATATAATAATAAACTGTTTTTGTGGGTGTAAGCTAATGATGTGAGAGATCATCGACATATTCGTATATATCGATGTTTCTGTCTTTTTGAGTTCAGGTTATCGCGTCCACGGTTTTTCGGTAGAACTCGACTTGTGTTCAGCGCTCAATTCCATTTTCAACATGCTGATTGTGTTCATTATTCATTGCTTAATTTTATTTATATATATGTATATGTATTACTGTTCTTCTTTTAATTCAGTTTAATTCTGGAATTTCATATTCTTTGTGTTAATAACCTTCTAAATATATCGTAAAATTTCAGTAGCTACTCTTCCCGTTGGAAGCACTCGCAGTGGAAACTGGCTAATTAGGTATGCGAAAAATGCATAACTATCGGTTGGTTTTTCCATCCCTATTTCTATCAATATTGTGTTAAATCAACATCGCTGAAAGTAAGGATGTTTGGAAATATTAGAGCCCTTCGAAGGGTTTTGGTGACACAAAGAGCAATACAAGTTTTAAATGGCAACACAAATCTAATAAGCAGACAAAGTCATGTGTAAGTAGTACGACTTATTCATCAGGCGTACATAGAATATTGCTTTTGTTATATTACATAACGTTTTTATTTAGTGTCTCTTACCGAAATGCTCCACCGCCTCACTCAAAGGCAACTAGAATTGGGGCCGTTGCCGTTGGAGCAGCGATGTGGTGGTGGGTAATCTGGCACCTATGGCATGAACCCGATCACATAACGGTAAGTACCAGCCTTTCCCCGTATTTATATTTGTATTCACCGAAATTAACCGGTATTTTTGTATTCCCAGGGAGAGTTCGACTACCCAGATCCGCTGAAGTGGAGCAATGCCCAACTGGGAATCCCTCGTGATGATGCATAATGTAATTTTTAATTGAACAGAGTTGATACAATGTTATAAATACAAAACGTTGCTGTTGCGATTCATGGGATAAAGCAAACAAACATCAGCCTTCTAATGATTAACGCATCGCGATATTATATTTTAAATTGAAAATCAATTGTCCAAGTTTAGTTTTTCATTAACAATGACACCCGCAATGGAGTGATTGATGAAATGGGGTTTTATTTTTGGCAAACTTTAAAGTGCATTCAAAATCTTTCGGCTGCGAAATACTCTCTCTTTTATAAGGATATAGGTTTTTGGCTTAGTTTCATACCATCATTAGAAATCTGTAAAGTGTATTGTAGAGTTGTGCAAATTAATGTAAAACATTAAGGCATCTCCGGCCCCATAAAGGATATAAAAATTAACCATAGACTACCCGCTTCCGCATTGGCTGGATTTCGCTGATGCAGCACACTCGTGAGCAGCGTAATCAGTGTTGAGCGGCCCTTGGCCCTAAGTACCAAATACGCTGATGCGATATTTCTTATGAGCAACAAACCCAGCATATTTTACACTTTCCGGGATTGGCCGCGAGAGCGAAAGCGTAATGGCTACTCTAGGTTAAGAGGTTTTCTGATATGCATTTTGTACTTAGCTCTAACCACACTGACGAAGATGCGAGATGCCCCTCGAATAATATAGTCATGATAACTCAAAAACTGTTCGACTTGATCAAGGCGGAATGTGATGCCTTCAGTCACAACATTTTAATTTTTGTCCCGTCACGGCAAATGCCGAATATTTCAGGTTTTGTTCAAATTTTCCAATCAAAAATTAATGCCAATTTCAATTTATTATTATTATTAGGGGGAAGCTGCACCGCGACCTATTTGATCTATTGTGTCCCCTTCTGAGCTTATAGCTTTTCCATCAGCCCCAACTCCCGCACGAATGCGATGATCTTTGTTGGGTTGAGGTCTTCTATGTCTTTGCAATTCAAAACATGCGCCCCTAGGAGGTTGCTTCTTCTTCTAGCTAACGCGACACATTCTGCCAGGATGTGCATCGAGGATTCCTCCTCTCTTTCACAAAACCTGCATAGATCGCTACTATATATACCCAAAATTGTCAGGTGACTCCTTAGTCTACAGTGTCCTGTCAATAGACCGGTGAGTATCCTAAGGCTGTTCTTTCCCATGGTTATATTTTGTTTAAATCGTACAAGATTATAACTACCTAGGAGACATCTGGCTTGTCGGAGTCCTACTGCCTCCGACCAGCTCTGTTGCTTGTTAGGGGCCTTCCTGCCCCCATTCTGCTTGCTTGTCAGCCGCCTCGTTTCCCGCTATGTCCCTGTGGCCCGGGACCCATCGTGGGTGAGCCTGTTGTGAGTCCCGAGTAGGTCTAGCTTTGAACGAACTTCATGGACTACCTTCGATGTTATCTTAGTCCCCATTATAGCGTTTAATGCTGCTTGACTATCGGATAAGATGGATATATTCGTATTCCGATAGTTACGTTCTATATTGAAGTCCGCACAACTCCCTATCGCACACACTTCAGCCTGAAATATGCTGATGTGCGTTCCCAGGGATTCATGGTAGAATACCCAAGGACCCACCACTCCAAGGCCCGTGCCCTGATTCGTGAATGATCCGTCGGTGTACCATTTTATGGTGTGCGGTTTCATGGGATGGACTTCATCCAGAGTTGTCCATTCTTTTACTGCTCATACAAACTGTGAAATTTCGCTCGAATATGTATTCGGCTACCATTTCGTCCCTAGGTTGCATCAGCAGGGGCCGTTCGTTTGAAAGGACTTGGGCATCTTTGTGGCTTAGGATATGATTGCCCCCAACTCCTTCTGCCGATATCCTTAGAAGCGTGGCTTTCTGCTTGAGCCTTATGATATGGTGGAGTGGTGTGAGCTCCATTAAGGCTTCAAGGGCCATTGTTGGGCAGGTGCGCATAGCTCCTGTCATACATACGCAGGCCATCCTTTGCAACTATTGTAGTTGCTTCTTCACGGTGGCCAACCGCGCCCTGTCACTCCGTGCTACCACCCCATAGGTTAACATGGGCCTTACTACCATCAGGTATAGCCATCTTAATATCTTTGGTGATGTACCCCATGATTTGCCGGCAATACTACGACATGTATAAAGCGCCCTAGAGCACTTCAATATCGTGTTTTGCACATGGGTGCCAAAGTTAAGCCTTCTGTCAAATGTGACTCCCAGGTATTTGACCTCCCTACTCTTTTCTAGTAGGGTCCCTGAGAGCCATATTTGTCTCATCCTCTGTAACTTGTGTCGTCTGGTAAAGGGGACGATGACTGTTTTTGTAGGGTTTAGGTTGAGTCCAACCTCCATACACCAGTCATACGTTATCCTTAGCCCTGACTGGACTGTCACAGAGTAATTCTTCAAATTTGCCGTACAGTGCTACTTCCTTATTATCAATTGCCGCACTCAAAGTACGTCGCAGCTGATAAAGTACTGTGTCCGTGGACCTGCATACTCTGTATGCATGCTGCGTTGGGTGCAGCGGCCTTTGCTTAAGCAAAGTGCTTCTGATTTTATAGTCCACCAGCTTTCCCAACGTTTTCAGTAAAAAGATGTTAAGCTGATGGGTCTGAAGGACTTTGGGCTGGTAATGTCTTTCTTCCCAGCCTTGGGGATGAAGACTACCCTAGCTCTCCTCCACGCGCCCGGTATGTATCCAAGGGCTAGGCTACTTACTGATGCTTTCCTAATACGGGAGAGGAGTATTTCCTGTCCCGTTTGAAGGAAGGCTGGCGATATGCCTTCCGTTCCAGGGGACTTATAGGGCTGGAATGTACCAATTGTCCAATTAAGCCTTTCCCTTGTGATTGTCGACTTGGCACATGCCCAATGCATTTCAATTTCAATTTACTTCAATCTTTTTTTTTCAAAATTATTTCCTAGCATAGTTGGTCCTCTAAAATTCGGAGGGTGAATAATTCCGTTGACATGACGACGGAGTAATAATCAACATTATTGTACGAGCTCGAAAATATTTATTTTAGCTTTCATCATTCATTAATTGTTGGTTGTGCATTTTGCAATCCTTAAATGATCTCAAAAATGTTAGTTTTTAGAAATGTGTAATCAATGTCAACTAATCTTTGTTTTTTCGTCTTTCAATTAAAATTTCAGACATTGTTTATATGGAATTTTATCGAAGTTCAAATTACGTCTATGAGAAGTCAGTTTCAGCTCAATATGCTTAAAATAAAATGCCTTATAAACTTCTATTGGGGATACTAATCCATAAAATTTCCCTTTAAAAAATTAATAAATAATCAGCACTTGGCATTTTTAGGGATTCTCGAGTTTGATCGTTAATATCTTGTTTCCCGGTACCTGGTGCAATTTTGCTAGTCATTCCCACTCCCACTCAAAGGTTTTCGATTTTTTTCTCTTTTCCATCTAAACGTGCATGATGAGCCAGGCACAGGACAAGTTGCAGTTCCACGAACTGGAGCTGGACATGCGCATACTCAAGGCAATTGCGCAGTTCCAAGCTGGTGCTGGTGCCCACAAAAGAGCTCCAACGATATGGCAACACAGAGTCATGCTCTCGCCAACCAACCGAATATTGTGGTGGCGACACCCTTAAAAATTGGCACCTATGAGCATATGCTGGAGAAGCCAGCGGGCAAAACACAACGCAAATCCCAGCACAGCGATCACGAGTCGAGCACTGATTTTCAGTGCGTAAATAATGTTATTAATTTTGACTTACCACGCGATGTCACGTCATATATCCATCAGGCTGGACGCACAGCTCGTGGCAATAGCAATGGCTGCGTTTTCTCGTTTGTCAACGGTAAGAAGTTGCCCATCAACATGTCCGTTGCGGAGAAACTGCGTAACAACTTTGGCCGGAACACGATACACAAAAAGGATAACGCTGCCGTCGTCGTCCAGCTAAGAGGATAACCAGAAGGCGGGCAAAAGTAAAACAGTCGAACGGCTCAACAGCCTGGAACGTCCGCAGAAGGAAGTCGTCTACCAATTCAAAATGGAGAGGCTGGAGGCGTTTCGATGCAGATACACGGATATGTGAGATCAAGACATAGATTCTCAACTGTGAGATGCTCAAGGACTTTTTCGAGGAAACCACGTGATCTGCAGGCGTTGCGTCATGAGAAACCATCGCGCACCATTAAGGTGCATTCGCATCTCGCTCATGTCCCGGAATACATATTGCCCAAGGCACTCAAGGGTGGCGCCAAGGCGGCCTTTCAGCGCCAGAGGAATGCTCCCCTGATGGTCAGCAAAGTAGACTATGTAAGCGACGTAAGCAGCCAAAAGGCAAACGAGTCAAATGAATTCTTCATATGTTTTACTGAATGCGGCTGGACGGAGAAGTGTTCTCTATTTTATTA
Organism: Drosophila hawaiiensis; assembly: GCA_037043685.1. Lineage (NCBI taxonomy): Eukaryota > Metazoa > Arthropoda > Insecta > Diptera > Drosophilidae > Drosophila > Drosophila hawaiiensis. Next base: position 395,870 of record JBAMBA010000072.1, on the reverse strand, counting down.
ATGACGTCCTTCGCTGTGCAAACATTGGTGAAAATCGAATACCAATAGCAATAAATGTCACTCAGAATTAAAATCATTTCACAAATTGTATTTGCGAAGTTATTCCTATAATTATATCAAGAGTTCGGTTAGGTGTAACTGCTAATCGAGCTCTTTAATTTCGTGTCTACTTCAGATAATTGTATCACTGACTTTCCAGCTGATATCGGCGATGCGGATATTGAGAAATAAATTCGCTTTGGGGCGTATATCATTTCCAGATCTGATTTCAACGTGCCGAGATTGCTTTCTCTAAAAATTCTAAGGGGGAAACAGAGATCGAGGCTGATGAGAAGCTGGAACATGACAAGAATCAAAGATCGCGTATAGTTAAATTGGGTGTTGTATATAATAATATCTACATCATGATGCATTTTACAAAACAATTAATGCTGTCTGGAAAATTAACCAGTGCATTTATTTATTCAAATCCCAATGTTTATTTTTTAAGCATGAACGTCACGCTGAGCCTTCTCCCAGGCAGCCATTGGTCCGTGCTCTCGTCGGTATTTGACATTGCATCCATCGTGCTCGAGGCGATTGTCATCGCGCAGTTCCTCGTAGCGCTCCCGTTCGTACTTGGTGAAACCCCACTTCTTCGACACGTAGATCTAACGAAAAGACAACAAATTTTATTATAATCATTTCGAGATATAAATAAACATTTCCGCATTACCTTCTGGCGACCTGGGAACTTGAACTTGGCACGACGCAAAGCTTCGATGACTTGAGCCTTGTATCGGTCACTGGAACGCACCGACATAATGGGCTGTCCAATGCGAACGCGAGCAACGGTTCCCTGTGGCTTTCCAAAAGCACCTCTCATTCCAGTCTGAAGCCTAAAATATACACATAAATGTATGGGAACTGAGTAATTTGAAGTTACAAGACACTTACCTATCGGCTCCAGCGCACGACAACATTTTGTTGATGCGAATGACGTGGAATGGATGCAAACGCATTCGGATGTGGAACTGATCCTTGCCACAGAACTTCACCAGATACTTGTTGCAGCAAATGCGTCCAGCTTCCAAGGCTTCGCTGCTCAACTGTTCGTATTCATCGGACACCAAATGGACGCATAGCGGGAAATCCTCAACAGTCGCCTTCTTTCTGCCCAAATCGAAGATGCGAATCTTTGGGTCGGGTACACCACGACAGAAACGCGACTTTGGGTACGGCTTGTTCTTACAATAACGGTAACTTCAATGTGCAATAAGAAAATTAAATTTAAGTTAAGCATTTTGATTGCTTACCAAATAAACATAAATACTTACCACCTAGCTGGTCGGCGACCCATCTTCAATCTGAAACAATATCGAGAACAAAGCAAAACAATAAGTACAAAATATAATTATTGTTTATTACATAGCAGTTATTGCGCTTTGACCATGAAAGCTGCCAATAATTTAAACTAAAATCCGAACAGATGTTTATAGATATTTGTATGCCCAATTTGTGTACCTTTCACCGTACGGCTCAACACGAAAGGAAGTTAGTTCGTTCAACGGAAATACACAACCAAAATTTGCAAAATCATCGTCGAATCGATAAGTTTGGCCTTATCGACAGCCAACGATACGCCAAGGTAGCCACAAAATGTTAACGTCGTTATAGAATATTGAAGTAATGGAATTTAACTTCGAACATATCTTATTCAACATATATAAAATTACATTATTTATATCTATTATATATATCTTTTATGTTGTTTTTGCTTGGTGTTTGTGTCATATGAGGGGATATAAACTTAACGGTCCACGGAAATAGGCACTTAAAACGGTGCGACACCCTGCGGAATTCATTGGAAAATTCCAATATAAATTCACATATTTATCACCTAAATTCACAGCTGTTATATGTCAAGAAAATAACTGAAAAACAAGTAAATTTCAATATTAGAATTGATTTTTGACAATAAATTGTATAAATTTGTTGCTGTTTTTTCATGCCTAATTGTCGATTTTGAGAAATAAAGAGAAATCAATTACAGGAAGAGTATCAGTGCTGCTGATTATTGACTCCGCCTTCAGATTTTCATAAAGTATACTAAATCCGTTTGGATCTTTAGTAACAGCGTCCACAGGGAAACTGACATTTAATTACATAAATAAATAGAGTCACCTACAAGCGATGAGTTGCAAATATAATTAAAAATAAATGGTTCAATTAAAAAGCTTAACGAAAGAGTTTATAATAATAAATATAAAAAAAAGTAATGTACAATAATATGAATATAAAAATATCTATATGTTAATAATAGCACAATTGGCTTTGCAAAATCTGTGAACTGTTAAGCGCCCGCAAAATGTTATGTGCTATTAGCCTATAAAACCATTTCCATTTTATATTATTGTAAATTTATAGACCCGAAATTCTGTTTAATTTTATATTGTTATTTCTTATGTATTTAAATTAATTGTGTTTGGAATGGAAACGCACAAACATTTAGGAATTCGAAGTTGATATTGTCCGATTCCATGTTCCAAAGTGATCGATAGGCTTACAAATGTTTTATGTTTCATTTTCAAAGTCTCTTCTCTATCTGTAACGAGAGCCTGTACTGACAACTTGGCATATTTCCGTCTTTTGGATTTTGGTCGGCCACAAAGGTGGGTGCTCAAATATTTCTGTGTGGATATTAATTTTTTCGTTTGCCAAGTAATCAATATATATTAATGTAATTTATTTTGTTTCTTTCTGACAGGTAATTACAACTGCAGGTCTTACAAAGTGTATTTTTCTATTCCAAACTGATGATACTTCCATGCACCACTCTGATGCTTTTTAAGCAACGTGCAGATTATGGATATTCTGACAAATCCGCAGAGATCGATCCAGAGTAAATAAAGTGATTTAAATTATATTTAAATGACACTTTCAATCTATTTTTAGGTTTTAATAATTATGAGAAAGAAAAAATTACAAAAAATAGACCAATGATGTGACAAGTTATGTATAAAAATAACAAATTCCGTTTGTTGCTAGGTCTATCAGCCGTTGAAAATGGGTGCCTACCGCTATATGCAGGAACTGTATCGGAAGAAGCAGAGCGATGTTATGCGCTATCTGCTCCGCATCCGTGTCTGGCAGTATCGCCAATTGTCAAAATTGCATCGCTCTCCGAGACCCACTCGCCCGGATAAGGCTCGTCGTCTTGGTTATCGCGCCAAGCAGGGCTACGTCATCTATAGAATCCGTGTTCGCCGTGGAGGTCGCAAGCGTCCCGTGCCCAAGGGCTGCACCTACGGCAAACCCAAGAGTCACGGTGTCAACCAACTGAAACCGTACCGTGGATTACAATCCATTGCTGAGGTGAGCGATGTTCTAAAAAAAAATATAAATACCTTTCTGTTCTTAACTGATGATAATCACGTGCTTCCTGAAGACAAATATATGTGGCATTAACTTCCTTAGATGTCTGAACCCAATTCAATCTATACTCTCATATTCATAATACGCCGGATAGTAATTAAAGATTTTCTCAACATTTTTCTAGGAGCGTGTTGGCCGCAGACTTGGTGGTCTACGTGTGATGAACTCTTACTGGGTGGCACAGGATGCCTCCTACAAATACTTTGAGGTTATTCTGGTGGACATTCATCACAATGCCATCTGCCGTGACCCCAAGGTTAACTGGATCTGCAAGCATGTGCACAAGCACCGCGAGCTGCGTGGTCTGACCTCGGCCGGAAAGAGTTCCCGTGGTCTCGGCAAGGGTTACAGATATTCGCAGACCATCGGCGGATCCAGGCGTGCTGCCTGGAGACGCAAGAATCGCGAACATATGCACAGGAAGCGCTAAGCTGCAATTACGTTTCTGTGAAAACATTCTGAAAAAAAACAAAAAACATTTGAAATACATATTTCAAAATGTGTACAAACGTGATTTGTATTGTGTACGATTTATTTGTAGTTTGCCAGATTAACGAAGATATAAGAAGAGGCTTCGTTAAACTAAGCAATAATTATAGATTTGCTAGATATTTTGAATATTTATTTCATATTTTGAGAATAGCACTGAATTTACGTTGTGTAATTTCTGACTATATTGAAGCTGGAGACTATATCTTATTCAATATTAAGATGTTTAAAATAAATAGTGTAGACCACAATGATTTTATCAATTTTTATTGATGAACATTTAAAGTTATTAAAGAAACATTCGATCAATGGATGGGATGGATGTTGCGTTAACTCCCGTGTTCTATAAATTCTATAGGTATTTAGTCAGTCATATTGTGGAAATGTGTAGCATGCAGATTGAAATCTGTTCTTGATCAGCGTCTATAGCTGAGTTGGCTTATCTCAGTGTGAGCCTTTAAAACAATTTTGAAAATAACTCATTTTTATTTATTTTATTCATAACTCTCAAATACCCTAACATCAATTTCCGATTGCAAAGATTGCAGAAACTAATATACCGATTCACTTGGGAAAATATTGATACTTTGCAATGATCACAATTTTCTCGTTCGGATTTTATTCACGTGTGGGTTTGAACATTTGATTCTATATTTGCGGAACATTCAAAAACAAAAGCGTAATATTTTTTATATTAAATTAGAGGAAATGCGACAGATGACGGCAAACCAAACGAATTTTTGTTTATGGTCCTTGAATTTTTATATCCTGAACCCTTTAAAAATGTCTAATAATTAAAAAGCGAAGCTATCCCAAACAAAGTAACAGGTAAAAGACCCTATTAAATATATATAATATGTATCTAATATACTGACCTTCTGTTCGTATATATTAGCAAGCGAATATAAAAGCTACATAATGTAAGTTCTTTTAATATAAATTCTCGTATATCGCGCGCAAATCGGTAACTCCCTACGTGTTGCATGTATCGATATATATCGATTTCGATATCTATAAATAGCCATGTTTAACAGCATCCTTGCTATATGATATATAAGACACGTTAACATAGATATACTTTATCATTTTCTCTTTGTGCTCGATCACTGAGCAAATTCGGCTCTCCGATTATTCATAAATCGAAATTTCAAGCGACCGCAATGCAAAACGAACAAACTCGATAATATTTGCATTAGCTTCAATTTTCTCTCCAATAATTCTACCCATTCTTGGTGATTGAGAATCAGATGATCGTGTCTGCGCAAAAGTTCTATTAAAAAATAAAGACAGGAACGAAAATTGGGGATACTTAAGCGGAGCCGACCCATCAACTTGATCAAGCAGTGACGTATAAATATACCATATATATGTATATAGTGTTTTTTTGGTTCGGCTTTGCGAAAGGGATAGTAGAGGTTTTTTTTGCTTGCATAATTTATTGGGTGTAAAAGGGATGACAGATGATTTGTTTTGGCTTGTCAGTCCGACAGTATTTGGCTGATACTAAATTCATAAAAGCAATAATTTGTTTCTAAATATTTCATTGCACGGCTAACAAAGAAAAATTGTACGTGTCCATCAACTTCCACAACGCCTGTTTTACGACTGTCGCAATTGGAGCACCCTGTATAATTATACCATGAACATGAAAATGTTTCTATATTAGTAGCAAACAGATGATTTCTTTCTTCTTTTATAAAATAAAAATAAATGTTATATCTGATCGCAAAATGGTATTTACAAAAATATGATTCAAACATTTTTTAAATATTAAAAACCGAAGATTTGTAATGGTCGGCGAATAGATCCCCCTTTTGGGGGAAGAGTAGAGTACTCAACGCTATCTAGCGGTCAAACGATGGTAGTTGAGTCACGGCAGAAGTTGGGGCAATCAACTTCAAAAGACCCTAATGATCTCTGGGAGAGAATTTGTTTAACAAATAGGTAACATTTAAAAAGATAGAAAAAGGTCAAAATTAGAGGCCAGTTGAATGTGAAAGGGTCGAAATTGGAGGCAAACAAAATGAGAAGTGCGTGCGTGGGCCAGAATTTATTTAAATACCGCCGCAAGAGGATATTTAAATTTGTGCAGAAATACAAGTTAAACAACCCATAAATAAAAGTTGTATATAAAGCTGTGGAAAACGATCTATACAGAAAACTAATAAAAATATCAAGTATCATAAATAAAATAAAAGCAAATATAATGCAACAAACAATATAATATTCGTAACTATTAAATAATATGTACAACGTATTACATTTATACTGATGAAACTGCACAAGAAGCAGTAGTAGTACCTGTACACTAACGTAACTGAAGAGTTATGAAAAGTTATGTTTTAATTGGCTGAAATTAGTTTTGATTTTGTAATGAAGGCTTAATTTGACTAAATATTTCTTATTTTTAACTTATGAATATCATTTTAAATTTTATCTTACATTTAATTAAATTTCAATTGTTTTTTACTTGTACTTTTTGTGTGGACTGACTTTAGTTAACATTAAATAAATAAATACAAATAGGGTGAGGTCCTCACCTGTATCCGAGCGAAAATTAAATAAGAAATATAAGGGAATGTCTCAGATAAATTATTACGAGAAATTTAGAAAAAGGCAGGCTGTATAACATCCGCAGTTGCGAGCGGATAAGGCTGATAAAGGTATTTTTTAAAATTTTATTTATACAAAAATATACAAATTATTGTTAATTTGCCGCCCAATATATTGCGGTCGATCCCCACCTGAGCCGATAGCTAGACGGACGGGCGATATATTGGTGCTTCCGATAGGCAAGGAGTAACAGATTCATCTGATCAGGCTTGAGCGAATCTTAAAAGCGATACTTGTTCTACTCTTTTTTGTCAGTATTTTTCGTTGGTATTTTATAAGTACTTTGTTTCGTGACCACGTTTTGCTATTTGATTCCCCTTTGATCCCAGATTAAACGCAGACGTGCTCGATTTTGTACAATTTGCATCTTCGCAACTGCATTTCAATATTGACTAAATGGATCAAATTTCGAAAGGCTGGTTCAGTGAAATCCAGGATGATTTATGGCCGGGACAATCGTTTTCTTTGAAAGTAAAAGAGGTTCTTCATGCAGAAAAATCTCAATTCCAAGATATTCAAATAGTTGATACGTAAGTTATGCAAACACATACAAATAAAAATCCCATCATATAAGATTATCTACTTATATTCATTTTCATAAGCATGTGTGCACCATCAGTTCTATGAATAAATATTTACTTGTTCTAAGAAGTACATCTGTATCTGTGTGTTTGTGTGCTGTATTCGAAATGCATTTGTGTACAACAAGATTATTATTATTATTCCTATAAAGAATAATTCTCCATGCATGACCATTAAATCGTCATTCAAAGAACAAAAAATGTTTCATCTTGTTACTGTTTACCCTATATAAAAGCGAAATTGTTGTAAGAAAAGTTGGGCACGTCCGTGATCTACCTTCATATTTATATATGAAAGGACCCTTGGATAATATAGGATCACAATCGCATCGAACAGGTGGGCCTGGGATTGAGTTCAAGAAAATTGTTATTATTTTTTTGTTGTTATCTTACATTAAAAAAATGTTAAATACAAAAATTGAAACAATTAAAATTTTAGCTTACATAAATCTTATGCAACTTATTAATTAATATTTTAAACACGAATTTTGGAGCATTTTATCATAAGTTTTTGGCAATCACTTCTTCAGATAATCTTTTCATCATTTTTTGCCTCTGCTGTGGCCTGGGACTCCATTTTTGACTAGTCTTTCCTACATTCATGAAAAGGTAAATTACTGAATTAGTAATATAAATAATGATAAAATATTCATTAGATCTAAAAATATTGCTTTTTCTGCAAGAATTTAACAGAGTTAGTTTAAGAATTTAACACATTTAATAATATTGATGTGCATTAATTTAATTTTAGTACTTAGCCAGATTAAGGTCATTTATTTTTGCCAGCGTTTTCCTATTAAAATTTATTTTTACAGGGAAACCTATGGAAGGTGCCTCATTCTCGATGGAATCATTCAATGTACTTCCCGAGATGAGTTCTCTTATCAGGAAATGATATCTTTCTTGCCACTGTGCTGCCATCCAAATCCACAAAAGGTTTTAATTGTGGGCGGCGGCGATGGGGGTGTGGCCCGGGAGGTTGTCAAGCATCCTTTGGTTAAAGAAGTCCACCAAGTAGAAATCGATGACAGAGTTGTGGAATTATCCAAAAAGTATCTACCCTCGATGGCGTGTGGCTTCGACAGCGACAAGGTAAAGCTTACAATTGGCGATGGATTTGAGTACATGAAACAACACAAGAACGAATTCGATGTCATCATAACCGATAGCTCGGATCCAGTTGGTCCGGCAGTGAATTTGTTCCTCGAAAGCTATTTTGAGCTGCTGAAGAATGCACTGAAAGATGGCGGAATTATTTGCTCGCAGGCGGGCAGTTTTTGGCTGGACTTTGATCATGCCAAGAAAACAATGAAAGGATGTGGAATTCATTTTCCAAAAGTTGGATATGCCGTTACCTCAGTGCCGTCTTATCCATGTGGTCACATCGGATTCATTGTCGCATCTCTCAATGCAAGCCGGGATCTAAAGGAGCCCGTGAAAAAGTTTGAAAAATCCGAAATAGATGCGTTAAATTTAAAATACTATTCCAGTGAAGTTCATTCCGCTGCTTTTAGCCTACCCCGTTGGGTTGAGAAACACTTTTACGAATAATAGTTTCTACAAAATAAATTAAGTTCATGTTGTGCCTTCTCTACAAATGTAAATACCAAGTTTACAAAAATACAGACTTAAACGATTAATTATTATTTAAATACTTTCTTGTACGCAATTTGTATTTATTTTTATTTTGATGTTAACCCACTATAAACCGGTGTGGATTTTTTGGACTGTGACAAAAGACAAATATTAATATATTTTGACGCTCATTATTAGCAATGCTCATTTTTCAAATCGAAATGCATAAAGTTAGTTGTGAGAGAAAAAACAGATTACAAATTAATTTATTAATGTTTTGGCTCTTTTGCTTTATAATTTCCACAAGGGAAATAAATTTGCAATTTCATGATGGAAATCGAGTTTGAACTGAAAAGATCTGAAATATTTTTAAAGTTGTTCTAGATTTCTATTACCAAAAATTTCAATTAATTATTCGCTTGCATACTTACAAGCTAAACAAAATTTAGAGTTCTTGAAAGCAGCCGTGAAAATTTTTAGGTCATCCAAGTAGTTAGCTTCTGAGATTTTACTGATTTTTAACTATAATTTTTACATCAAGTTTGGTTAAATTTTCACTGTGCGTTGGTATTATTTATTTTGTTGTTGATAATTGTTGAAAATGCCTATTTTTGTCATACACTATAAAAAACCAATTATTCAAAAGAAGTTTATGCTTGTTTTGCGATCGTCTCAGATAGCCCCGATAACATCGAAGTAACCAAAAGAAAAAAAATAGATTAGCAAATAAGTTTTAAACAATTATGATTAAAAATTATTGATTTCAAAAAGCTAGTTTATAATCGTGATTATGGCATAACCTTAAAACAATACACAACAGAAAAGAATAATTGCAAACGCAAGTCCCGCTCATACAAAAAGTGATAGGTTGTTTTCAAAACAAGTTTTGTTTTTAAGGAAACATATCGATAACTATCGCTGGTTCGTGCCAACAATTGAATAATTTGAGAATTTATCGCACAGCCAGCTGCAAGAGATAAATGCAAATTAAAAGCCCGAGTTGTGTTAATGTTAAGTTTCCGATCTATTTGTTGAAGACTTAAAGGCAATTCCTTTATTTATAAATTATATTATAAGTCTTGCAAATTGTAATTCTACATAAATATTATTATTAAGTTTGCTTGTCTCCACCATAATCAAACAACTTAAATACGGACAACAAAAATTGTTCGTATATTCAATTTGTAGATGCTAAATTACAATTCATCGTGGCCATTGTCTTCGGAATCATTCTTTGATTCCATATTGTCCTCGTCCTCATCGTCATCGTCCTCGTCATCCTTGTCCTTGTTCTGCTTGGACTCCTCCTCATCCTTTTTCCGCTGCACCTCATCCTGCAACTCCTTCATTTTCTTCTCGCCAGCCTGTGTGGCTTTTACCCCCTCCGCCGTCTTCGATGCCAGCTCGATGTCATCGGTGATGAGGACATTGTCGAAAATGGTGCCCGATTTCACTTGCCACAAATCGAAGCCCAAAGTGCAAATCTCCTTGCGCAGATACAGTTTGTCATCGGGACTGTGCTCGGGATTATCGATTTCTGGATGCTCCCATGTGCCCTTATAGTTGGGGTTGTCCAATTGCTTGGGTTGCCACTCGCCCTTATATTCGGGATTATCGACCATTGGGGGTTCCCATTCCCCATCCATTTCATCGTCCCAATCCTCGGGCTTGGTCGCATCGGGGTCTGGAATGTGCTGTGGCTTATCCCAATCCTCTGGTTTCTTATCATCGGGATCGGGAATTGTGGCCTTAAAAAAATGAGTGGTAATAATTAGTCACGGGAAATAGATAAGCATTTGTGTAAGTTGTTTGAAGAGAATAAAGTAGAATAAATAATACAAAAAAATTAATGTTATAATAAAAGAATATAAAAAAAATATATATATATAAAAATAAAAAATTAACAATTCAAAAATAAAAATAATATAACTTATCCAAATCAAAAATAATAACGACAATCATTATCATCCCCATCAATAATAATAATATAAACAATTTACCTTATCAGCCCAAACAATAATAACAACAATAAAAATAGTGTTAGTAAAAATATGATGACAATAATAAAACCATTTTTTACCTTATCATCCCAATCTTCTGGCTTCTTCGCATGCGGATCCTTGATTTTCTTGGGTGCCAAAAAGTCCCAATCATCCTCGAGATTTCCCGATTCTACCTTCTCGTTATCGATTAACACCTCATAAGTGTTATCTGGCTTAACGATGAGTGTGTAGAAATGTGTGAAGACATCGTCCTTGCACCTAATGTCCTTGTTAATTAAGTGATTCTTGCCCTTGTAGCTCAAAATCACGTGCACCTTTTTGGTGCCAGGACCACAAATATCGGGACCAAACATAATCTCATACGGCGAGTCTCCATGCATATCGGTTTGATCCAGCGAACAATCGAATAGTTTCACATAGCCGCCGCCACAATCGATATTCTGCTCGTGCTTCACCGAAAATTGGACAACAAGCGGTTTTCCCTCATTCGAAAAACCATCGAATTTCCTTGAAATGGCATAGAAACGTGCATCTTGGGAAGTTTGAATGCCTAAAGGGAAATTTTTTTTATTGGTTAGAAATGAAAATGTAAATATATAAATATGTATATGTATGTTTGTGTGAGTGTTTTCATGCAAATAAACATTAGCACACTCACGTAACTATTTGTTTGTATGTATGTGTGTATTTATATTCGCTTTATTACGCACCTTTGTCGGCTTCGGCATCGTTGAAAAAGGAGCCCGCTGAATGAACAAATTTGCCCAGCTCCTTGCCGGGATGCTTGCTGTAGACCCACTCATCCTGCCAATTATCTACAGCAAAGAAAAAGATATATATATTTCAGTATATTATACATATATATATATATTCAGTGCAAAATTTACCGTTTTGGAATTTGTCTTCAAAGAAAACGTCGGCGTTTACAAATCCTATTGTAAATAGCGCAAGAATCGCTCTCAGATACATGATGAGGCCGTGTTGTTTCTTCAAACTTCAGCTACGAACTGCGGAGTCAGCAATTTGTGTGCTTCTAACTAAATGCCGGCTTGCTAGATGAATGCCGATATCAGAGAGAGATGAACGTATGTGTGCTGTGTAAAATCGGTGGAGCGACTGGATTGGATACATGTGGACCAATCACAATTGTCAACGTATCAACAAGTGTTGGAAAATTTCTCAAATTCGCTTCACATTCGATAGGTCCATCAGCACTTACATAAGCCAAGTACGCTGCTCCATCTAATTGATAAATAACTTTTGCACCTTACGCTGAATTTATATTGTACATATATTAATAAAATTAATTTTAATTAAAAACTTCAAGGGTTATTATATTTTTAATATATATATTATATTATTAAAAAAGGGCCTCCAGTATTTAAGAACAGCATAACTCGAGAGAATTTTCAGAAGCAAAAATTCATTATTTTATTATCTATTAACAGAGGACAACTGTAGCTAAAATAAATACCAAAATTAGGTAAGCCCAAATTATGTAGGAATCTATGGATAATTTTCGGCAAGCAAAACAATAAATACTGCAAATAAAAAAGGTGCGACTTTTTACAATTTCGTTCTCTTATCAAGATTGGTATTTATAAATTGTGTGACAACGCCTAAACGATAATCTTAACTCTGTAAGAAATGGCCAGACTGCTCGAAGTACCCTTCATTATAATAAATATAACTATTTTAGCTTACTTGCAAACTCATTCACACAATACACAAAATCTCAACGGTGTGGCAACGCCAAAAATGGATTTTCATTAAAAAACATTACTCTCGGTTTTAATCGAGTCTCACCTACTGAGAAGACTTTTAAAAAGGTCGGAGAATCAAACTGTCTAATCAAAGAAATTCCTTTTGCTGCTTTCCAGTTAGCAGGAGACGTGCGAATACTTTTAAGACCTTTATAACCATCATCATCGTTGTCGAGAATACCGGCTCTTCACAATCCTCGTCAGCAATCATATCCAAAGGGTGGAGACATTATTATTCTATGCACATATTCCACATTTTCAATTGGAAAATTTTCTAACAATATTTCCTGGTCTCCTGGATTGATATATTCTACCTCTGAATTATTTTGCTCGTTAATGGAGACTTAAGCAGATCTTTCTAATAATTCTGTGACTAAGTTTCTATCGTCAGCTAAACTATTTTTATTTTTAAAAAGTTGAAATGCAATCTCATTTTTAGAAAAAAAAAACTTCTCTAAATTCAGAAACAAGTAATGAAATTTACTGGCTCGGCTTTTGTATTAGAGTTTAGCTCTCATCTGCCTTAGAGGCCAAGTATATCATTAAGGAGTCATTCAACTCGCGAACCAAATTGAAATCTTAAAATATTATTATTTTTTATTAAAGTGCTTTATATTAATATGAAAATTTAGAATTTTCATAATTTTTTTGGAAAAATGTACCTGTAAATTTAGAAAAGCTAAACTGGTTTTTATGAATTTACTTTGTGAATAATAAGGTGAGTTACCCTTGTCCCCAAAATTTCACGAATTTCGAAAATGTTGTAAGTATAATAAGTCAACAGCGGCATCTTTTCTAGACGGCTTATGTGGATATCGCATGTAGATAATTACAATCGTTCCCATGCATTTACACAACCTATTGTGGAGGATGCTACGTCCAAAATCTGCCTTATTCGCCAGGAATGTCCTAGACTCAACTCCAGACAAATTATGACTCTAAAAGCGGAAAATCATTGCATTTCTACGCAAAATGGAACTAGACATACGAATTATTATTATGCGAATTTTACGACAATTTTACACAATTGACTTAAATGGTCGTAGGACCCAACCTCTAACAAATAATGATATATAACTGGTGAACATTCTGTAAATAGTGAAGGTGAACCAGAAGTAAACGGCAATAAGGAGCAAGGAAGAAGTTTACTTTTATAATTTTATTCATTTCATTATTTATCCTGGCAGATTTGAAACAAAATTCTATGTCGGAATGGAGTTGTTATATTTAGAATATTTTTCAATGCAATGGAGTGAATGGTTTGTCCTTGAATAACGTGAAATAAATCGAGGAAGTGTCCAGATCAAAGTTTCGAGCAACAAGCAGGCAGAATAAGGAAATGACTTAAATTCAGACCTCGGTAGAAGACCACAATATTTGGGATCTTCCTTCGCAGACATATCGGATCTTGACAAGGCAACTGGCTATGTTCCTCCTGTTTGCTGGATGGAACATGATGCCCAAATTTAGTTATAGTGAGTGGAGCATTAGAAAGGTATCTAATCATCGCTGCATTTTTGAGCCAACTCTATTTTTCTGTTTTTTCTAGACCTTCCTAATAGCTTTTTTCCAGTTTCTCTTAAATTTTGTATTACTGATCATTCCTTAGACGAACCGTTTTGGGTACTAAAATGTCATGATTACTATAGACTTCATTGTGTTTATTATTCAATCAATTCAGAGTCTTCTATTTCTATCATTAAGAACCCAATTTTAAACTGAATAACATTTTTGTATGCATTTTAGCTAATTCATACTAACAATTTTCGGTCCGATTGGGATTTTCTGAGCTATCCCAATCCGTGCAATGTTGGGCGATTTGGCATTTTTAATTTTATTTTTGTTTTCTTTTTATACTTTATGAAATTATGAGTTTTTTTCTTCTGTTAACAACTAACTAAATACTCTACAACCTATAATTTTTGAGAACTTTTGGATTATTTTAAATCACACCCTTAAAATAACATAAATTTATAATTATAATTATTCAAAATGCTCAATTTGTAAATCATTTCTTGAGCTCATCTCAAAGTGACATATAATTTTCGTTATTATCAAATTCTTCCGTTTTCAAAACGGATTCCTTGGTGTTCTACAATGCGTAAAACAAGTGAATGATGACTTTTAGAATCAGACGCTGTATAGCAACCGCTTCAGAAAATAAATGAATAATTTTCATACAAAATTGAAGCATATGCATTTATAATTATTTTAAACATGTAATGTACATTTTTTGAATTATTTCCTTGTACTCATTAGCGCAATCTATATTTCTAACTAAATATTCCTTGAGTACACCTTAAATGGTACTTGATTAAAATTGTTCTGGACAATAACTTAATCCTTTTAGTTCACTGCAATAACCATGGATTCCGTGGTACACCGAGGAACGGTAAGAAAATATGGAATGCATTTATTTTGTATGTATAAATATATAATAAATAAATCTTTAAGCAATAACTTTTTTTGTTATAAAGTATTTAAATGTGACTGAATTTTATTTTGTTGTATACTACAAATAATTTCAAATGCATATAGTAGAAAAACTTAATAATCCTAAAATATTATGTATAAAAATCGGAAATCGATGACTTTATGAATGTTGAGGTACATTCGTAGATGTGACTGGATCGAAACATTTGAGTCATTAATAAATCGATTACTTAACAGCGTGTTTTTTTGTACAGAAAACAACATCGTTATAAACTAGAAATAAATTAAATACAAATACATAAGAAAAACTTTATGTATAAATAATAAGGTAATAAAATTACATTTAATATACCACTTATATTCAAATGTCTAATCGTGGAAGTGAATTAATTAACTTTACTGAAAGTAGAGATGCTGTATTTTTTATGGCAAACGCCAATAATGGTATAAAATTCAAGATGTTTTCGCACAAAATATCGAACTAAATATCGATAGGAGAAATGAATATATTGTATTCCTATCATCCCTATGTGTGTCAGTAGATAGCTACACATATAACTTCTCTTCAAAATTTAAATTTGTTTGGATTTTTCGTCAAGATGGCTTCTGCAGGTTTGATTTACAATTATTTTTATAATGCATACATCATACATCCACCCAAAATACTCAACTTATTGAGCATTGAGTATGTATGCTAAAATGCCAATATGTTTTTCGTTGAATTTTCCTCGTGGCTTTTGGCTTTCGACACGTAATGTACACTATGTGCATATGTTTGTATGTATGTATGCATGTATGCATGTGTGCGTGTGTGTGTGTGTGTGTGTGTGTACATATATATGTTACCAGCATTCCAATATATGTATGTAAATTCATTAACCGATATATGTATGTGCATATATGTGTTAATTGAATGCATTTGTACATTTTATTAATATCCCGACTTAAGACTTCTTTGTTTTAATAATTATATGTAAAGTTTTTGTAAGAATTAATTAAAAATGTAGATACATCCGATGATTATTATTTCGATTATTTTATCAGCAGGCAAGAAAGGCAAAAAGAATAAAGGCACCGTTATTTCGCTGCAATCGTTCCTTTCCAATGGCGATACACCCTCGGGAACAACACAGGTTTCCAAGAAGGTACGAAATCTAGATGGCGACGATAGTGATGACGGTAGCCACTCGTTACCGTTAGTCTATCAATTACCGACCGCACCGCGAGCGAATCGGATATTTGACGATGATTCGATTCCACACAGGCCGCCCTTCATAGCTTATATTAATAATTTACCGTTCGATGCCGGAGAGGACGATATATACGAATTCTTTGGATCAATCAATTTAGCTTCCCTGCGCTTGCCACGGGAAGATGGTGAAACGGGCCGTTCCCGAGGATTTGGCTATGTTGAACTGGAAAGTCGGGAGGATCTGATACACGTGCTTAGTCTGCCAGATCCCTCGATAAAGCGACGACGCATTCGCATCGAACTCTCCAATGAGAACGATCAACAGAATCGCCAGAAGGGCAATCGTCGCTTCGAAGGATTCGGCAATAGTAATGAGAACCGTGATTTCGGCAATTGGCGGCGTGATAGTCAAAATAATGGAAGTAACTTTGGCGGATATTCGGGGAATTTCGATCGTGGTTTCAATCGCGAACGAAAACCGATCGTAGAACGAGAGGAGAAATATCTCCAGGCTCATGGCGAACAAATAGCCGTCAGCAATCGTCGGATTTCTCTCCGCCGAGAAGGGGTGGGGATCGCAATGACATGGAGAAATATCGGTCACGAAACATGGATTCCAATGTTCGAGACGATGGGGCGGGATCTGCTTCGACGGAGGAGAGGCCAAAGCTAAATCTGAAGCCTCGAACGTTACCTTTGCCGGAGATGGTGCATAAACCCGAAGTGGAACATCAACAGCAACAACATGACAACGATAGCGACACAAAAGTGGTCAATGTTAAGCAGAGTTCCGTAAATGTCTTTGGATCGGCGAAGCCCGTAGATACGCCACAAGAGAGCTTGAGATTGAGGAGCGCTTGGCGGAGGCACGTCGCCAGGAGAAGGTGCGCTACGATGAGGACGAGGCGGCTGCTGTCAACGAGAAGCTGTCTGAGGTGCAACTGGACAAGCAACACGATAGTGAAAATGCCAATGCGGCAACAGTCAGCTGGCGCCGCGTCCACGATCCCTCGACCAGTGATGATACCAAAGTTAGTCCAGGAGTGCAGGGTAAATACTTATTTCATCTAATCTTTCGTTATTATTTAACATTCATTTATTATTTTCAGGTGAAAGACGTAATGAAGATCATGATCATAATAATAAATTTAATAAACCGCGGGACCGAAATGACAGGTAAAGTTTTGTTTTTCGGCTAAAGAGAACATCTCTGATTGCGGTGACTCAGCAATTTGTGTGCTGCACTCTAGCACTCTCTCTTGGTAAACTACACAGATTCTCGCAATTTTTTTGCCCTCCATCAAGAACAACTTTGCGCCTCTCTCACACTCAGGCCACGCTTGCTTAGCAAACACGAAACTGTGTGGAAATCATAAGGAATTAGTTAATGGAACTTTACCGTTGTGTGGCACATTCGTTGCCCTTATTTTCATTTGCCGAATGCTCAATTAGTTTTTAAACTCTTGGGTACAAAAAAATTTACCCTATTGAAATAGCTGTATTTTTAGGTAGAAACAATGCTTTCACCATTTTATTACTCAGTTTCGTTACCCACAACGCGCTTGATAGAGACATGTGCGAAAAGTAGAGATAACGAATAATGGTTATCAACATTTAAATTGGTTTTAGCACGTCTGTCCGTATATTTGTTTTAGCATGCATAATAAATAATGAAAAAATTAAGATCACTTGATTTGCAAACTAAGAGACTTGTGCTTTTATGTTGTGAAGAGATTTTGTATGTCAATTGGTGAGATATCTTTATTAATTTTTTCTTAATATTATTTTAAATTAACTTAATAGGACGATTCATTTGTTTTACGAGTCTTGACTTTTAATGGGTTAAGATGTAATCCGCTTTCTTTGTTCCTCTTGTCAACTTCAAATTCTATATTTGTAAATATCTGCTCTCTTTTTACCTTTTGGTTAATCTCAGACTGGCTTATGAAAAATCTGAAGAACTCAAAAATTCTATTGACGCAAGCTTATAAGCTATTGAAAATTAATTGTAGATGATATGGTATTTGGGGCAGATTATAATCGTCGGCAGATTAAAAATGTACAGATTTCGAACGAAGGAAATATAGGAACAGGGGTTCATCTGGAGAACACCAAGCAAAAAGGTAATTTCCTACCTATTATTAGGGTGTTAAACAGTCACCTTTGACTGTTTTAATTGAGTATATTAATAATATAAGCCGGTGAACGACGGCCTTTCATTCGCGGCTTGCCTAAGATATCTGCCGATAGCTGAATATATTAAAGTATTATTAAACAATTTTCTGAACAATTTATTTGTAGATCTGAGAATGCTAAAGCAAAAAATAACCAGAACCAGGAAGCAAAAACTAGGGAAGAAAATAAAAATAAACGAAATCCTCGAAGTGAACAATTTCAGGCCAAGCATGCAGCCCAGCAGGATGAACCTGTAAGTACAATTAATAAGTAACTACTTAATTTATAATATTAAATTAATTTTTATTTATTTTTAAATTAATTTAAAATTATTTTTCAAATAAAAAAGGACTTTTTGTTCCTTGTCAGTCAGGTGCAAATAGCCTTCCTGAATATGGTCATTGTAGAGAGTCACGTTAGTAACCATATTGTAACCCCAATTTACATACTCTGTTACTGAGGGTAGGGGAGTATATTGGTTATGTGCAATGCTGTTTGTCCGTTCGTATAAGCTAGAGACTTGAAACTTGGAACATGTCTGCCGAAGTTTTAGTGTTAGAATACCAAATTAAAAAGGTGCATTAATTAAAGCAAGGTATCATAGTATTCAGAAGTCGGCTATGCTTGATAGCAAAGTTTTCAGTTGTTTATCATATCATTAAACAGATGATTGCTTTGTTTTGCAAAACTTTGCAAAAATAATGTCTGGATGTCATTTCTAACACTTTTCTTTCGGGCTGCCGAATATTGATGCTTATTTTCAGACATTCATTTTAAATGTATTTATTTATTTGTGTATAGGTTATTCAACATTTCAGCATTCAGTATTTTTTCCGTTATATTTAGTCCCTTCGTGATTCAATTTTCATAATTTAATAAAAATTAAGCTGTTATGTTTTTAAATTGCTTATTAGTTACTAAAAAACACTTAAAGCATAAAATTGCATGTAAAAATATTTATCTGACACACTCAATAAAAAAATATTAACAAATTTATTTTTAGGTCTTTCAGTCTTCCAACAAATATTCTGGACTTGGATATTCATCCGAATAAAAACTATTTCTATATTTGTAATAAATGATTAAAAGAAAATAATTAACAAATACATTTTACAACAAGTTTAAAATAAAATCACATTACTGAAACAAAAACAAAAATATTTACAAACTCAAAAAATTGTTTAAACGGATTACCAGCAAACTGTATAATTATTGGTTGACTAAAGGGTCAATCCTCAAAATTTGGTTACCAGCTTCAATATTGCGGGAATAATGTTGGGCCTGCCATTCAAATTTGATGACTGCTTTAAAATTATTAGAAATATATATATTTTATCGGGGTCTATCGATAGCTTATTGATTTGCTAGCTATTCAGTAGCCGTTGCCAACAAACTTTAAGATATACTCGGCTATCTTTGGAGTCAGAGTTCACAAATATATGTAACTGTATTAAAGATTTATCGAAGAAAAATGATATTTCCCAGCAGCAAAATATAATATAAAAGTATACAGATACATAATATAAATATATATTCATTTTTATATCGCTAATCTTCAGCTACTAAGAATTCAGCACAGCTTGTGGGGAAATGTGATGTTACCTTGACAAATCGATAAGTAAGAATATATCGGTCATATATTCCATCCCTAACTCATACACCGAAAAGCGTAGTTGTAAATTACAAATTGCATTGATATATTTTTGTGAAAGGAACGCTAGTTTAATATGGGAAGAAGGAAGTCAAAAAGAAAGCCACCTCCTAAGAGGAAAAATATCGAACCCTTGGACCAGCAGTTTAATTGTCCATTTTGTAACCATGAAAAGTCTTGTGAAGTAAAAATGTAATTAGTATGTATGTTTTTATTATTGCTCCAACTTTTTATCCCTTCATATCCACATTTCAGGGATAAAGGAAGAAACACAGCCAAAATAACGTGTCGCGTTTGCTTAGAGGACTTCCAAACGGGAATTAACTTTTTGTCAGAACCAATTGATGTATATAACGATTGGGTGGATGCATGTGAAACAGCAAATTAAGTTTAGTATTTTAATGAACAATAATATCCTGTTTTTACAGACTCCTTTTAATATTAATATATATATATATATATAATTATACCCTATTATAATTGTGTCACGAAATGAATACGAAATGCAAATGTCTCAAAAATTGAGTTCAAGTCAATTCTTTGCAGGTTGCCCTCTTGTCTTTATTTATAAAAACAAGCATCATTTTCTGCTACAGGTGGCACATCATTTTTGTTGCACTGCTTTTTATTTCCTTTCAGTGTATCGCTGCAGTACTCTATTCAAATAATTACCCTGTGTATAACGAATATATGGTAATTGTTTGGCTTTTTTACAACAGAAAGAAACTATAATTGCGGACACTCCATCGCAATTTGAGGAGATATGGACCTAAAGGACTACTTAATAAAAGATATTTTCGGATTTCAATAATCTTAAAATTTGAAATCAATGGAATCTTATATTAACTTAATCGCATTCAACTAATATACAGAACTGAATGAATTGGTTTTTCACTGTGGGTGAGCCACAAAAAATTTCCTTATCTCGCCGATATGACTAAAGATTGACTCTATTGTGGATTAAATTGGACAGCGAAATGGAGTACGAGCTTGTGCGGTTTAAATTAAAGATATAAAATTTCTTTCACAATAATACACAAGGCCTTGTGCAAAACGCAGGCTGTCATAATAATATCTGCGATTTATTCTGTTTTTTTTTTAGGTAAAATTAGGCAATGTATGTTATCCTAAAAGTGTTCCTCTCGCAAATATAATAATAGATTGTGTCATTCATGTTCAATATCGGTCATCTTTAGACTTTGGTGTAAAAATAAAGAATGACTGTAGATAGAACTAAGTGTGATTAAGAAATCGAATTTTGCATCCTTTAAATTTCAGAAATGTAAAGATTTTTTGTTTCTTTCTAATACCAAACTAACAAACGACAAGGATTTACTCGGCTTCATTCAGCGTTGGTCGAAATAATTTAATGATCCATTTACCGCCAACCTTCTCCATGTCTCCGTTCTATTCTTGAATACTGTTCTTGTACTGACTCAGTGTAAATCAAATTGAGCTTGTTCTAAAGCAATTCTTTCTCCTTTGCTTTGCCTGGCTTTCGTGGCCTTCGTAATCCAGTTGACTTCTTCGACTCAGGTTAAGGCTTGGTACAGTGTGGTTATCTAACATGAGCTAAGAAATTACGAAATAGACTCCTTTATATGATGAGGTAGCCTTAGTTTCTCGGCTCCTAGTAGACCAACTTTCATTGCCTTCATGCATGACTCATTACGTTTGTAAAATCCTAATCGTGACATCTGTAAATCTTGCAATGCATTACTTTTATTACATTTTTATTCAAATACATACATATCTCCGGGAACTCTCTTGACGTGCTTAACTCTAGTAAATTTAAATTATTCCAGAGGTTCAGAAATTTACCTATATCTTTCATTTCTCTTTCATTCTTAAGTTTTTCTGCGTTTCTCGAGACGTTGGAATAAGTTGTGGACCATTTTACATTTTAATACCTCATACACTCATTACATACTTTATTTTATCCTTTTCATGTTTATACGTTATATATACATATATGTATATACTATATATTGGTTTTCTGCAATGTCCGCCATGCTGTCTGTCTGTCTGTCCGTCTTTCGGTCTGTCGGTCAGTATGACTTTTTCGACACTCTTAGAGATGAGACTTGAAACGCGTCAGACGACGTGTAAAAAATGGAGTGCTACGTCCACTAGCAGGCTAGGAAATCGAAATAATCGATAATCGCGAATCGATAAAGGCACATATCTCCCACAATGTTAAGGCTACATCAAATTTGGTTTTTAGGTTGTTGGCGATATCCTTCAAAGATCGGTTTATGCCCCGCACACCTCCGCAGCCCCCAGCCTGTCCCTAAAACGTTTAAATGATTATATCTTCTGCAGTTTTTGGTAGCCGCCCACTGCTTCGTCCATAATCACCAAAGCCAATTTTTGGAAAGTATAAGTCGATAAGTCCGTATATCTCTCACAATTTTAAAGACAGAGCTTCCAAACTGAGAAGGTAACTTGCTGGTAACCTCCTTCAGACCACACCCACATCGCCCAAGGAACTTTGGCCCTAGAAATCTGAAATGCGCATATCCTCCACAATTTGTAAGATGGAGTCACCGCTCAGGATCTCAATGGGGTTGGTACGAGGAGCGCTAAGACCCTGTACCTCTGCTTTTCGAGATTTATCCATGAATATGTTCTTGCATACATATACATTTTATACCATAAAACGAAGGAGTCAACTGATAATATTAATGCATCGAAAAAGTGTAACGTTTATATAATAGCTTATTTATAACTTAAGGCGCTCAAATAACACACATATTCCATTCAGAGCCCATCAGACTGGAGCGTCCATCAGACGCATACTCTATTTAGTCGATGAGCAACATTGTGGCTAGCAACATTGCGTATAGCAACATATTACTTAACAGAGGTCAGTGAATTCTACATATGTATCTGCCCGCAGTCAAGCTGTGTAACGGAGCTGTAATTGCATAAGCATGACATTGTATTCGATACTTAGTGGTGTGGGTAAACTTAAAAGCAAAAGCGCCATCTATCTGAACATCCTCCACGTAGATTATGTGACATATATTTATATTATTTAACACAAAGTCGATGTACAACATTCTAGCTAGCCTTAGCAACATGTTAAATGCTTAACAGAGTTGGTTAATTTGTAAGGGAGTAGCTGTAGGTGCAGACATAGAGGTTACTCGCTTACAGTAGAAATGCTTACAACATTCTTATGTATGTATTCCCATTGTTTACATCAAAACTCGACAGAGGCGCATGCGCCAGTTAACAGTTAGCGTTTTCGCAACATTTGACCATTTGACAGGTGTAGTTGTCTGGAATTTTGCTCGGTTTCGGGAGTGCAGAAAATGAATATTGAAAGCTGTTTTGGCAATTAAAACTGCACTTTTGTGACTCTACAACCAAAAAAAAATATTTTATAAATTTTCTTCTATGAAAGCAATTAGTATTGTTGCTAAAGTGAAGTGTTGCAATTATTAACTTAAACTTCAGACATAGTAAAACCCAATTAAAATATATATGTATGTGTACCAAAAATAGTTATACACACGCTTAAAAAAAAGGAGAAAAAAACAATGAAAGTGCAGTCTATATACATACCTATGCTTGTATGTATATTCATTTATTACATCTATGCAATTTGAATATTTCGTAGGTGGTGTGAAAAAGTATGTATATGCTTGCATAAATGTAGGTGTGCGCATTTTACCGGTGTAATCAGTGTTGATAAACTTTAAAGTTTAACTTTTGCGCAACTACAACTACAATGATAAGTCAGTTATGAATTTCGCCTAGCATCGCCAGCTTCCAACTCGTCTACTTACATAGAATACATGTATATAGACTATATGTACATACATACATACATATATGATTAAAGAAGAGAATATTTTTTGCATGTATTCGGATAATTAATACACTTTGCATAATACTAATAAAATCATAAAATCAATATGTCTTAAGTGTGCAATAGTGAAGCAAAACCGTTACAAATTAATTGCTATGTGCATACATACATATATACATACAAACATACATATATACGCACATACTGCTATACATACACATGTGAGCTCCAATGACCAGATCTGTTCGATAACATAAAAACACTTTGCCAGATTTTGGGCATTGATAACAACCTAACAATCCTGTTTACTGGATGTACAATAAAATAGTACACACATACAACCAAAAACAACAAAATGGCAGTCTCAGTCCGGTTTTTATTACTCGTAATTTTCGTCAGAGCAATTGCCGGATTGAAAGATGGTAAGCAAAAAAAGAATTAATATTTAATTTATATATCCTTGCTGAGGATTATTCTTTTTGTTTGTCTCATTATAAAAAGTCCCAACTGGGCTCTCAGCATTACAGCTAATATATTATTTTCTTATTACCTAAGCGAAGACATCACGAAAAACTCGGGTGCCTGCCCATTGGGCATTTAAATGACAAAGGACTAATTTAAGCTTTACTTGCTTTTACTTCTGCATGTCAATTTGTAGAAATGCAGGTCAAGTAAATATTCAAGACATACATTTGCAGAAATCTGAATGAACATTTGTTGGCAGTAAAATTAAAAATATTGCATCTTAATTCTATCATGCAATTGACATTATAGCAGTCCTTTAAGATTGAGAGTGAAAATGTTTCCAAGTTAATAGATACAAACTTTACAGCTACATAAGCCCGACGAGAAAATCAACTTGATAGTCATATATTTTTGTTACTGAATATCATCAAATATCAGCAAAATACAAAGAGTAAAAATAATATTAGTTAAATATAAAATGTAACAATTAAATTTAAATAAAAAAATTTAATTTTGTATAAAACAAGAATAGCCAAACCAAATCTTAATAGAATTGGTGAATGATTCCAGAAGTTTTGTAAACTATCAGTTTAAATCGCTGAAATGGCCATTTAATTTTGCGACGTTTTAGTTTCTGGGCTCCACCGCATGCCCAATGTTCTATGCGAATTGAACTAATTGTTGTTGTGCTTGTGGTTTGTAAAACATTTCCACAATTAAGAGAAAAATGAGTTCAGATTGTATCGACAGCCATTTCCGGAAACGCCCACCACCTTGGCCCCAGACAGTCGCAGTTCCTTGAAGCTGCAAATGTCTCCATCTTCCACAGCTTTTGAGCTTGAATCGCCAATTTAGGTACATTACCGGTAGCCTCTTTTAAGGACAGTTAAATTATAAAGAGTCACGCCCACTTCCACCACCCAATACCTATCTATGTATATTACTTATTTATTTAAGGTGGCTTAAAAAAATTCAAAAAATTTAAAAACAAAATTAATGAAAGAAAAATCTTAAATTAAATTTTTAATTAAAATTAGAGTTATACATTTAACGAAATAAAATTAAAACAAAATCTTAAATTATATTTTATAATAAAATTAAAGTAAAAAATTAATCGAAATATAATTAAAAGTAAATAACTAAGCTTAAATAAAAACATATACTAAAATAATGGACATAATAGGTCTGGTAGTATTAAAATATGAAATTAGATAATATAAAACCAAAGGTAAATAATAAATTAAAATTTAAAAAATAATAAAATAAATGATATAATAAATCGGAGATAATAAAAATATAAAATGGTCCAATATTTAATGCAAATATTGGCGAAACCAGAAAAGTCCCAATTAGAGTCAACAAATTTGAAAACTTATTTTACTGTAACACCCAACCATCTTGGTCGCAAATTTCGAGAAAGCCTATATTTCCTGCAATTATGGAGCTTAAGTTACCAATCTTGAAAAGTATATTACTAGGAAGAGCGTCCTAAGAGTGACATCAACATTTTTAATAAGGTCAATCACACTTTAGAAACCTTTCTACTTCCTTAAGATTCCTGGTTGGGCACTGCGTGAAAACTTGGCTTAGGAAGAAGAGATGAGCTGCTGTTTTTTTTTTACAGCCGTGGATTTGTTATTCTTTTTATTGACTGGCTGGCTTTCTCTTTGAGGTCGTACAGCATCTAGTGAATAAGCGATTAGACTAATGCTGCCCTGTTTACAACATGTATCTTTGGGGCCTACACTATTCCGCATCTGCGGCGAATCTTTCCTGTAGTCTATTCTCTACTACTGATTCCTATTCCTATTCTACTGCCTATTCTCTACTACCGACTTACTTCGAGGGTTCTGGTTTTCTTTTTTGCTCTTGTCGACGTTGTCGATGAGCCCAGTTAGGGGTTTGTTCCACAATTGGGACGAGGTTGCAAGGCTTGTAGCACTGCTTCCTCAGATTTCGCAGCTTCCGTCGTCGCTTCGACTTCAATTTGCGGTCTTTTGCAAAAGTGTCTTGAATTTCCTGTGGTATTCCAAATATAAAAATAGATTTTTGATTCGCTTTACTTAGTGTGCGATTTTTTTGTTAAGTTTTAATATTTATATATTTGTTAAATCTATAAATATCTTTCGATGTATTAAAATGTAAATACAGTTATTAATGAAAAATTTCTATATTTTTAGCTTTCGTTCATACGGTAGATTCTTTAATTGGCGAAAATGTTTACCTGCCATGTAATGTTACAACCAATGATGGAGATGAGGCAGTCTTAATTTTGTGGTACCGTGATGATAAGGGAACACCAATTTACAGGTAAATGTGAATCAAAATATAAATTTAAACATTCCCGAACCCTTAATCTAAATTACTGTCAAACTGTCAATCTCTTATGCGCTCTCTTTTCTGTTTCTAACAATGATTTTTCCTATACTATATCTAGAGGTAATTGGGCTTAACGAAATTGTCTCCAATTCCATCTTTGTGCAACTATATCGTCATATATAAAAATGTTCTTGAACATTACTCGGGCTAAAAGTAAAGCGTTAGTCATTTTTTAAATTTGGGGAATACAGTTTTATGGAATGGCCATATAAACAGATCAAATGGTAAAATATTGGGCCAAATTCGACAATTGTCATAGTAAAATAATTGCACCAAAAATTATATGTATTCTTGATCAGTAATAATAAACAAGTTGATATATTTATGTCAGTCGATCTTATTGAAGAGCTAGAGATACAAAATTTGGAAAATAAGTTTTCGTAACTCCCCTTTTTACAAATATTGGCACAAATCGATTTTCGATAGCAATAAAAAGACAAATTTCATATACTTCCGAATTAATATGGAACATCAATATAGCAGTTCCTATTACAGTAAAGAATAATAGCATATAATATAATAATATAATATATATAATGTTATTATGTAAATTTCAAAATAATAAAGTGGAAGCACTCAACTATCATTGCGAAATGTGTTTCACCACAACCGCGAGTTTGCGTGGATCGGAAGACTAAAGAGTTGATTGGTTGAATAATATCACTAAGCAGACATACATATTACGACATAAATTATCATCAAAGGATGAAATGCTTGAGATTGTCAAGAAACCCGACAGGTTGTCACCAATTTTCAGAACGATGAATCGTAGTTGCTATCAAGTTTCTTGTGATATCGTCTGACCTATTTGTGCACAATTGGCCCATACTGTTGGACAAACAGGATGCCTTCGAAATGTTGGCAATCTATCAGAGAACATACAGGAAAACGAATCTGTGTCTGCAGTTCTTCATTGAATGCGGATGCCTTGCCGACGCCGATATTGGCGTGATTTCTGATACCATAACTGGGTTTCAGTGTTGTGACAAATCCGCAGTTCGATGGTAGCAAACATGGCATTTCTCCACGCCTATGAAGTTAAATAGTGTCATTCTATGGAGCAACCAGAATTAATATAAAATTACAACTCAAGCAATCACCTGAGTAGAATATAAACGGACTAAAAAACTGAATGAGGGTTAAAAGGAAAGTCCAACTAAAAGTTTTTAGCTATTAAATTATTTTATTGATCAACTATTTAGCAAGGGGCTGAATTTGGAATGTACTTGTGTGATTAACTAATTAATTAATTCTGAAAATGGTTTACGCTTTTGATTATACTATTTGAAAATGGTATACGCTTTTGATTATACTACTTTGGCAGCATTTGCTTCAGGGCGTTCCTAATCATTGTAGCTGGCTTTGAGACTTACAAACTTATTTTTCTGGTTTTATCACAGTTGGCGTCTTATTATCGATAAGCCACAGGGTTATCATAAATGCGTTCATCGAGGAATGTTGAATACAAATATATACTGGCTATGGTGTTACCTAGCCTAGATTTCTCGTCTGATTTGACTTATAAAATACAAAATGTTATCTCTTTTTTATAATACAGTGTGGATATGCGTGCTGGAACGTCAAAAGCTCCAAAAAGATGGTCTGATGACGTGATCTTCGGAGAAAGAGCTTTTTTTGGTTTTGAAAATGAGCCTGGAAAACTCTCCATTGAGAAAGTCCATGCAAACGACTCTGGAGTATATAGGTGCCGGGTGGATTTCTTAAAGGCGCAAACATATAATACCCGGATAATGCTAAATGTCATTAGTAAGTTTAAGTAATTAAAAGAATTGGTTAAGATAATGATTTCTTTTTCTCAGCAAAAAAAAAATTAAATTATTAAACGGACTTATTGTTTGACTTTTATGTTTGAAGAATACAGATTAAATTCCTGTTACCAACTTTTACCTTCTGTTACCTGTCAGAAATTAGCTAGTCGGGCTAGTTATGAAAAAGTTGAAATAAAGAAGGTTTTTAATTTAAAAGTAAAAGACTTTTAGAAAGCTGGCGGGACATAGCTGGCCATTAAATTTAATTTATTTCAGCTCTATAACCTTATGAGAAATAGGTCTTAATCTAAATTGTAAGTTTTTTGTAGCTCTAGTTTTAATACTGTGCTAGATTTAAGCTTACACGAATTTTGTGGGCGTGGAAAATTTTACTCCGATTTTTCAAGAAGGTTTACAGCAATCTACCTTTAAAATTAGCGAAGATTTAAATGTTTGAATAAAACCCATATATTTTAATTTCAGCTCCTCCCAAGCAAGTTGTTATTCGAGATGGTGCAAATGTGGAGCGTTCGACAGTGGTTGGTCCATACAGCGAAGGTGACGTTGTAGCGTTGAAATGCCAAGTTCTTGGAGGTAAGTATTTTGCTCATCAAATATTGTTATGCCTGCTAAATTTCAACAATATTATATGTGTATTCAACTATTATATTTATACGCTATTATGTTTTGAATATTATATATATTCAATATGTTATCTTGATTGAATATCAGAGAGCTCTGCTATGTCCGTGGAGAAAGAGGCTCGTGTGACCAGGGATCCAAAATGAGTTCAATGTCCAACTGTCTTCATCTCGTGAAGAGATCAATTACAGTTTCTTTTAGTTTTTTAACTTTTTGTTGATATCGACCCAGCGATTTTATGACAGCTTGACTTCCATTGGAAGTAACAGAGAGAATGCCTCCTCGTTCTTTGAGACTAGCATTTGGAAAACACTGCAATGATCCGATCGAGACCATATGCCCAGAGTAGACTTCCTCTTCAAATTTGTCATGTATATATGTATATGTGTAAACATCTGATTGGTTCCGGGGGTCCATTTAGCCATTCTTTTCTTGAGAGAATGGATCCTTGAAAGGGAGTTTTTGAGTATAGTGTAAGAGTGACCAGTTCCATTGGAAAGTTATAGGCAATTCATAATGGTTAGTTCCAGTTGGAAGTTTTGAGTAATTCATTAAGATTTCTGTTCAAGGGTAGGCCACCAAACTCATATTCCAGAGCTCATATAACTATCGGAAGGCATATCCGTTTTTAGTCAAATGTATTTTCTGCAGGTGTAAAGTGTAACAATGACTTTGTGCTACCTCGGGATTGATCGTATGTTCCAGTCAAGCTATCTATCTATGATAACGCATTTTAGTGGTTCCCAGCAAAGTTTGGAAAGCACAAAGGGAGGAACTCCCTCTCTTTGACCGACCTTCAACGTAGTTTATTTTAAATAAAGCTCACTGTATGATTGTTGACATCCAGACTCTTCAGCGCCTTGAAGAATGTTTTTGGAGGATGCTTTTTTTACAGGAACTTTTTTAAGTTAGATCGTAAAATAAAAAAGTTTGCGGAATAATTATTTTAAAGCGAAAACCTATGACTAATTCCAAAGTTCTTACAAGGAAAGATGATAGACCTGTTGATCCGGAATCTGCCTTCGTGTAGTTTATTCTGGTTTGTCTGAGTGAAGAAGTTGAGCGGAAATAATACCGGCTAATCCTGGTGGCTTATTGTTGTCAATTAGTATGTGTTGGATTGATCTCTCTGAAGGACAGTGTAAAAAATATATACGTAGGCTAAGGTCGCGTGTCGTGTGATCGGAGCTTCGTAGAGTCGGGGTTGTCTTAGAAAGCATTTTGCCGCGAAATGCCGCTGATGTGCTTTCCATGTGCTATTTTTAGATTCTATAGCTTTTCCCTAATCTCCCTAATTCATAAGTGGGTTGTTTCCCCCGTATTTACTATTGGATAATTTTCTATTACTTCTTTATTGGCATTTTTAAAAGCACCTATGAAACGCAATAGGTTTTATTTATTTCATCATTTCGATATTTTTCATAAAGAATCCTCATTTTTTTAGAGAACCTACTACAGTTAGTTCTCTTAAAAAAAAAAAATATTACAGTTTGAAAACAGCGGCAGTCGAGAATAGGTGTTTCTCTAAGATGTTTCGAAGCAAGCGTGACGTATAGCACCTATTTAGGAGTTTAAATAATAAAAGTAGGTTCATTATGAAAGAGAGCTGAGCCTTAGAAGGAAGCTTAAACATTCAAGGTTCATTAAGACTTGATTCATTGTTGAAATTGGGTAGCCGAAGAAGATTTATTAGTGTCCGAGAATGGAAGCTCGTTTATTATCATTAGTTTTGGCACTGGATAGCTTAAAATAGGATGTTTTAAATCAAGTTTCCTTGTTTCTAGAGATCCAAGGTTTTTGAATGAGGGCGAAATGCGAATGCTGCTTTATTGTGGTGGAGGTTCCAACATCGGCATATAACTCTAATTGCGTCAACCGTCTCCATTTTGCGGTTGGAAGCGAATGGTTGCAGACCTCGACCATCCGCAGGATTAGCGCCAGGACCTCAGGCTTCTCAGAGAGCCAAGCTCTGGGTCTTGGTTTATTTGAGATCCCAGTTTACATTGACGGCTAACAGTCGGTCAAAATGCTCCACGCATCTCATTTCTGTTTGCTAAAATATAACTTTCTTTTCGGCATTTGGTCAGCGGCTCGAGTAACGCTGCCTTTGGACGTAACGAGGCAATTAAATGGTAGCTGAGGCTTTCCCCTTTCGATCAGATGTCAATTGGTTTACAGATGCCCTTGAACAAACCTTTGCAGCCTGATTTTTGGGAATCCAGGCTCAGCTTGTTATTTGTTTGTTAGTGTTAGAGTTCATGTTCTGGATTTCATGGATTTGCAGGAAGGGGAACGTCACCCGTCGCATAACCCAATTATAACGGAAAGCATAGTCAAGACTGATGGACCGCAGGTATCCCCAGTTCCCATTCTAGCGGCGAAACACCCCCGGCCACGAAACCTGTGAGTTTGGAAGGTTTTTTCCCAATTATAATTTACAATTGGCCAGCAACGTTGCAGAAACATGACCGTACCAGGTCACTTTTCCAACCGGCCTCATGTGGAGTATACAGTTACACTACCAGCGGCATTCGAGTAATTCTTTTTCTATCTTTTGCCGTTCGAGTTTGCAGACTTAAGTAATAAAATTATCGATGTACGACATTTAAAAAAATGAAGGTTGTCAAGTATCCAGAGCATACCTAGAGTTTTCTTCCAGCTTTCCACCGAAAGAGTGTAATCCAGTCATGGGCGTTCAGAACGGCAAAGGCGACAATTTGTTCCATTCCCATGCCAGGATATATGCAACAAATGTACTTAATTAAAAACAATACAATAATAAGTCAGTTGAAATTAGTAGAAATAAATAATTTAAATTATTTGTATTCAAGTGTCTTTATTCTATATTTTGCCCAGGCTACCCAACACCGTCAATAACTTGGTATCGAGATGGAGCAGAAATTCCGAGTGACACTACCTATTTGTCGGAAGGAAAAGTTCTGCAAAGTGAAATTTTACTCGGTCCACTTGGCAGAAGCGACTTAAATTCCAGACTTGTTTGCAGAGCCTTAAACCATCCCAGAGCTTCTGTCGTAGAGGCAGTTGTTCAAATCGACATGAATTGTAAGTATATAAAATGATTTGATTTTTAGTTACTCTAAAGTACAACTTCTGGTCTGTCTTTTTTATAATTTAAAAAAATCATCAAATGAAAATATTGCTTAAACATTTTTTATCTGCCCAAACCTGTTCTGATTGATCGGGATTGTGTCGCAAAAAAGATTCCTCGCCACCTACTCTGGCGATGTCTGTATACCACACGCAAATACCTTGTTCCCGCCGCAAACTGTATTCAAAATCTTTAGGGTAATGAATATTCAAATGATTCACGTGCTCGATGGTATTATGGTTGATGGTTGATCATCATTCACCTGACTTTCAGCTCCTTAACAAGACGGAAGACGGATCATTGAGTCTTGTAGATCAAATACTGCAACAAAGGTCGCCTAGACGACTCTGGTTACGTCGATTGACGTCAGACTCGTCCGTACAGACCGAATGCTCTCACCCCTCCTATGAAAAATTAGACGGGGACGTTTTTCCCGTCATTGCATATGCGGACGATGTTGCCATCGCCTTCTCGGCCACAAATTCCGCAGACTCTCTGTGTTCGCATAATTCAGTGTTAGCCCAGCAAAAACAGAGCTGATACTCCTTACATCGTTTGGTTGAGCTGTGAACTAATAGGAAAACAGTTTGCAACTTTCGCTGAATGTGGGACACGGTAGAGTAGAAGCCATCCCCCTCTGACCATGCCAACATAATTATGGCTTCCCCGAGCGGGTCCGACTATTCAGTTCCGTCAGCATTCTCAATCATCCGTCCAATAACCAACTATCATTCAACGTCTGGCTTTAATAGGGTATTTCCTATTACAACGCCATTTAAATACATGAGGCTCGATTTCTGAGCATCATCAGCAGAGTCGATAAGCCGATAAGATCTGGAGTATTTTAATTCAGATCATGTATATTACTATTTGGGTTTTATCTTGGGCTTCAATATCTATGACATGTATGATTTATGATTGGTTAAGCGAGCTTAGTTAGGCTTTCTTATATAAAGCTTGAAGTACCAAATGGGAATGTATGGTCTTCTAATATAATATACACAAATCAACACTTAGCTTTCCATATATTCCTTTCATTACCTTTAATTATTTATTTGTAAGTAGTTACCATTAAACGTGTCAATTAATTTATCGTTCTTAATTTACTTTAATTAAAGTTGCACCTTTGAATATAAGACTGCTGGGAGCTTATCAGCCCTTATCAGCTGGACGAAGATATGATCTCTTGTGCCAAAGTGCTGGATCCAGGCCGCCTGCTGTAATCACTTGGTGGCAAAATGGCGTTAGACTGGAAAAGACCACCGAAACTGTAAGTTGCTAACTCAAGTTTATAATTTACATAAGTAATTCAATCCAAATATCTAACGCATTAAGAGGCAACAACAATGTTAAACTTAAAACAGTTACAATTTATAAAATGCGCTTAATTGGTTAGTTTAATCTGCTCAAAATTAGTTCGTTTACAACATTCGATGCTTTGCTGCTGAAGGCAAACTGCAAATATATGTTACTCCGATTCGTTACTCCGATACTTATTAATGTGGTCTCATTTCATATCCACAGTTCTCTCTTCGTTGCGAAGCAAACTAATTCGTTATTCTGAGCGTAGATTTCTTGAATGATTCAGTCTTAATATTAAGATGGCTTGTAAGCCTTGTTGTCGTTTTTATACCCTTGTAGAGGGTATTACGATTTTGTCATTACATGTGTAACGCATTAAAGGAGATGTCATCGACCCCAAAAAGTATTTATACATTATTTATCAGCATCACTAGCCGTGATATAATAAGTTTTCAAAACCTATATCTCTAACTTAAGAAGGTATCTGAAAAGTTGTGGGATATGTTTAAAATATTAATTAATTAACTAAAATTAGTCAAAAGCTGAAATCTTATCCAAAATACAGGTCAAATCTTATTTCGACAGTTTTAGAAAAGTAACATATTAGGCGTATAAAAACTTAAATAAGGATGTTAATACTTAGTATGATATCCTTATGCCTTAATAACTTCCCCTAACCTATTATTTATGGAAGATACCAGCTTCCGGGTCGTTTCTGGACTGATTTTGCTCCACTCATCCAGCAGAGCATTCTTGAGATCGGATCTATGATTCCGGATGGTATTTTCCAGCAGAGTCCACAAATTTTAAATAACATTTAAATCTGGAGACTGGGCCTGTGGAAGTATCATGTGGGGGCAGTTCCAGATATGCCAGGACTGTACTAATCCGGACTTATGCTTGGCTGTTGTTCTGGTCGTTGTCGTGATAGATCTGGAAAGTACGCCGGATTCCTAGCTTCTCGGCACTTTGGATTAAATTTTCCTTTAATATAGTGAAATACACATTCTTGTGCATTGTTGTTTCAATGAACACCAAATTTCCGACGCCGGCTTCCGAGATAGATGCCCATACCATGACACTTCCTCCGTCGTGCTTGACTGTTGCCTTTAGGATTTTGGGACTCAGCTCAGTATTGGACTGTCGCCACACATAATTCCGTCCGTCTAAGCCAAAAATGTTGAATTTGGGCTCATCTTCAAATATGAATGTGTTCCAGAACTCCAAATCCTTGTCCAAGTGGGTTTTGACGAATGTCATCCTAGTCCCTTTATTTTTTGCGCTTAAAAAGGGCTTCTTCCGTGGTACTCGGGCATTAAAGTCATGGTTGCGCAGAACCCTGCGCACAGTTTCCACACTGCCCTTTTTCCCCATTTCATCCTGCACCTGTTGAGTCAGTTTTGGAGCCGATAGCTTGGGATTTTCCCTTATTTTCCTGATGATCTTCCGCTCCTCCTGTTCGGTGAAAATCTTGTTTGGTGCATTTCTGCCCTTGTCCTCTATCCGATTTTCGTCGACGAAGCGGCGAATGATGTTGAATACAGTTGTGGTGCTTAGATTTAACATTCTAGCTATTTGGCGATGTGAATATCCAATCTTTAAGTGTTCCAGGATGAGATTCCGTTGCTCAATGGTAGTCCGTTTGTTCATAGTCCTTGTTGGCTGGTGGCACCCGAGATGCAGGATATAACTAAACTGACTACGAAGGATTGGTCTACTTATTCCGAAAATAATCAACCTGACGTAAAAATCCGGGTTTTATGGCACCCAGGTGTCCATAATGCCACTATTGGAAATAAACTGTGACCATAAATTAAGGTACTTTTTTACATAACCCGACCTAGCGGGTGGGGAAACCCCAGTTTATGGGGGTCATATAGTCATTATGGTGGTTAATATATGTACGTGCCATAGGTCTTTGGAATTTTTGAAAAATATTGTATTATTAGTTTTTGGCAGGCAATTAAAATTTTTGCTAGACACTGCCGAGACACTGTATATACATGTATGTAAATATGCATATATAGATTTACCAGGTTATTTTATATTTTTTTTCATTTTGAAACTAATTTAACAAACTTGGAGTGTGTATACGAAACCACATTTTCATTGCATGTTATACATTTAAACATTTCACAGATCTACGTTCTATAATATTTGTTGTAAATTATGCTTTGCAAATGTTTTTAATATTGCAGACTTCGAGTGACGGAAATCAGACAACCAGTACACTTTCAATAAATCTGAGCAAAAGCGATTCAGGAAAGTTTTTATCATGCAAAGCTTATAATCATGCTATTCAGTCTGATCCTCTTGAAGATGGCTGGAAATTGGATATTCAATGTGAGTATATACAGGTAACGAGTATTTACAGAGAAATTACAGTGCTGTTGGGTGGCAACGCTGGTTAACAGATCTAACAGCAGCTAAGCATTGATGGAAGAAGAAGAGTCGTAAAGCAGCAGCCGAACGATATAGTTGAGTTCGTGAAGCGTTAAATTAAGATCGTCAATAAGAAGTCGTGAAAGTTGTCGGTGCTTCGGGGAAATAAGTCGTTATTTTATAGAGTCGAATATTACGTTGTAAATTCACTACTCATCTTTCACGAAAAATCTATAAAGTTCAACATTACAAAGAGACATAAATCTAGCACAGGCACACCTGTTATACACGTATTTTAACAGAGTTCAACAAAAACTTAATGCCAAATCGGATTTACGGTCGGAAACCTTCCATTAGTGAGGAACACAATTGTATAATTAATTAAATCTTAAGCAAACACTTCGATAAGCTTCAAACCACTTGCTCAGCACATTCCACAGATGAATTCAGTTGCAAGCAGAAGATATTAAGAGCCATGTACTTTTCAATTTGTTGAATCTGGCTTGAAATTATTCTTTTCCATCAGATTATAGAAATGTTGTCCGTAATACCAAGCTCTGAAACTCTAGGAGATTAAAGGTGACGGAAGTGGGCGTCTAAA
Source organism: Drosophila hawaiiensis (assembly GCA_037043685.1). Classification (NCBI taxonomy): domain Eukaryota; kingdom Metazoa; phylum Arthropoda; class Insecta; order Diptera; family Drosophilidae; genus Drosophila; species Drosophila hawaiiensis. The sequence continues at coordinate 359,515 of JBAMBA010000072.1, read as the reverse complement.
GAAAATTTATAAATAAATCATTTTTTCATCAGTCTAACTTTCAAATATGGTGGCTTCAGCTTTGTATAGTGAGTACATAGAATCAAATATATTACATATTACTAAGTTCAAATAATAACTTATTACTAATAAGTCATATACTATACCAATTACTAATAATACATTAGTTAACTAGAACCGCGTTAGCCCGAATTAAATACAAATTTTGTAATTGTTTGTAAGAATTCGAATGCAACTTTATATTATTAATCTTAATTGCAGATATCCCTGAAGTATTCGTTCGCTTAGGAACATCTCTAAATGCCAATGCATTGCGTGAAGGAACTGATGTCTACTTTGACTGTTTTGTTGTTGCTCACCCTCAGGTGTTTAGGATTGAATGGAGACACAACGTATGTATTTTTCGTCTTAAACAAGTATTATAAGAAGCAACCACTCGAATGCGACAATACTCAATGGATTGGAATTTGGTATTCTCATAGTCAGGGAACTACTCAGCTTGCATGGAGCTCATCTTTTCAGATTCGCATTTGTCGAGCCAATTTATGGTGCATGCTGTGTAAGCTGTGTGGACAATAAATCCCATTACTATTATTCCATAAACCCCTTTTAATATGAGATCTTCCAATATTTAAAAAATAAGTGAAATATTTTAGCTATTTCTGTGATCGTCCCTTTTAAACAGGGCATCGATAAGTTGAATTAACAAGACTAAGCAAAATAAGAAAGTTTGATAAAGTAGTAAAATCGATATTATTAATCATATTAATATTTAGCGCACTTCAATTCAATATTTATTGATAATTATTTGAGTGGTGAAGTAGAAATACCTTTCAGTTATCAATGATTGCTTTTGTTAATAATTCATTTTCTTCTTTTTTTAAAGGATCAACCATTATTACATAATATATCGCAAGGAGTTATAATAAGTAACCATTCTTTGGTTTTACAAGGAGTTACAAAGGTCACCGCTGGTAATTATACATGTGTGGGTTTTAATGCAGAAGGCGAAGGTATCAGTGAACCATTCAACTTGAATATCTTATGTAAGTTTTTAAATATATACACAAATATAAAATTACCCACATTCATATATGTCTAATAAATATGCTATGTTTCTTACTAAGCATTAGTTCCTTATTAATTTTGAGAGCCAATCACTTGTTATACTACGATACTAAAGGTAGAGAATGTTCATGAAGCTAAATGCTAGACACCTAATTGAATATATAAATTTCAAAGAAAAGTCAAATTTTATAAATAGATACCATACAAAAATATGTCACTGACAGGATAGCCTTAGGTATTACTTAGGTATTAGTAGTATTGTAATATGGATGTTCGTCTGTCAGTCGGGGCGACCGTCTGCCTATATAAACACGGCAGGAAAAACGTTATAGTCAACTTTTAATTGGAATCGGAATAAACCTTCTTCCTTCTTCTACTGTTTTCATCAAATTGATAAAAATTTATTTTTGCCCCAGTCTTTTCTACTAGTCAAATCTGAAATCACCCATCCATCTTATAGTATAAAATATTAAGAATATTTCGCTGGACTACAATTTTATCAAAAAGTGAATTTAAAACTTGAGTAACATTTCGTTGTACGTATTGAGATCAAGATTGTAATATTCATATATGTCTGGGCACTAAAAATTGTATTATTTTTGTATTTAATTGCTATGATTTATATATATTTTAAAATATTAATGTGCTCATTTTTTAAATAGATGCACCCACGTGTGCTCAGAACCAGCCAAAAATTTATGGTGTTGCAAAACAGGAAGATGCTCATGTGAAGTGTATTGTTGATGCAAATCCCTTCGACGTTGACTTTAGTTGGACCTTTAACAATTCCGCGGAAAGCATTGATGTAGCAACAAATCACATTTCTCGTTTGGGTAATTGCTGCAAATTTGCCTGTATATACCTTTCCTTATATCAATTTGAAATATTTTTTATAGGAACGACATCTGTGTTAACGTATACTCCAGTCACTGAACTGGACTATGGGACGCTCCTGTGTGTGGCAACTAATAAGATTGGCAGACAACGCACTCCATGTGTATTTCACATCATTGCAGCAGGTAACATTTTAAATTACTAAATATTTTGTGACGATAAATGGAATTCTGAAAAGCGAATAGCTGCTGCGTGGCTTTTATTACTATGCTTTCAGCATAGATTATCATGTAAAACAATATAACGAAAGTATTGTTGTTTTTATTTCGATTCGAAATATATCAGACTAAATTGAAAATTAAGAAAAACATTTGACCTGGAGGAAAGAGGTCAGCTTAACCATAATGATTACTTTAACAATTAAAAAAAGAAGCAAGAGTCTTGTAATTGCATTTTTGTTTATGCACCTACCTGATAAAACTAAAAAATAATGTTTGGTAATTTTTTATTTTGCTTAAAAATGAAAACTTAAGTTTTGCAATAGACGAGCCCATTTCCGTAGTGGGTTCTCCATTGGCTTTAGTTAGCCAACTCTGATGTATGAACTTCTTACAGCTAAAAGTCGGGTATTGCCAAAGTATTGGCAAGATAACTTTAAAACTGAGAAACTAGTTTGCATACGAGAATAGAGAAGAGCAGAAATTGGAGCATTCCTTTGCTCTTTTATTATATGTGTACCATATTGTATTAGATGTTTTCTCAAAAGATGAATTAAATTTACTTTACTTTTATTACTTTAAAAGGACGTCCAGATCAAGTACACAATTGTACACTGCTAAATATTTCGATGACATCCCTAACGGCAACTTGTAGCGATGCTTTCAACGGTGGTTTGCCACAACTCTTCATTCTGGAGCTTCACGAAGCAAATAGCAAAGTAAGAATATGGGAGATACAGAAATGTTGTAATATTAACTATAAGCTAAAATCTAAATAAAATGTTTATTTTTGTTTTTGTTATATATATAGCACAAAAGGTTTTTAAGACAAATACGATAAATGAGCTACTTTACATTGGTTTCCATCTATTTTTAGAGATTGTTAACAGAGCAGTGTGAAATCTCAAAGAGACAAGGCTAAAGTAATTTGTACTTTAAACTTGCGTTGTGGGTGTAATCCAATGCAAAGATAACAAATAGAGTTTTATACATGTGTAACCTAAAAGCCTTATTGTTTTTATAAAGAGTTCAAACCTAAAGAAAAGGTGCACATAAGTACAGAATATAATCGCATAATATAATATGAGTATTATTTTCATATTTTGAGTACTAACTGAATTTTCCCCACACGTTTAGGAAATAAAAGCAAATATTACATCCTCCGTGCCGAGGTTTACAGTTTCTGGGCTTGTGCCAGGCAACATGTATATATTATCAATATTTGCATACAATTCTAAAGGTCGATCGGATCCCACAATAGTTAATGTCGCAACGATGCGAATGCCTGAGAAGCAACTAACATTCGAACAAAGTAAGTATAAACATATTCAAATATGAAAGCCCTAAACAGGCTACCTTAATATGGTCAAGATACGTAAAGCGAATTATAAAGACATCTTAAACCACATATGTAGATATTATATTAGAAAGATAAGTAGACATTAGCGTCTATTTTTGCAGCAGACATAAAAACTATTTGTCAAAAGTTATATCTGGATTCTAGAATGTTTTTTTGTCACAGCGAAGCAACAGTCGAGATACCTTTATAAAAGTTGGTCCTTCGTCTGCTATTACGTCTGTGGACATCTGTAAAACTGTCTCCCAATTTTGCTTAGAGTCAGAAATGTAAACTACAACACTCTCCGCAGTCAACATCTTAACTAACATTTACTATGTTTCTTATTTTTTAGCCCATAAGCCGCGAGCAGAACTACTATTCTCACCTATGGTGTCTTTAACTATTGGATTAGCTTTGGCAATGATTATAGCAACATTTGCCATAGTACTCGCTCTCCGAATTCCTTGCACAGCTTCTTCGAAAAGGCGACAAAAAGTGGTAACTAACGGTAATGATTCGAGAGATGTGTCTCCTGGTCCGAGCGATCAAAGTGCTAGTAAGGATGTGGACGAAAATGACGAAAGAAACCCGGATGTGGTCCCCGAAATTATTGATTTCGATGATCAAGTAAGTTAAGATAAGATAAGTTGTTTCAACAATTTTATCATATGCTACTTATAAGGTAGTACAACAAATTTGTGTTGAAACCTTATAAAAAATGAGGAGTGCTAGAAAATGCTATTTTAGCTATCTTTCTCTGAAAATAATGATCAATAAATATAGCTTTAAATTGTAAAAGTAAAGAAATAGCATTGGCCAACTGTTGTTTTCTAAATGTCTACAAATACTTTGACATAATAATCAAACTAGTTGTTGAAGACCAAGAAAATTCAAACATAAAACTATTACTACGAGGGAAAACTTTTCTATAATTGTACACAATAATCTTACGATATATATTGATCAGGAAAGGTAGCATAACAGACAATATCATCCTTTTTAAGCACTACCTGGAAGCAGAGAATTGAAAAAAGTAATCTAACTATTTTGTGAAAGAACCGAATGGACAAAATTATGATACGATGGAATTTACAAGCAAGTCATCCTGCGAGCTGGTATTGGTAGTGTTATCCTTGTGAGCAGGTGTGATTTTGCAGTTTGTGATTGGTAGGCATATAATAATCTTTGCGAATATCAGAGATATTACTGATGGAGTTTTTGTGTTGTAGAATTCATAAGAATATAACTAGAGCTTCCTTCAGAAGGATATGTCTAGAGATCATTCCTCTTGGGAATTGTTTGTGTTTTCAATGTTTCGAACATCGTCGGAGCTTTGACTTAAGAGTAAACTGTGAACTTTAAGCAACAATATTGCCTTATTTTGCTGAAGACATAAATTGCAATATTAAACAGCAAACTAATTCCGAACTATTTTAATAATCAATTTCAATCAATATCAATCAATCAATATAAATTAACATGATTTCATACAAATTTTAGAGAGAATCGGCCCGAAAAACGCAGCATATATCGACCATTGATACTACGACCTGCAACCCTCGAAGAAGTATTTTGGTTAATGCACCTCTGGGACAGAGCTTGGACACAGTAGATAGGGCGTTCTGTGCAGCTCATAGCATTGGTTATTGCACTTTGCGATTTGGAAGGCAGGTCCAAAACAAAAGACCGATTGGAACATTGCCAATGGTACGTACACTGAAAAAATCAAGTAAAAACCAAAATAGCCGAATATTCTGATACCAGAATAAAACCAGCTGAAAACGGGAGTACAGAACCTTCTTGAGTGGGTGGGAATAGGGGCGGTTAAGGTTGTTGGAAATGGGCCCGAAAATTTCCATATCTTGGGGATCGAAGCTCTAAAATCGTGGGAGTTAAAAATTTGAGAGATTTCCGAGGGTGTGTGTTACCGAAATGAATCCACTTTTTAAATGTTGTTACTCTTGACGGAAGCTTAGGTGTCGTAATTATTTTTTTTATTATAATTTATTTTAATATTATGTCACCATTTTGGTGACACTAACTTTAAAATTGTGGAAAATTACGGCTTAATAGATTTTTCACTTCGTGTTGAGCTTCCCCACTTTAAAACGTGAACATTTCTTAAAATGTATACTTATTATTACTTGGTTTCCATTTGTGGCGAAAAGTTATGAGTTGGTTAAGTCTTAATTCATAAATAATAAATATTCGCGTGAAAGTGCTGTGTATTGTTTTAATATACTAGCACTAAAAGTTATTGATGTTGATTGATTTATTGATGTTTAACATTATTTTCAGAATGTGACTCCACATGTTTATTCAAATGCGATTGCCCAATGCACTCTTCCACGCCAGTCGTACCAAAATGAGTGGCCTCGATACGCAAGCAACGTTACCGAAGCAAGCCATGCCGGATTAAATTCGACATTTCATCAAATATCAACGCCAGCTGAAAAGTGCGATTCACATTTAACTCGAGACACTACGGAAGACTATGCCAGCTCGTCGTCATCTGCATCGAATAGTTCTATGGTTTCAGCGCCCAACACCTTTGCTCAATCTCGCGGTCGAACTATAGCATTACACCACATGAACCAGGCGCAATCTGGCCGGGTATGCGTCGAAGCAGCCAGCAACGTGATCAGCTCTGTTGAACAAACCCAATCAGACGATGAGGCTACCGTCCAAACTCCTTTAATGATAAAGCGCGATAGCTCCGTATGACTATAGAATTACCACGGGACTTACAATTCGGTCCTGTGATGTTAAAAACTAATTATGTAATTTTATTAGAAATAATACATTAATAGGAATATACGCATTTTATATCAAGAAACTTTATAATACAATTTTAAGAATATTTCAACCGCCAAAATATCCCTAAGAGAGTATTAACAATTTTCTATTTGTATTTTCTTAAGCAATGAAAGCAATCGTATCAATTACAAATATACGAAATTTTCGTTCCTTATCTGTTTTAACAGAAAACAATATGCCAAATTTTTACAATTGCTTAAAACATTTTTGTTGACCGTTTATTTAACTGAAACATTAAATAAAACCGGATACTCAAATAATTAAAAGCTCTGAATATTTAAAATATGTATGGACTTTAGCAAAGTTAATAAACAATAATATGCAACAAACAATACAGCTCTGCTCAAGTTTCTACAAAGTTCATTATTTTCATAGCTAGGTTTGCAATTTAGCTGGCGTTAACACATCTCTATGAATTTGATCGTGGCTTCGACATGGGTACCAATAAATAATTACTGACACAGCTACGATCTATGATGCAAGTGAGGAACAATTTCTTGATTGCCCAGATGATGGGTCCCTCTGGGCATATTTCGCACTTGTAGCAACGAGTCAAGCATACTAAACTTTGCAACAATAAAATCTGACAATTAAATTAGTCGCCCTATGATCCTTAGGCAATAAGATGCCATGCCTCTAAGTGTAATTTCTTTAGTAGATATTTGGATTAATTTTAAATTCGTTCAGTAGTTCACTTTCTGCTGTAAGATCGATAAATGCAGGCCAAATTAGCTCCAAAGCTACATGAAACTTGTAAATCTGTCAGTGTACAGTATGCCAAATAATTCCAAGGTAAGCTTCTGTATCTCTGATACTCGATTTGATGCAAAAACATTAACTTCGTGCCCTTTTCACCTGACATCCTAAAATACTCAAAGGTCATTGCAGCTAAAGTTTTTGTATTGCACATTTTCTGTTTGTTCTTAAAAGCAATTGTCAGACGCAGCATTTACATAATTTATTTAAATGAATCCCTCAGGTAGCATCCTGTCGAGCGAGTAATTGAGAGTTTTAATATTATTGTACTGCTATCTTTAAAACCTATTGTGCCCATTTTCTGAGCCTATAGCAGGAATGCAAGAACCTTTGAAGAATTGAAGGTTTGTATATCTTCTTAACTTATAACTTTCTTCCCTACCATACAATATTTTTCTGGCGACACATTATGCTTTGATGTGATCTGAGGAATCCTAGCTTAGATAGGTAACTCCTTAATCCACATTGTTCTGTCAAGAGGCCAGTAAGTATTCTAATTCTGTTCTTCCCCATGGGTATTGTTTGCTTGAGTCGTTTTTGATTATAGCTGCCAAAAGATATTTAGGTTGTTTGAGAGCGGTGACTCTTGCCAGCCCGATTACCATTGCATTGGTGTGCCACTTAATGACGTGCGGTTACCTCAATAATAAATAAATTAAGTAGTATCTCTATGACTAAGAATCTAGTTACTTTAAGTCCCTTTTCTCGGTAAACTTAGCAGACTTGCTTTTATGGCTTATTGTATAATCGAGTGGCGTGAGCTCCGTCCATTGTCGGACAAGTACACATTGCTCTCCATCTCATAACCCTTGGTGATGTACTCTATGACCTCGCGATTAGGCTGAAACTTTCGTGAGTGCCAAAGTTTAATCTCCTGTCGAATGTGTCTCCGTGTCACTTTACTTCCCTAAATATATTTACAGAAGTACAGGAGATTCTTCATAAAATAGATTAAGAACCTGTAGACCAAGCAATCTCTGCCTTGGAATGGCTACGCCAAATACGTAACAAACAGACAAAAATATAAGTAAAATTAAGGAGAGTTCTTTTTGTACTCTGAATCCTTTGAAGCTATAGGTTTCAAACTTGGAATATATATTCGCCTGATGCCGGCATATCAGACAAAGTGTTAAAATTGGGGTTCTCGGCACACAAGGGGAGGGCTATGCAATCGTTAACATCTATAAAACTATTTCTGTGCACATATTTATAAGCTGGTCAACAAATTATGATGGCAAAGATATATCTTAGAACTGGACCAAATTGAGGTACCTTAATCATTATTTAATAGTTTGGCAAATAATGAAGGCTGAAGCTCTGCTTAATCAAATCTCAAATCAAATTTTAGATATTTGAAATCAGACGGAATTTTAGTGACACCTACAAATTGTAATAGGCTTGGATTTTGAATGGGTTGAGTTGAGTGGACAACAACATTAACCACTTTACTAAGCAATAAATAAATAGTTGAACATTTATTTATATTCAAATAGCCTTTTATTGTTAATTTTGTTCTCTTTATATATATTAATGTTATAAATGTTGAAATGAACCACTTCATGCTTCCTGAATAACTAAATTACTACTACTAATTAACCGCCTCTCCTCGTTTGGCACCTTCCGAAAGTCCTCTTGTGCAATATTGTCACCTGAAAAACAAACAAATAAAATAAGTAAATTAGATTATCACAAGCTTAAGCTGCGTTAGTAAGAAAGCATAGTATGAACAGCTCAGTTAACGTCAGTCCGAACTTACCTAATAATTTCGAATATTGCATAAATCAAATAGAATATCTTTCACCAGCAAATTTGATGTAAAAATTTTTTGGACAGTACAATGTATTGTTTGCGTGGTGGCTGAAGTCAGCAAATTTTAAAAGTATATTTCTGGTAACTCCCCTAAGAGATCGATAAAAAACTGGATGGCCATGCCCACTCCGCCTCCCCAAACCGATACACCTCTTAGTGTAAATCTACAATTCCATAAATCTCACACAATTTGAAAGCTAGATCATCAATATTTAAGATTACTTGGAATCTTCTGAAAAGCCTATATCTATCGCAATTTTAAAGGCAAACCACAAATTTATTACAAAGATCGGTATTTCTAGGCTACACACACCCTGTTCCTTGTTACCTGTTATCAGCTGGTATTTCACAGTCGTTTACAATAGCTGATTTACGCCAGAATATTTTTGTACTAAAATATAATAAATAATTAGAATATTGTCCGACTTTTTTTTTATTTGTCATAAAGAAGAAATTTTAGTAACAGTTGCTGGTAAACTCCTTATATACATATTTTTAGAATACGTCTACCCACGCCGACATCAGAAACCCCCTTCAAAAATCAGAAAAAACGATAAGAACCTATATCTCCCGAAATTTTAAAGGCAAACTTTTAGATTACTGGGAATTTCCATCAATGGTCGGCAATTCATGGCTACACCCACCTACACCCAAATTCTCTCTTGTTTTTTTTTTGGTTTTGAGAAAGTAAACCTGAAATCTATTCTGACAATGGTTATTAGCCATCCTCCTGTTCCAAATCGAAATTTTTATATTAAGTTTTGATAGAAAAAAGATTAATTTATTTTACCCGTGAAGAAAAATCAATTCATTTTATAATTTGCTCCTATCAGTCCTTTTTGATTTTAGGTTCCACAAACGAAATATTTTGCAATTTCGTATTCAAAGCAACTGTCTCCAAGTTTTTCTCTCTACGACTCTACAGTAGATATGTGTCAGTGTGCTAACGATCGCTGCAGTGTGTTAATCAGAAAAGGGTCTCGGGTGTTTGCAAGAGCGTTGGTACACTAGCAACACTCGAAATAACTAGTCTTCGCGCTCAAACGATGAAATTGACATGACATCACATATTATTGTTTTTGTTTAAATAAATCTAAATCAAACTATTGCTTGTTGTTGACGCTCTAAGTTTATTTGCTAGTCGATGTAAATGGTTTTGTAAAATCGGGGTGTTGTACTATTAAACTACTCATCAAGCATTTTTTTGCTTTGTAACTCTGACATAGTCCAGAATAAACTTTCGATAATTACTTGTTAAGCCAAGCTAGATATTAATTTCCTTCTGCTTCGATTGGTCCCAATTCCGTCCGACGAAACGTGCTGGTTATTCGCAAAACTGAGTTTATTCAACGCTTGTTTTGTTGAGTTGTTGCATTTGAGTAAGAATTTTAGCGCTAGAATAAATTCAAATAAAAAGTTATGTTTGCAGTTGTCTGGTGTTAATCAGCCAAGGCACGCGATCACAAGTATGAACAACATATGATCCTTTTGAGCCTATGAGCAAAATCATGAGAGCAGTTCGGGAGCCATCGTTGCAGCTCTCTGGTAGGGGATCTGATGACATTTAAGTGTCCGAAATTTAGAATTTCTATGAAAAGCGGGTGTCCGAATTAACACAATAATTGTCTACAAATTAAATTTATTGGTTAGAAAGTGCGTATCAACTTACATATTCCAGGAATGTTGCTCTCCACATGTAATTTGTTATCTGTCTTATTATCATAGACGCTGCTATCGTCGAGGACGAAGTCATCATCCGTATTATTGGTGCACTCGATTTCTCCGAGCTCAGCTTGTAGATCCTCGCGGCGTCTTTCGATGAGACACTCCAGATCGCATTTAGTTTTCATTAAGAGTTTTTCCGTCTGGGTCGTGTGGACGCGCGGTTGGTAAAATAAATAGGGTTTGGTTTTTGTTCGAATCTGATTTTGTTGGCAAATCACTGAGGATTCCCATGTTTTGAAATCTTTTAGACGAGCCATTTTCTTCTCGAGGCATCTAATTTCAAGCTGCTTACGCTTTCTATCTAAAAATAATGAGTCGCGTTCCTTTTGAACCAATGCTTTTTCTTGCAGCTCTTGCTTTTCCAATTTCTTTTCTATTTGAGCTTTCTTATCTTCATTTTTTCTCAATCTGGACTCCTCTTGGCAGAATTTCTGCAAAGTGCCCAGAAGGGAACCGAACATGCGACGATTCCGAGCCCTTGATTCGGAATCGACTCCCTGAGCTTCGACAATTTCCTCTCTCGAGGGCAATTCTCGAATAACCCGAGAATTAAGTCGAGGTGTTGGCAGCCACAACTCGTCCTTGTCTGAAAGCCGATTAAATACCATTTTTGGATCGTAAGTACGCCGCTTTTGTTTCAAAATCTCATGACGTTGAATGTTTTTGTCCTGATTTTGCTCATTTTTCTTACATCCGGCATCGGGATTGTACTTCTCAATTCTAAAAAAAAGAATACGTACTAATACATACGTCGATTGAGTGTTGTAAAATAAAAACCTGGGTTCCTTAAGTCCTCGACCGACAAATCGACGTATATTGTCATTTAATGAGATTAATGACCGTCTAGCAGAGTTAAGTTTTTTTTCTAAATCGCCGATGGAGGATAATGCAATATTGTCTTCCATTTCTGTGTATTTTTCTTTTATTATTATTCGAAGGTAGAGTTGTTGAAAATATATTCATTTATCGATATATATTGTCATTTAAGAATAAATACTTTTATGATTTATTTTTGCATGACAGCAAAATAAATATCGATATGTTTAAAGATATTCATCGCATGCAAACACCAAAATATCAAAAAAAATGTCGGACTTTTTCCACTTAGAGCAATATTTCGCTAACGTTAACTGCATTACAGATTTTTCTTTATCGAGTGCGCATTTAAAATTAACATTTTATTGTGAATAAAAGTCCATAAAAAGTTATAATTAGTTTATTATTTTGGGCATTTTAAAAATGTGTCTGAAACCACGTTGCAATTCATAGATTTCTGTTCGAAAAATATCTTTTGTTTGTGAACAGTTTACATCCTCGAAAAAATCAGAATCAAAATTTAGCTATAATACTATAATTGTGTTAACATTCTGGGATAGATGATATGTAACCTAATATTCTAAATGATATAAGAACATGGAAATTCACATCTAATAACTTTGTCATGCAGAAGAACCATTATAGTTCACAAATAAATGATTCTTTGTCATAGGTCTGACACTGTAGATGCGCCTTAGAGTTTAACACTGACATGAAAATTCGCCGCTATGCTTACACACATATAACAGAACCAGTTCAAAAGAGGTAGTTCCGAAAATAATTCCACTAGTTAATTGCAACTTTTGTTATCTTACGGCAAACCATTCAGAATAAAGGTGCATTGTTAATAAGGTATTTATTATACGACATATTTCTTTACAATCTAATCATTTCAGGATGCAGGGGCTCGGATTACAAAGTTTAAAAAAGAATCCTGCGGTAAGTAATTGCTTTTTTTCGGTTACGTAACCCAAGTGATGTGAGCATTCATATTAAAATCATATGTTTTTAATGCCGTACGCCTGACTCTTTTAGTTGATTCCGCTGTACGTTTGCGTTGCGGCCGGAGCAATTGGCGCAGTTTACTATATGGGTCGCTTGGCTACAAGGAATCCGGACGTCACTTGGAATCGTTCAAATAACCCAGAACCATGGCAAGAGTATAAGGAGAAACAATACAAGGTGCGTACACTCATAATATAATATATATATGTATATTTAAATTTATAAAGCGTAACGTTGTTATAGATTTATAAATATACCAAGTTTCCTCAAGGACTTATATAATAATTATTCATTTAATTGTTTATTTTCAGTTTTATTCCCCCATTAGGGATTATTCCAAAACAAAGAGTGCAGCTCCGACCTTCGAGGAATAATTTTATTCATATGGATATTGAATTAAACTAAGTTTGTTGTCCAAATAAATGCAATAACTTGCTGGCTACTACGATTCTTTACTGTCGATTTAATTTCAGCCATGCTCGAAATTTGCACAACAGCTATTCAAATAAAAAATTAGCCATATTGAAGTAGCTGAATTTTTACTTGTGGCGATCAGAGCATTTTTCAGCACACATTACACATGAAAGTATTGTGAATAATCTACCAAAATACCAAAATTTAAGGATAGTAAACTTATTATTTTGATCAAACATGTTTTCCCCTTTTCTATGCATATTTAGTGATTTAGTATTTTATTATTAATATAAAAAGAGTAAATATGACTGCTCAATCTATCGTATTTTAACAGGCAAGTGTGCGAAAAATACATTTTTCCTGTCACAAATAAATATATATCTACTGGTGTCACTCTTTGGCTTTGCAGCAACAATCAGCAGTGTATAAAACCATTCTTGTTGTGTTGTGTCCTGTGCCAACTGCAAACGACAGAGATGGAAACAAAGTTCTCATTCTCTCAGTACGCACGAGCAATATAATATAGCGGTAAAAAAGCACCAAGGCAACACTACAGTCCTTTGCTGTCTATCGGCTTTTATCTTTCAATGCAGCTCTGTTGCTAAAGCTCCGACATCAACTTGATAAATAATTTTCGCAATAAAACATTAATGTGTAGACTGATTAGATCGATTATGTGCATCTGCACTTCTTTTTAAATTAATACAGGTAACCCTCGTATACGATCTTGATCTATCACAAACGAACTTTTGGGACAAAACAAAGCAAAAAATGTCAAGCTTTTTATGTTGCCATATTTACGCATTAGATACATCCATTAAAATGGTCATACAAAATTAACTAAGCGAATAGTAATAGCAACTTAGGTAGCAACTCTGAAATTAACTTTGGTAGCAGCCACGTACCAGGTAAACGAAGCAAAACATATATGATACTGCTATTGCTCTTACAGATGCCAGAGATCAGAGCGAAACCGCATTAATTTCAGTTTTCTGATATATCTCTGTAAAAGTTTGTATAAGTAGCAATAGTGAAACGAACCCGTGTAACTCTAAATCCAGTTAACCATTCTTTTCTATCAGATGAATGACAAAATATTTATTGTATGAATTTATTCAAAGTAGTTTGTCGCCAAGTTTTATAGTCTTTTTGCGGTTTGACAATGATACTGATACTTTTAAGATTCTTTCTAACAGGTTGTCAAACAAGTACCGGAATCGTTAACCAAAAAAAAAAAATCAAAACCGGAACATTTATATTTCATAAGAACCAACTGCCGAAAGCGATATCAGAACAGTTGTCGATCTAGTTACTGTGCGTGTGAGTAAATATGAGTCTCTGTATAAGGTATACGAGTATATTGGCAGGCATGCTTTAAATATAATCCCGTTACTTCTAGTGTATTTCAAGATCATCAATCTTCTGTTCTTGTATGGTATTCATATATCTGGACTTAGTGTAAGAACTATCAAGATCGATTGAGTTTGCTCAGATTTATTTTCTTGTCATACGTAGCTTTAACTGGGATCCAATCCTCGCACTTCAGTGGGATTCTACCTATTAATCTTTCGTAGTTGATTAACCGTTGAACACTTCTATTCCCTACATATTTTAATCAATGGATACATAGATTTCTTTACTCTAGTAGGTAGTCTTAACTTTTTTTGCTCCCTACAGTTCCCCAATCCTTTTAATAAATTTCACTTTATATGTTAATAAATATAAAATCATATAAATAAATAAATATATTAAATAAAAGAATAATGAAATTAAAATGTACAAAACACAATATCATTTTGTATACTTTATATTTTAATTTGATTTTTCGTCTTTAATCTAATCAAATATAATAAATTAATTTACAATTTAATATCAATTATTTAGAAGTATTCATAAAATGAAGTTAAAAAAAAGTTAAAATTTGTGAACGGTATTTAGTCTCTATTTAATAAATAAATATCAAGTTTGCCTATATTCAGTAAAACTCGATATTTGAATAATATTTGAAAATGATTTTGAATTACTTCATTATTAATATAATATTTATACGATTTTCGTATCTATGAATGGTCCTACTACAATTTTTGGAAATCAAAAGCTGATTTCATTTTGATTATTGTGTGCCCAGGATTTTTCGATAGCTTTTTCATTGAGGGTCAATCTGACTCTTTGTTTTGATTTTGCATAGAACAGCTGGAGTTGTTTGTACACCAAAAGTGCAAATGAAATCAATAGAAATGAACAGAATCATTTATTAGTAAAATTTAAAATGATAATTTTAGTTAAATGGAAAGAAAAGTGTGCAGTCAATTAAGGAAATGAGTAATAAATTTAAATAATTATTTTAATTACAAAAATTTTTTAGTTGGATTGAAGATCGCTTGGAAAGGATTATTGTTTTTCTTCCATGCATGGTAAAAACTGGGTTTATAACTTTACTGCCTTTCAGAACGTATATTTCGGTTTCAGAAAATGTTTTTTAAAGGGTGTTAGCAGTAAAATTTCTTTAAAGATTTTCCAGTCAGGATATTTATTGGCCTTAAGATTACATTTTTAGAAAAAGGTTACCTAACTTCGTAAAGCTCGAAAAGATTACTGATAACCTTTTCCAAAGTTTCAGCTAAAAGCATTCCAGCCACGCTGGTCACGTCCCGGGTGAAGGTCCTTTCCAACCTGATTGTAGCTGATTTTTTTGTTTTCTTGTATCGGAGTATTGCATTCGTTTATATCTAACAGAAACGCTTAAGGTCATTTAATTTACTTTAGGTTGGAACGCACTGTTCGACTTCGATAAAATGGACATATATACCTGAAGTGCCTTTCGTGTGAATTGCCGAAAGTAAGAAAAAGCTCTTACTTTGGAAAGCTTTGAGGGCAAGCTCTTAGAGCTTTTGTCAAATATTGTGAAAGTTAAGTAGGCATGTGAAAATAAATGAAAATATTATAATTAAATTCGGCAGTATTCTATTAATTGATTTTAAGTACTTTGTAGCATGTAAATAGTATGAGTACATCTTCGTATATAA
This sequence comes from Drosophila hawaiiensis, assembly GCA_037043685.1. NCBI lineage: Eukaryota > Metazoa > Arthropoda > Insecta > Diptera > Drosophilidae > Drosophila > Drosophila hawaiiensis. Next base: position 343,688 of record JBAMBA010000072.1, on the reverse strand, counting down.
ACATGTGCATTAGAGAATATATTCCGCTTTTGTTTTGTAAAGCAAAATATTGATTATAGACATTTTTAAATGATTGACACATGCGTTGTAAATGCTAAAATATTTCCAAAAAAATTAAAGCTATAATTTTTGCACACTGGTGTCTTAAACGTGTACAATCGAAATACAAAGATGACAGCTGAGTTTAGCTCGCGTAACACTTTTCGGAAAACTGGACTCGGCAGCAATACCCGCAGTATTATTACTTCTGCAAATCCATGCGGTGGAAGCAGCGCATCTCTACTCCAAAAGCAGCTGTCATTCAAAACCCCCATCTGTTCTAATCAGTTTGGCAAAATTGATGAAGTTGAAATTATCGACAACTCAAACATAGATAATTTGGCTGGCCGATATAACAAGGTACATATCGTAATACTCCAGCTCTCGCATAGGGCTCATATGTTCTAAGAATACCAACCTCTTCAATTTCCAGAACAATATTATTGGCTGGATATGCTGTGCTCCTTGCATATGGCTGCGCACCTCAGCTGCTGTTCACAAGGTGGCAATAACGTCCGCAACATTATTGGTGACAACATTACTGGTCGCTTCACCAATACTATTTTTAATTAGTACAGCACCCTCGCCGCTTCCCAGGGATTGCTATATGGAGGGCGATGGGTGCTCGCCAACAATGTCATCTCCATCGGAATGTACGGAAGCAATTTGTGAAACAGTGGCTGCCAACATTCAAGCAAGACTCAATTGGAATAAAGATCCTTGCTCGGAATTTAAAAAGTTCAGTTGTTGGCGCAGTAATTTTAATAAAAATATAACGAATCTGATCGAAATGGGCAATTCACAAAAATCTGTTGATACTCAAATGCAGTGTAAGTTGTAAATTCATTCTCTAAAATGATTTAATAATAATTTGCCAAATGTGTTTTTAGTACTCTTGCAGAATTCTAGTATAAATGGAAACTTTAAGATACTCCAGAGTTTATTTGAGAGCTGTTTAAAACTCAAAACAAATTCAAGTGCTTTACACCGAGTATTTGATACTTTAGGAGGGTACTTAACAGTTGGCGTCATCGGTCCTTCGTCCATAGCATCTCTTGTAGCTAAAATATATGAGCTTGGGCCAAGCCCACTTGTTGATATATATTATGATCTTAGTTATGGTAGAAGACCGCATGTGCTTCTCATCATAAGTGGACCAAGTACATCATCGATTATTTTGGAGGTATGTAAATTGCAATTGTACAATTATTTTGGCGCAAGAAAGAAATAATACCATTTTTGCATACAAATTTTTAAAAAATATGCTCAGAAATCTCTGTCTTTCAATTTGATTTGGTTTTCTCTGCTTACAAATGATAGACCATTTACATTTTAATACCCTCAGGTATATTGTATCCGTTAGTTATTTTACTTTTTAAATCACTTAATCATTCATCAGACATTAATCATTTAATTTGTAACTGTAATTTTAAGAATGTTCACATTAATTCGATTTAAAAACGAAAGTTAGCACAAAGGCGGAATTTTTAAAAATTAGATCCGCAATCTTATAAAGCAACTATTTTGAATTTGTGAAATATATTGACGTATTATCGTCCACGTGGGCATGTCTCAAAATTCTTAAGGATTTGTCGGCCACAGGTCATATCTCTAAAATCTTGTGTATTTCAACTTTCGGGGATTGCGGGAGGTTTACAAAAAGGATAATTTTAATGCGTAAAAGCAGATGTTGATCTATTGTTTCTAATAAAGCATGGAGACCTATCGATAAATAAAAGTAATTACCTTGAACTGTCTTAGGCTTATGGTAACCTATATTCCAATTTTAATATTTCTAACTCAAACGGAGATGCTTCCTTCAAGTTGCATAGCACATTTTTTAATCATTTTCATTTAGTACAAGAAACCAAAAAATATATCATCAAAACATTTGGTTAAAATCTCATTAATTTGATCATTAAATATTTCGCGTATATGTGATTTTAAGCCTTTAATACAATATGACTTATTTATTTTATTATTTTTTTTATATTATTTTATTTTCAGAATAAAGTTCGTTGGATGAGCCCAAAAGCCCCTCCAAATCGATTAAAGCAAGGAGTACCAAAGCTTTTACCCGATTTGATTGACAATTTTCTACCAAGCTTCTTATCCTTTGCTCAACGAGTATCTGAAAAAGATACCATCCTAGAATTTGTAAAGGATCTCAATAAGGTAAGGATTTTTGAGATTTATGACGCGGTTTTCAGACGATGCAATAGTTTCGTGAAAGTAAAATGTGTTACAGAACATGCAAAGAAGCATTTTACACGACTTTAATTAAATTAAATCCAAAAGGATATGTGAAATATGTCTTGCAATCAAGATAATTCTGTGCCCGATTTGTGATGCAAAGTTACTTACTTACGATGTAAGTGAATGCAGATTAAGTACGAATGCTCTAGTCGAGAGAACTCCACTAGGAGATATCTCGAACCCAAGTCTTTTATACATATTAATAACGATATTCTTCGGAGTTTCTTAACCAATTTTGGTAGAATTGTTAGAGTCTATCAATATTATTATTAGAGTCTATTAATAATATTATTTTTCTTGAATTTAAGAGATATTGTGGTAATCGACTAATATCGATATTGTGGAAAAGTTATCGATGAATTTATTATAACTTTTTTGCGTTTCCAATGGGTATAAAAATTAATTGCTCTCAATTGAATGTAAAAATCATTTTAAGATAAAAGTTGCCTTACTTTTAATCGAGTTAATGCATATCATGGCTAGAAAGAGGGTATGTCCAAGTCGGACACTTTCGACTAGAGCATTCTTACTTCTTCTGATGAATTGGTAATTTTTAGACTACTCACTATAAGTTTGCTAATTTGTAGAATATAAATATAATACATATCATTTTTAATAATTATTTTAGCTTCAAGTCGAACAATCACGCCGAGGCTTTTGGGATAGCTCTGTCTTGTATAATATATCCAGTTTGCAGGCCATGTATCCAATTGTAAGTTACTATTTCAATATATTGTTAATATTTCCTGATTTATAATATAGATACATATATATAAAATAATGGTAATAACTAAAAGTAACAGCGAATACTTTGTTAACAGCGTTGCCATACCTCTGAACGCGTGCAAAAAAGCTTTAAATTGGCTAGAGACATTAAAATTGTGAAGTCAATTTGTTGACTCCTGATCAGCAACTAGAAGATATAAATATAGATATAGATTTGCACGATATATAATTGTATTTATATTATTTGAGTAGTTATACAAATTATCTATTTGCCCGCCGACCCCAAGTTTCACCAACTTCCCAAAAAGTAGGCAACAATTTTAATGTAATATTTGAATTATAGCAATCAATGTCTTACAAACTGTACATTTTCGTGTACATTATGAAATGAAAAGAATGAAAAATCGTCAAGTCCTAAAAGTATCCAAATACAACATTTTAAATATTTTTCTCAGAATTGAAAAGAAAGAATCACCTAGTATTGCCTACAAATTGCTGTTAACATTTTTCTTGTTCTTAAAAGTAATTTACGTTTAAAAAGAATTTCAGAATATTAACAGACTTTGTTCTTAGAAAGGTGTTCTATTAATAAAAAAAAAAATTTCGAGCAAGTGGATAGAAAGAATAATATAAGTTCAGTGAAAAGTCACATGACTTCTAACAAATGTTTGTACATGTAGTATCTGAAATACTACTGTTTAAAAAACAATACAATTAACTACAAAGCTAATGTAAGAATTCTGTGTACTTATATGAATATCTTGGAATTTACAAATCTTCTGTTTTAAATTTCAGAAAAATCTATTTATTGAACTAAGAAAAGAGTGTCATAGATAATTTCGCAATAATTTAATGCCGCTAAGAGTATGATATTTTTCTAAATATCAGGACAATTTTTTTCAGAGTGTAGTTTTTGCTACCACAGATATCTTCGTACTTCTGCAAATGAAGTAATTCAGCTGATAAAAGCTGATTTCATATCCATAAATAAATACATTTTCGTGTGTGATTTCAGCTAAATTGGACTCTTCTAATTCCAAAGGACTGGAGTGGGCCTATAGTTGTAAGGAATGCTGATTATCTCAGAGCGCTGCAAGCCTTTCTCACAAAGTATCCGTCTCGAATTGCACATAACTCAATGATATTGCTAAGCGCACTTGAACTATTACCAAAAGATTATCCCAATGCGGAGGTTTGCACACGCTCTACAATGTGGGCCTTGCCGGAATTAGCGTCAGCATTATATATTTCTCAGTACTCTTCAGTAGATTCAAAGGACATAATAAAGCGGGTAAAGCAAGTTATAAACAAAACAAAATTAACAATAATTTCATCATATATTGTTTTTTTCAGGCGGATATCATTTTCAAATCATTAAAAGCTCACTTGAAGCGAGCTCCATCCTTGAAGGGCGCCGCACTTGTAAAACTTTCAGCTTTAAAAATACAGTCTCAGACTTGGGAAGGATTTTCGAACGTGACACAAATAACTAATGCAATGGAACCTCTTCAGATCAGCCCAGATAGTTGGCTTGAAAATATTTTACAAATATATAAGCGGAACAAACTCGTACCCAATTCAATTAATATGGATGGAAGCTCCCATGACGCGTAAGTTTTATTAACGATTAAAAAATATACAAAAAACTCATATCCATATATTATTTCAGATGGGCGTATCCAATTGTGTCGACCATATTTTATGATACATTAAGCCATTCAATAGGTGGGTGTTTTAACTGTTACTCCAGGTATGATAGAAATAAATTATTTGTCTTTATAATTCGCAGTTGTTCCCCTGTCGGTCATATTAATACCATATTTCAATGCAAGTTTACCACCCTATTTGCATTACGCTTCAATTGGCGTTTCCATTGCCAAGGAGATTTTACGATCGATAACGAAAAACTTTGATGATAAGGCAATGCGTTGTGTCCCCCATTCTGTTAATATATTTTCAAACTTTAGCCGCATGGACATCTTAATTCATTCTGGAGGAATGCAGATTTCATATCATTCAATGCTTTCGCTGACTGGCCCTATCAAGGGAATGGCTCGACTTCCAGGATTGAATTTGACACCAACACAAATATTTTTTCTAGTTTCTGCTCAAGAACTTTGTTCTGAATCCAACTACTTGGGAATCGACACAAGCGCTTCGGAGTTTGACAACATGTAAGTAGACCAAGCAAGTAATAACGATCAGACAAGTTTATAACTGGGGATTGGTGCGGATTTTAGTGAAGCTGTTCTTTATCGGAAAAATGATTGACGATCTCTAATGCTTGTTACCGTTTAATTATATTCAAGTTTTGGTGACTATAACTCTAAGTCTGTATAGGAATCGCGATTTACTAAATATTTTATAAATAAAATATATTATTATTGAATAAGTATAATAAATTCAGTGTCTGCCCTTACTAATTAAATGACTTATTTTGAATTTCAGATTAGGTTGGCTCATTGCCCAAGGCGGTAGTGCGACTGAGGTTTTCAAATGTCCATCAGGATCTATGATTAATATTCAAAAAACCTGCAATGTTCTTTAAATGCGATTTGAGAATTAAATGCAAAATAAACCGTACTCTACTGAAGTACCTTGTTAAGATCTAGGATCTTCAATAATTTGAATCACAAGTTTTTGTCATAATGGTCGGGAAATATATTTTTTCAATGTGAGCATTGACAGCACGGTTTGTTTAGTATTTGTATTTTTTTTTTAATTTTATAAAATGTGCTGAAATTCTTATAAAGAAATGAAGACCGCAGGTCATAAAATCTTTAAATTACAGTTGCAAAATATGAAGATTTCATTGGTTTCTAACATCTATCGATTTGTGGAATCGGACTCTTTGTTTGGGATGACTTCTTTCCCGATGATCTTCTCAATAAATGACACGAATTTCACCAAACCGGACCGGAACACAACGCATCGAACAGCGAACGCAGGTCATTATTTGATTTGTCTTCGCTGCAATAAGTTCTCTTGTAGAATATGGATCAGATTCCCCTATGGCTATGCATTTTGGGCAGAATCGATATGGTTTCTTTTCCACTGACGTTCAAAGATTCCTTTGACGCACATTTTTAAGCTCCGTTAACGTTTTTAATATTATTTGCTATCTTTAATCGAAATCGGGTTTTTTGTCGCCATAACATCGACAGTTACAAATTCTGTTAAGTCAGAAAGTTCTAATTCAGTCGACCTTAAGATAAATATCTGAATTTTAACTCACTTGTTTTGTTTTGGCCAGCCCAGCGCAACAAATATTTTAATACAACTTGCGCTCACTTATGTTATGTACATATATTAAGTATACGATACACCGACCAACATTTGCATTAAAATTTATATTAGCACATTTTCGATAAATACAATTGTTTTAAATTAATATTCTAATATTTAACTTCCCCATAGAAATACAATCTTACATATATTTCAAAACCAGAGACATTTCAATTATTTAATAATTATTCAGAAGCTATGCATTTTTGTGCACCGAAAACTTCAGATCCGTTTTTATTCAATATTTTATCTAACTTACCAATCGCATAGATCTATAAACAATTAAGAAATTGTTATTCTCAAATTAGATTATCAAAAACCTAGTTTCTTAACATTTGAAAAAGAATTTCACAATTTGAATTCCTCATTTTAAATTCTGTCGCAAGGGTCCTTGCAAATCATCAGAGCTACTTTGATTGATGTCTAAACAAGCATCCTTATAAAATATTGAGGCAACTCTGATTTATGAGCTGGCGACAAGCTTAAAAATCTTTACAGAGTTTCACTGTTAGTCCAATTCAGTTAGGTTTTCTGAGTATGAGCCCATGTCGATAGCAACGCAAGTCGTTGGCAACATATCACCCCTACCTTCTTAAATCTACACTTCTGTGTCACGGAATCAATTAAACAATTTAAAAAAAAGACCAAGTTCAAATTGGTTTCAATTCCATTGGAAAGAGACTGTCACTGATAGAGATTAACCGATATATGAAAGGGCTTGACTTGTCTAGTGATAAGTTGATGATAAGAATAACATACTAGTTTCCTTTTAATAAGCAAACCCCTTTTTAACCTCGAAATAAAAAAGAGCCATTGTATGAAAAAATTTAATATTTTATCCGTTAAGCTATTAAATCTTTTTCCCATATCTTTGTGAAAATTCATAGAAGACTAATTTTTTTGTTTGCATAATCATGTTTTATGGCTAAGAATGATCGGAAAGTTTTTAATTCAGTAAATTGGCGTAACTTTCCGAATGAATTTTAAAGTATTTACAGCAATAATAAAAATTAGACCCGAACACATTTTAGTTGACTAATATTTTGTGAATTTTCATCCAAAAACTTAGTTACTCATGTGACGGGACCGCCGTTAATATTTCAAATGTTATACATTCATATGCATGTAGACCTTTTACTCTGCTTAATTGTAACAAATTAATTTATATGTATATCAACAAATGTTAATAGCTTATAGATAATGATCCCATTTGTCCAATACAGCGGCCTTCTTCATCGAAGCTGGCTAAAGTCAATCGAGACAGCTTATTACACAATATTCCGTTCCCATTATTTTGAATTGGATTCGGCTCTGTAAATACAAATTAAAATTAACAATTATTAAGAATAAAATATATTTGAAGTCTAAAGTAATGTTCTTATCGAAATGCATCTGGACCGTTAAATTTTTGCCTTTTTCGCATAATTTTTGTTAGTATAACTTTATATATATTACAACAAACTTACCATCGTGAAATTGTTCGGCAGTGTTTCCCTCTTGTCTCTTTTTTCTCATTTGCTCTGTAAAGTGCGAAATGAGTGCATCAATCATTGCAGCTTGCTTAGAAAACACTTGTACTAGTTTCGATATTTGTATTCCATTTTCTACAGCGTCAAACTAGAAATATACACAAATATATTTTTAAAAATTATTGAGCTCATTTCGAATATATTTTCGAAGGTTTTTTAAATACTAACCTGCAGGAATATGCATGTAAGACATTCGGAATCCTCACTATCACTTGGCTTAGCATAGTCCCATGACATATCTTCATATCGGAGCCCCAATAATAGAGTCTTCGTATTCAATACAAATTAAATTGTTAATACATAAGTAATCAAATACAATTTAATATAATTGGATTTTCTAAACTCAAAACGAACAGCGGAGTAAATCTTTAAGCAGATATTGAATAAACAACAAATGAAAATGAACGAAAAATTATTTTAAAAGATCAGCAATACCATTTCATATTTTAAATAAGGACTTACAGTAGCAAGGCGGTAAATATAACAACAAAACGAAGACATTTTCGACTTAGTTCTGTTTATATTAATTAAAACTTAACTCTTTTTAAATTTTGTTTTACAAAATAAATAACTTAAATATATTATTGGGAACTTAAAATAATTAGCTAATTTAAAATATTAAGCTTTTTATTACATTTTAAAATAATTAAAAGAAACTGCTAAATCCCAATTTAAGACCATTACGCCATTAGGTATTGTACTCTTGGCGATGGAACCTTTTTTATTTTATATTATATACTTTTCAGATAGTACTTTGGAAATTGCGCCATAGTATATCCAAAGCATATATATTACTTACGTTTTCCACGCAGTCTATTATAAAAATTCCTCTCTCGTTCACAGCAAGCAAGACTTCCATATCCTTATGGTTGACTAAAGACATAATGCCTCTAACGGGTTGCTCCATTTGTCCGTGAAAAAATGCAGCGCTATATTTTGTAAATTAGATATAAATATATTCAAATAAAGTTCAAAGAGCAAGATTACGCTTAAAAGTTACTGCTCCGATTCGGTGTAATTAATGCTAGAGCGATATTCCCATTTTATAACAAGCCACCTTTAACTACGATGCTAGTCTCCATGGACGGTAGTCCACTCAACACTTCTCAACATTTTTGGGGTTAGAATTTGCTTTCGTTATTCTCGTTACCCCATGTATATTTTTTTTAATTTGAAGGTACAAATCAGCTCAATTTAGCTTTAAAGCCCAGACTCGAAATGCAATACAATTCAAAGCAAGGAATCGTGATTTATTTTTTTACCACAATACCAAAGCAAACCCAAATTATTAAACCTGTCGGTTATTATACCTGTTATTATACCCTTAACGCACCTTATCAATCCCTTTGACTCACTATGGATGTCAACATTCTTGGACGAGCAGTCACATGTTAATTAATAAAACTTTGTCTTCCTTTCAGACGATCAGATAATACGTACGAGATATTCGATTTATCAACCAACTAGCCGAATCAATGAAGATTTATATATATAAATATATTTATATATATGTAAAATATATAATTGGAACAGTACTTTCGTTCAATATTATCAAAGATTTTATCAAAGAGAAACAGAAGATATAATAAAAAGGAAAAAAATACAATGATATACAAACTTACCCATAAAATGGTAGTGCCCAGCAAAACTCCAAATATTTGCGCATTAATTTCCGAGTTGTGGCTGTTTGCGGCACTCGCTTGAATTGTTCTAATAGTTTTATTTCTGCAGAGTTCTTTTTACTAATTGGCAACCACAACCAATTTGAACTCTTGGCAACATGTTTGGGTAAGAATCTTGACTGGTTTTCCCTAAAAAAAAAGAATTGTTTAGTAAACTTCCAAATTATTATATTCTGATAATCACCTGAAAAATCCGACTGTGTGCGTGTGAGAATTGTACGGGCCCAATTCAATTCTAGCTTGAATACCACCAAGCATGAGCGAATGAACCGGCTCCATAATATATCTTCCTGTTAATACGTAATGCTTTGCCTCCTCATACAGTAGCTCCACAATTCGATGGTCCCTAAAATGTGCCACGATTAACGTAAGTGAAGTGTGGATCGATGAGTACAACTTACTTGATTTTTCTTCATCGCGCTTGGAAAAGAAAACATTTCGCTTGAGGACAATCATGGGCTCATCATATTTTCTTTCAATTGGTGTTCCGCTGCTAAACTTTTCAAGCAGATTCGGCCAGGCTACTCTGACAATGTATGGACAATGGTGAGCTTTCAGCTGCATTTCTAGTAAACTGCTGGTCATCCATAATCCAAAAATGCTTTGTGCCAGCAATTTGTTAGAAATTCCCAATTCTTCGCAACCCAGTGCAGCTGCAAGCATCACTTGGGAAGGACACTGAACCGTGCCCTCGATCTCCATGTGCACGGCAACTCTTGACATTAAGTACACACAAGTTGGTATGACCTATTCAAAATGTACAAGAATAATATATTTAACTATAAACTTATCTGCTCAGAAAAAAATTGCCCTGAGTTCTAAAAAGTCGCCACACTTTTGCGCCAAAGAAAACTCACCTTATTATTTTTTATTCCTTAAGTAGTTAATAAAAAATTGTTTTTTTAGATTTCGCATATACAAACATTTTAGATAGTTCAAAAATTCAATTTGAAGACGCGACCCTAAACTCTAATACAAAAGCCGAGCCAGTGAATTGCATTACTTTTACTGCATTTTAGAAAGGGTTTCTTCTAAAAATGATGATTTTGCATTTATACTTTTTGGAAATATGTTTCTTAATATACACATAATAATTCTAAATAATAAAAAAACATCATATTTTTAAGATTGTTGATTTAGGGCAAGCTTTCTTAAGATATAGAAATTTTCTAATATTTAATAACTAATTTAAAAAAAAAAGAAAAAACTTAATGGTTTTAATGGTTATTTTCTAAAACTGAGGGCGTTTTGTTTTCTGAATGTATGGAGCTTACATTTTGTAGAGTACGGGTCACAATCGAATTGGGTTTTCCGGCGCTTGTGTAAGTGGAAGAGGAGTTGCCTGCAACAATTCGTTTTGTTACCACTGGATTCTGTTGAGACTCACTGCTGCTGTTGCATTTTTGTTGAACTGGTAACAAATTTTGAAGAATACCTGATTATAGAGTAAGATTATAATGCGACAAATTAAAATGTACAGTATACGCGGTTCTAAAGCCATTCTTACCAGATGCACTTCGAACTCCGGTGAGAGGGCCAAGTGAGTTGCCGGTATTAATGATATTGCCGCTGAGCTCAGACAGATGAAGACAAGGATCTTTGGCTGAAATGGACATCGCTGAAGTCACCTGGGCCGACGATATGCAATCGTTCTCATTGCGACCGGCACTAACAACGCTCGAAACGCTCGCTGACGATGCAAATGTGCTTCCGACAGCTGTCTGGATCTGAGCTGTGGTCACTACACGATGCACTGTATACATCACAGGGGGAACAGGCACATTGACTGGCACCAGAGAGACTGGTGTTTGTTGTGATCCCAATTGGTCACATGCTGCCACATTGGCATTGCTTAAATGCGTTTGGGTTGCGGCCCCAACGCGTCCACCACTTCCAGCATTTGCAGCATTTGAATACATTGTGCAGTCAACATCAATGGTATCCAAGCCCGAGTTGGGGCTGCATGCGGTCTTTTGTTGATTTTGATTTTGCATCCGTTGGCTGTGAGCATTTTGATTAATGTGTTGCAGTTGGTGTTGCACGTGGTGGTGATTTTGTGATGTTTGATGTTGTTGTATTTGATGATGCTGTATTTGTGCAGTAGTTTCGTTGCTGCGCTTAACATTGTTTCCTAAATAGTAATCGTCGCGACACTTCACATCCGTGGTATTGTAATATAAACGTGATCTGCTCATGGAAAGACTTATCTTTAATTATTCAAGTTTTTGAAGAGAACAAAGCGTTTAGGGATGACTCTACTTACTGGTAGTCCTGCGATGTTGACTTCTTGCGATTATATTGTAGCGTGCTCAGTGGAACTGACATTATATTAATGTAATTGCCGGTATTATTTGTGTTATTTGTGCAGTGACTGCTGTTATTGCAACTGGGAATTGCGTAAGGGTTTCCCATGTTCCGATTTCCGATGACAGCTTTATTGTTCCCATTTCGAGGAGGCATATCGCTCGAGTTGTAGCCCGATTCTGAATGATTTGAGCTACATGCCACATATTCCTGACCACCATTGTTTACATAATTCATTTTGCTTAGCGGCGGCTGAGAAATTGATGGAGACGAATTCTGCTGCATTTCATTTCGGCAATAATATTGGTTTGCCTCCATATTGTCATCGGCTATTATGAAATCGACTGAAATTTAGGATGCATTATGATAATACGGTTAGTATGTCTTTTTATGTTTTTATTATTTGCGACCACTTGGGTCTATTATGCCTCTCCCTAATAAGTCAGCTATAAGACTCCTGAACACATTCTGGAAGAATTCCAGACTTGGTGAATTTTGAATTTATTATTAGTTATACTATTTTAATTAATGTGGAGTAATCGCAAATTTTAAAAAATATGTGAAATGGTTCAACTGGTTATTATATGTCTTCGGGAAACCCAGAAATAATAACCCGATCATACCAATTCAAACCAGAATTGAATACAATTGATGCGATCTAAGCCTCGCCGAAATCCTCAACTGAATCGTTCTGGAGACTGTCGACTAGAAATGATCATCTTTTGGATCTGTGCCAAGAGCGCTGATAAGTGATATCATATATCATATTGAGAGAGTCTTATCATTTTGCCTTCTCTATAGAATTTTATAAATGTATTACATTTAATATCGAAAGATACGCATATTACCTGTACTTTATTGTTAGAAAATGACTTCACATGATTGACCGGCGTATATTTGTGCGTATACGTTCTGAAAATTAGATATTTAAAATTGCCATTATATTTCATTTTCTGTAAAGAAAAATCTGTATATATTTTCAATAAAGTAAAATCTGTATTTATATATGTAATTTTTCAATTCCCGCAAGAGTCCTCTGAGAATTAACCATTAACTACAAATAAATTTTCATATGATTTATTTAAGTTAAGCATAAATAAATAAAAAGAACCATATTTCTTTGAAAAAATGATTATGATTGATTTGATTTGATCTATTATGCCCCCTTCTGAGCCTGTAGCTCTTCCATCAGCCCGAGCTCCCAAACGAATGTGAGGATCTTTGTTGGGTTGCGGTCTTCAATGTCTCTAAAATTCAAAACATGCACCCTTAGGACGCTGCGCCTTCTTCTAGTTAAGGCGACACATTCTGCTAGGACGTGCATCGAGGATTCCTCCTCTCTCACACAAAACCTGCACAGATCGCTACTATATAGACCTAGTTTAGTTAGGTGACTTCTTAGTCTATTGTGTCCTGTCAATAAACCGGTAAGTATCCTAAGGCAGTTCTTTCCCATGGTATAACTTGTTTGGAAAGATTATATATTAGCTATACTTTTACGAAAGTTCATACAGACAGACAAGTATGGTTGTGGTCTGTTGTTGGTTATCAAAAATGTAACACAAAAGATCGGTTATATTAAGCCCAAGATAAGGTATGTAAATAGATTTTTTTATTGTAATCAGGGTATCACATCAAATCGTTTTTAGGTTTCAATCCTGATCCTCGTAGGTAAATTCTAATAATTCCGGTAAAGATTCCGGGATACTAATCTATTTTTAGCGTGCTCGTTACGTATTGGTACCTTCGTTTTTACGGTACGGTACTGGGACGGAACCGGAACGGAACTGTCTCTCCGTCTGTATGACCACTAGACAATGAGACCTATAGGATATATAAGCTCCCTTTTTGATGTTCCGCAATGATTCTGAAACGTTCTTTTCGGGACAAATATTATTAGCAATAATAGAAATATTAAATTGAAGTCTAAATTCCGATTCTGAATTTCATTCGATCGACAAACCTTGTTTGTTTCTTTAAAAATATTTTGGTTTGTTCTTTTAAGATGTTGTTTTAGAGAAACATTTTTCTAATTTCAGTTCCTACGGCAGCTTATGGTATAATGGTCCGATCCGGATGTGTCTTCTTCAAAGCGTTGCAAAATTATAATACATTCTACAAGAGTATCAAATTATATTAATTCGGGCCGGATATATCTTCTTCTGTTAAGATATTAAGTGTCATTATGCTTAACTGACTTACCTGCCTGTAATCAGGTGGAATTGAGCTTTAGAACTTTAGTTTACGAGGCAGGTGCTTTTCTTTTGCTTTTATTTCTAAGCTTAATGTTTACTTAATTAATTCTTGAAGACTTGTGGTGAAATGTTTTTTTTTATTTTGATACACGATACTGCCGACAATGTTCCGAGCTTAGGCGAGACACTGAGGTTGTCATTAAAGTCCATGACCAAAACGCATGTCGTCATTGAGCGCCCGATTTCCATTTGTGTGCATTATGAAGTATTTGGGTTTTGTGCGAAAACATGAAATGTATTAGTATTAATCCATAAATGATTTCATTCGAATGTACACATAATTCCTGGATTGAATCGATACCCTCATCGCAGCTCACATCTCACAGCTCACCGCTCACAGCTCACAGCTCGCAGCTATTGCAAAATCATATACACATGCTGAAGGACTTTCAAGTATACATATGTATGTATTTGTATGTACATAAATGTGTATGTGCATGAGAACACTTCATCTTGTGGCAAAAAAGTAATCCGTAAGTGTGGCTTGAAGGACGTTGCCAGAAACAATTTACACAAAACCCTTTTTTTCGTTTAGGCCACCTTTCTTAACACATGTTCCACAAATATAATGAAAATATATGAAAAAAAATCGTTGTTCATATGTCGGGTATTATTGTATATCCTAAACAAGTGCGTTTTTACATACAATTTACTTTGTATCTTTTAACTTATTTATGCGATTTCTTTGGAACAATTTGATTTGTGATACCCGAGTGTTTGTAAAAAATACACAAATTTCAAAACAGGAATCTTAGCACCAAAACATACATAAATATAACACATTTCGTATACTAGAACTCCAGTAAACAAATACATGCATACTCGGGTTCCACATGCTCCACATAGCGCCTGCGCAGAACTTAATGCACGTATCTTTGCTCTCATCAGTGTTGCCAACTATCGATAGCCAAAATAATAGACCAGCTTGCATAGAAACAGACAGACAGACTTGTCTTTTCCTACTGATTTGGAATATAATAGAATATATACAGTATCTGAGACATATTCATTTAATTCGTTAAAAAGCTATAATATTAATATAAAAAGTTTAATTTATGTTGCGTTTAAATGGGTATTTCTTATGCGTATATTATTATTATTTTTTTATGTCAATTAAAGCCAGCCGACACAAACAAAAAAATACAAAAATGAATAAATTGAATTAAATTAAAATAAAATAATTAAAATAAAATTTATAATTAAACTTAAATTAAAAAATAATAAATAGTTATAATATTTTTGGGGGCAATTAAATACAAAATTGTCCAGCATTTGTTGCATGAATTGGGGAAAGCCCAGAAAAAAAACGAATTAGACCAAAACCGAATTAACATGAATTAGTTAGTTAGGTGCATGCGAAAAAGTTATTCACGAGGTTTAAAATTGAGTTTTTAATTATATAAATGAAAGACTCTGAATTGATTAGATGATAGACCCTATTATAATCAGTGCACATTACTCGAAACGGTTCGTTAAGAGAGGGTGGGAGGAAGTAACGAGACGGATAGGAAACCGAAAAATTAATTTGGCTCATCAACGCAACGGAATCGATTTCACCGTTTAGTAATTTAACTACAAACATAACACCTAGTATAACTCGACGGTTAGTTAAGAAGGGAAGGTTAATAAGGAGCAGTATATCCGTGTATGGAGGCAGCACACCCTAGTCATAGCAACGAATATTTTAATCGCTGTTGTGGCGTTGACGTCACAAGAAATATTTCACGTTTTAATTTTTCTAATTCCATGATATTAGCCAGCACTAAACGCTTAACTAATCGATAAAAGTATCAATCTACATCAACTCGAATCACAACAGACCAGAGAGTAAAGTGGCGGACAAGCAAGTATTGTATCCATATTATGGTGTTGAATATACACAACACGTCAGGTGTAAGCCAAATGTCTTTTAGGCAGCTACAATTAAAAATGTTTTAGGCAAGCCATATCCATGGGGAAGAATATACTTAAGAATACTTACCCAACATTGCGGTATAAAAAGTCACCCATCTGAACTAGATATAGTCTGGCTTTAGACAGAAAAATATGTATGTAAAATTTACTGAACGGTTTAATAAGCTTGTAGGACAGAGAAACGAGCAATCCGACAAAAGATTCTTGTATTCGTGCAAGCATTGGGGTTGATAAAACAGCTATAGGCTCAGAAGTGGCACAAAAATAATAGTAAAGAATAATAACCCGATAATTTGCTGGTTCTCAATTTTAAAGGGCTTCACTTAAGCGGACTATCTGGTTGGAACTACAAAAAGATTAAAAATCCAAATGTTTTTTTGGTTTTGGAAGTTACCAGCAACACGACTACGTCATTTCCAATTTTTATGTTTTCATATTGATGCATATTACAAAATAATTATTTTTACCTACTTTTGAGTTTTACATGTGGTTGACAGCTAATGGAAACGACATATAAACTTAGGTTGGTAAAGACGATCTTGGGCACTAGACAGTGATAGTTAAATTATTTCCTTGTAAGCACACTTAATTTCATTCAAAATCTTCAAGTGTCAACAGTAAGGCGTATTTTATTGTTTTAATTGTTTCTATAAACTGTTATATACAAGTTTTATATAATTTTGAATTGGGAAGTAAGAATTATGGTCTAGTTATTTTCATTTTCTTAATTTCTGTAATTGAGGTGCCGAAACTTTAACTTTTCCAGGGATGTTTCTTGCAAGAGCTTCTTCTTTTATGCTTTTAAGTAAATCCTTTTCGCGATTATTACAGGCTTTGTCCTTTGAAAATATACTTAGTGCCAATTTAGCAGCTTTTCCTCGTTTTCCTGTTCCGGGAGTCAGCTTCACCTTAAACCTTAAAATATTTGAGGTTACAAAATAAAGTAAAACCATTAAAAATAGAATCGACAGTGTTTCAGTAATTAATAACCCAATGATTTGGGGAAAAACTTTAATTGGGAAAAACCTTCTAGTATAGATATTTCAAAATAAGTTTGAAGTTCATTATATGAGAGTTGCAATTTACCCCCTCTCCATTCCCCCTTAATAAATAAATCACATCGTGAAAATTTCAAGATTTTCTTTGTTAGTATTTTTCACTCTCTTATTAAGTTTTGTACTGGATTCTGCATAAATCGTCGCATGGCCCGAGTCCGAAAGGTGAACTTGTCTCCTCTCCTGGCTAAATCGTCAAAAACTTTATTTCTCGGAATACTGACGTAACCTGGTCCTCAATATATAAACACTCTATTGGTCTTTCCTAGTTTATTATAGTAACAAAAATATACAAATAAAGCCGATGATTGCCACATACATCAACATCATCATTGCAGAAATCCTCAATTTCTAACAATTTAACAGCTCGACAACTTTCTGACAGATATTGATTTGGAATTTCCGCTAAATACCCTCAGCAAGTTGGTATGCACGTGTTTCCCATATGAATAGTATTAAGAATTTTAGTTTATATAGATTTTTACTTGTTTTGACTTGATTTATTACTTACTTATACTGCTGCAATGATTGATAAGGAGCGACAACTGGAATAGCAAATAACAGTTCATCATCATCAAGGGGCACTCCAGTGAGGGTATCTAGCAAATCGGCGTCAACGATAACGGGCGCATCGTCGTTTTCATCTATTTCAATTTGAGTTTTTGCAATGGGTGCGTCCAAACTTTCGACGGGATGTTCTTTTAGAGTATTGGGTTTCTCATCTTCGTTGTCATTACTGGTGATTACTTTATCTTTTCCTGAAGAATTTAGAATCATCATTCGCATTTTGCGTTCCTCTTCGTCTTGATCCCTGTATTTTGATTTCATCTTCTTCAATTTTGCCTTCTGGCCTCGTTTTACTTTGGAAGCATTTGTAGGCTCCATCATTTCAGTAACGCTAGCTTGGGATCTTTCAGTATCTGCTTTATCCGAACGTACTTTAGCTTCTCTACGTTTTTTGTTTGTTGTTTGAGTCTTCTTGCGGGATGGCCCTGCTTCTATTATGACTGTTTCCTCTTCGTTTATTATATTATTTTCTTGTGAAATTTCAACAGTTTTTGGTCTTGAATCCTCACGCAATAACTCTGTTTTAACAGTAATTCGGCCGGTATCATGTTCGACCTTAACTTCGGTGTCTGGAAAGGCATTTGCATTTGCACAAATATTATCTGCCTCGTTAGCTTCGCTTATTTCATCCAGTTCCGTATATGTAATTTCTGCTTGCTGAACTTTATCATCTTCATCAGCCAAATCGTCTGTATTTCTAATTTTCCGTTCTCCCGAATGGCGTTGGACGAAGCCCTCTTCAAGTTTGAAAAGTAAACTAAGGCCCATTATCAGATGACACGATGGAAGAAAATTTTTCTTTCCACGAATCATAAAACTGCCTGTACCCAAATATTCTCCACTGGGGGCCGTTTTGCTAACTTGATTACTATAGACCCAATAGGAATTTGTGACGACTTTTGCGTCCCATGCCACGCTGTACGAAATCGCCATTGTGCCAGCTTCTAACAACGTTTTGGGTGGAATATCCCCCCCCGTTGCATTGCGAATTATAACACTTGATGCGCCTTGAATATCGGCATGAACATATATATCTTTTGGCCGCATGTACCTATTTTGGAATACAAATACAAATTAAAAATTGGAATAAAAATAGACGGAAAAAATGGATTTACCTTTTAACAATAAGTTCATTCTGCTGCGCATCCCGCCCTCCAATGACAAGATAGTTCTCTGAACTAACAAACCAATAAAACTTTTCAAACCAAAAGACTTTGCGTGCCTTGGCTATATTTGATATAGTGCGCACTTCTTTAAGAGTTTGTTGTGTTTTACGTTCAGCTGATTTCAGTGCTTTCTGTGATGCATCGATGGTTTTCTTTTCCTTTAGAGCCGCTGAACGCTTTTGGTCATAATATCGGCGAGCATTAGCCCAAGCGGATAATGCCAAATCGACATCAACTATAATCGAATCATCGTCATTACACTCGTAAGGATCCGTAAGGAGTAACGATATATGATTTATCTCTAACTTTAATTGCTTTATTGAGCTGGCAACAACATCGCCATTTGTTTGAGCCTCTTTTACCAGCTCTTGTATGTCTGGCCACGACAATTGACTGGCGATGGCTGACTGAATTGCCAAAATGGCCTTATCCACCAAACTTTGATTAGACGTTATTAATTCGGCTTTCCTTTTATCAATATCTTGTAATTTATTTAGTTCGTCCAATCGCTTCGTGTGATCATTTTTGACATTAGAAAGCTTCTTGAGAGCTTCTCGCTCTTGCTGCAACGTTTTAATATCGATTTTTTGCGATTCTTGTGTTGAAAAAAATTCATCGACTGCTTCCATAAAAGTTTCATATTTTTTGAATGGCTGATCTTTATTTTGGACAAACAAGTACGGATGGAACTCAACATTTCGATAAAAATGTTCAGTATTTTCAGTATCCAACGGTTTTTCTTCTTTAACTTGAATTATATAGCCATTAGAGTTACCACTTTGTCCAATTTCTATTATATCACGCGCGTCCTGCAAATAAAAGTCTGTATTAGTATTGGTCCCGCACTATCTACACTGCAAGATGATATTACGGAAATTATTATCGGCAAATATATATATGGGTGGTGATTTTAGAACTATACATGATAATAATTAATTATTTAGCAATTTTTTTATTATATTGCTTTTAATGTATATGCCTTCTGCCGTTTATCTTATTGGATATACGAGTATGAAATATGATTGGAAAATTCAGTTTAAGATATTTGGATATCGCCCTATAATGTATATAATATGTGAACATTAAATGTAAAAGTTAACCAATAAGTGAAATATTTCTAAAAACTTTTAATTGTTTATAATAAGAGTATTGAATACTGGAATATGTTTTGAGTTTACCATTCTGCAAAAGAAAAGTTCAGAAATTGAGAGTTTTCAGAGCCCACATTGTCGCATGAATAATAACATTTAATTCACTGAACCATTAAAAAACAAAGGAGAACGTTGCTGCAAAATACTTTTATACCAAAAGCAATACCAGCTGAAAACAGGTAACAATGCAAACGGTGAGTGTAGCCAAGCAAATCCGAGCTTTAAAGGATTTTTAGCGATCTACCTTCCAAGTTTGCCTTTAAAATTCAGGTGGATATAGACTTTTGTGAATTTTGGGGGGAGTGGGCGAAGTGGGCGTACCTTCCTTCTAAGTTTGGTAACTGTAGCTCTTAAATTACAGAACATTTTGGATTTTGCGAATTTTGTTATCGATTTATACTAACAGGTGTATCGGTTTGGGGAGGCGGAGTGGGTGTGGCCATCAAGTGTTTTAATCGATCTCCTAGGGCCGTTACCGGTAACATACCTTCAGAATTTGGCGACTCTAGCCTACAAATTATGGAAATTATGCGCATTTCAGATTTGCAGGTCGATGTTCCTTGGGGCGACTGGTGTGGGCGTGGTCTGAAAATGTGTATGCTGATCATTGAATGAGGTTACCAGTAAGTCACCTTCTACGTGGGGTGACTCTATCTTCAAAATTGTGGGAGATATGCGGTTTGTAGAACATCAGAAAAACCGACTTTGGCGATTATGGTCGAAGGTGTGGGCGTGGCTATACAACTTTTATCGATTCTCAAAGGCAACTACCAGTGATATCCATATAAAAATTTTATTTTATTTAATATTTGGTAACATTCGCTTTAAGATTGGGGGATGATATATGATTTAGCGGATCTTGCGTCATTCGCAGAGTGATACCGGTAATCTACCCTTCCAATTTTAGGGATTTATTGCTATAAGTAAAATTTAATTAATACAAACCTTTATTGCCATCATTAGTTTTTGCAGATCGGTCACTAAGTCAAATAACTTAGTTTTACAAGTTTTTTGATTACGCTTATTTTTTTTCGGATTTTGTGTCTTCGTCATTTCTTCTTTCGTTGGTTCGTCAGCATCAGAAGAATTCACAATGCAATTTTCTATTCCGTGTTCGACAAGGACGTGTTCAATTACAGCTGGGCCACAGTCTAGGATTGGCATTAAAATACTCCTCAAACTTTCACCACCTTTCGAACTCTCTATTATTTGACGCAGTGCGTCTTCAGACATGGTTTCACAGTTTCCCTCTTTTGCCCGGTCAATTGGATATTTTTCACGCATGGCAAAGCGAACACTTTCTCCTTCAGTGTGCGGTCGCAGGATGTAAAGTATGGTTTGCTCATAATCAGTTAAAATGACGTTTCCCCGATCATACAGCTCCAACAGAACATGATAAGCAGCTTCTCCAGTGCCAAACTGAAAATCAACAATTCTGTCCGCACCCAGTTGACGTACATGCTGAAGTCGCTTATTTTTCAAATGCTTTCTTAGCTTCATGCTGAAGCCCGACGGCGCTACATTTTTGGGCCACTCAAAGGCAGTTGTGTGAAATCGAGTGCCAGACTCAATTAACAAAGTCGCCTTCTCCGATGCTCCACTTCCATGAAGTCGGAATAAATACGTCTTATTGTCAATGTCATATATTTGATTTACGCGTAAGCCGACAAGCCTATAATTAAAGTTATAAAGAATTGGTTATGCGTTAAATTCATTTGAATAAATTAACTCTTGTTAAGAAATTAAAACTTTGCAGTCGAACTTCGTTGTACTCTAATTTCCGTGAAAAGTAATATGCTTCATAAGTCCCTCCCTTAGCGCTACAGTTACCAAACTTGGAAGGAAGATTACTAAGAGACTCCTCCAATATTTTCTTCGGCCTCTTCCACTCCCGCCGCCAAAATTCACAAAAACCTATATCTATCGAAATTTTAAAGGCAAAGTTAGAGGATAAATCGCTAGGAGCCTCTTGCAAAGACCGGTATTTCTTGGCTACACCAACCGTGTTGTGAGGCACCTGTTATCAGATGGTATGACTTATTGATATCAGAGTATTTCTTCACTCGATTGCGCCCGACTGCAACTTTATCTCTAGTTTTGTTAGAAATTGCGAAAAACATTTGTTTTATAACTCCATTTCAGGTGGTTTGTGGATATACAACTGTTTCTTACTCCTTCTTATTGAAGTTTCGAATTGTTGATATTTGATAGTTGATTATGAGTTATATTAGAAGGCTATATCTTTAAAAATGTGATATTTATTGTTATCAGAAGTCGAAGAGGTTTCAATCAGTCGAAAGAAGGTTGATCAGCGTATGACATACGATAACTTAAAATCCAAATATCAAGTATTTATAGTTTCGAGTGCTAATACAGACGGATGGACAGACAGATCTGTTGAAAAATAAATACTTCGCAAAGAAATCGTTAACTTATAGTGAAATACCCAAAAATATAAATTTTTGCAAAGTAATTGTCGGTTTAGCTATTGGCTTTCTGCAACTTTATAAAAAGTTCAACGAAAAGTTGTCTCATGCAATGCACAGGTTGCAATTTAAAGAAATTTATGCAGGCTGCATAAACTTTAAAACGTAGATAATCAATTTAAATAAACCCATTTAACGTACCTTTGTAGCTCGGCAACACCACATATAATATCGTAAGAATTAAACCGTGTTTTCATGGTTTGTTGTTGATTGATTTACACAGTCGTCTCTTTTACCTAAAATAAAGATTAATATTTTTCAAAATGATAATAATATAATATTTCTTATATCTGCGGTATCTGAGTATAAAAAGAAAACAGAAAAATAACAATATAAAAATTTTATAATGCTATGCATTTTGCACGAGGCAAGTGAGTGAGATTATGTCGTCCTTATAAATCACACAATTCACGAACTTGAAATTTAAAAAGAGGTCCAAAATTAGTTCATGTAACGTAAATAAATATATATTTATAGCCAAACGGCGATCAAATCTATTAGGGCGATGTCCTCGAACTCGTTATCCCCAACAGTATGTCGCAAATCTCTACACAATATGGCAAATCAGGAAATCAAAAATTTTATTAGCCTAATGTGGGTGCCTGGGCACCAGAATATACACGGACGCTGCAAAGCTTATGAGCGTCCCAGTAAAGGCACTCTATTATCCTCATCGCGGATCAGGAAGCTATAGATATACCTCCGACTATCTGCAAGCTTAAAATCACAGAAAAGAATAGATTCAAGTCAAATGACAAATGCCTAAATGACAACTATTTTCGAATAGCACGCCAAACCTGATCTACTTGAAATAGTAAACTAAGTCGCACAAATTTCTCTGTAATAATTCGTGCAATAACCGGCCACTGGTTAGTGGATTCATGCCAATTGGCTTCGAGCACCTTACAATGATTTCTGCAGAAGCTGCAGAGACAAAAAAAATATCCGGAACATTTTCGCTGTTTCTGTCTTGCACTTCCGAGGAAAAGATGCACCGTCCTACAAAGTCTTCTTATCAAATCTAACACACTTAGAGAATAGATGCAACTGGAATGTTTACCTCCTGATTCATGCTCAACCTAACCTAATGTTTGGAAAAAAAAAGAACTGTAGTAGCGTTTGTAATCTGTTATATATATATGCGTCTAGTTGTCTTTTTTACGTTAATTTTTATACAAATAAAATCTTTTTATACTCTAAAACTGAAGGTATCATAGTATATTGGTTTTGTGCAATGTCTATATGAAGGCAACGTTTTTCGAAGTCTTAGAGATAGAGAATTGAAACTCTGAATATTTACTGTTCAGTGACCGGGTCAGACAAACTGTAAAAATAAATCGCAAATCGATAAGGACAGATATCTCTTACAATTTTCAGGCTAGTCACAAAATTTGGTTAGTAGGTTGTTGGTGATGTTCAAAGATTGACATATGCCATCTACGCCGCCCTTAAGCCTTCAAAAAATTGAGTTTTCAAATTAGAGCCGTCAAATTTTGTAGATATATTACTGGCCACGCCCACACCTGCGCCCATAATCATCAAAGCCGATATTTCATCGTGCAATTCGATAAAATCGCTTATCTTCCATAATTTTAAGAAAAGAGTCACCAAACTTGTAACTTGCTGGTAATCTTATTCAAAGATCGGCATATACATTTTCAGACCACGTGCTCCAAAACAGAAGTCAAGACAGTATTGTGTCATGGCAGGTCTTGGAGAAACACTTTTTTTTTAGCAACACCACTGCACACTGGCTCATAGATATTCATGCAACTAGGCGAAGGAGAGCAATCGGTTCATCACTCCCTATGTCACAGTCCGACTCGAAATAGGAGAATATAAATTTCTAGGATCTCCTTTCTTCTCGCACTTATCTAAGCTATCCGATATCCATTCAAGACCATTGCAAAGTTTTTACAATTCCCGAGATGGCACACAGTGTCTGTAGTTTAGTTTTTCAGCAGGAAATAGCGGATAAAAAGAGGAAATAACGCATCCGGTAGCACAAGAATGAAATTAAATTGCTAATGTAAGGAGCATATTTCATCCTTGAATCTCCATCCGTTTTAGTAATATGACAGCTTTTACTTTATTGAGATGCAGATATTGGATTTATGTCAGGGCTCTGAGGTAGAGTGTCCAATACTTTTCCACAGATATACAGAAGGTAAATCCTTATCATATTAGCCTTATGCATATGGTTATGGTTGATTATATTTAAAAATTTATCTATTGCCGTTGGAGAATCGAGTATTTCTTTTTTTGTCGAATGTCTTCCGAATTTGTAAACATCAAGCAGCATGTAAATTGCAATTGCTCGATTTGCGTATCAAAAATGAAAATGGATAGTTTTTTAAGCTTTACATTAGTATAGTGTATCAGGTCTGCCGCCAGACTATGAATGGCCTATAACCCATTGGATTCTTCATCGTCATTCTGGAAATTAGCTGGCTTTTTCACATGAGCGAACAAAGGAGGCTTTTCAATATTGCAGCTCTGTTTTAAAATCGAACAAATTGATTTAAAATTAAAAACTCCATATAAAAAACGGTGTAAGACAGGTCGCGACATATTTATTTAATTTTATGAGTCGGCAATCCACACATGTGTTGTTTCGCCGGCGGCTATCAGGAAACCACCATAAATGAAAGAGGAAAGAGCATCGAAATGGAAAAAGTAAATAATGAGAGAAAAATAATTATAATCGCCAAGAAAAAAGTGCACTTGAATCTGAAAACAGGGCTTGATTACGGAGAGCAGCGAATTCTTGCGTGCAACCCTGCAATGTGTCAAGGCTATCGACGAACAGCTGTAAAAAAAGTAAATGCTCGATTTTAACGGGATCGCCTAAAAAAAATTTGACAAACCATTTGCAGTAGTTGTCACAACATGTGCTTCACAACCTAAATCGTCAAAACTTTTGGTTTTGTTTTTTCCAAATTATTAAAATCGCTGAATGTTGTCTTAAGAACGCTAAATTGATGAATACGAAGAAAAAAAGATGTCATAAAATTAGCACTCATTTGTGCAAAATAAATAGAGACTCTTCTTGTTTTGTCATAACATTTTCTTGACATACTCTATATAATATGTACATGGACACTTCGGCCAACACTAAGAAAACATTCGATTTGCTTGATAGAAACAGGCAAACTAAAATATTACTTTCCAACTGCTTTTACACCAAATGTGCAGTGGAAATATAATAGCAACAACAAGTGAGTGTTTTAGTGGCTAAGCAGAAAGTATGCAGTTTCTTTTACTCTTTACCACTGCAGTTCTCCGACACACACACACGTATGCATACACATGTACACAACATGGTGAAATTGACTTATCTGTTAACTGCACAGAAAAAAAAGTGTGTGTATAAATACATGTCCTACTTACTATATTATGCTTCCACGACTATTGTTATTTCGATTAGAAATGTTCTATGCACATTCCGGCAGGGCTGCGAAATTAATAACGATATATGCACATATATATCGATATATAGTCAAATGAAATAAGTTTGCGTGACAGCTATGTTTTAACATCGAATCGAATATTATTGTGCGATATTTCAAGCTACTTAGAATTTACTATTAATTTTGTTTTTGACAATAATTGAAAAGCTAATGCTACTTATATATATTTAAGAATTTCGAATCAGAAACTAGTTCCAGAGCCTAAAGAGATTAAAGTGAAAAACCCTTTGCGCGAATTTTTTGCCGCGTGTTGTAAAATCGGTTAATTTTTTTTTATTCAACCTTAGCTGCTTTGCTTGTCATTAATGCTGACTGAACTTGTTGTGACAACAAACGAATCAATTCCTAAAATTGAAAATTGAGACTGAATTAATTTATTTTAATTTTTCTTATGTTTTCACTTGGACACGTAAATATAAAGACTCAATTAAACTACATTATAAATGGCAAAACGGTTAAAAACAAGAACTCAATGTCAAATCGCAAAACATAATCGTTGCTTTTAATTCCGTCCTCTCACAATTCGCGAACAACGATTCAAAAGGTGTTATGATGATGAATTTTTTTATAAAAAAATATATAATAACAAAATATCGAATATTGTGGATAAGTCTCTTCGAACTTTTCGCGGGTATTCCTATTTAATTTTCGAAAGTGATGGTATTTTGTTTGGAAAACACCGATGAATTGAGCTGACCAAATCAAGGGATCTTAATGCGTCATCAAGTTCCAAATTCGATACATCGATGTTTATTTACATAAATCACTATCCTCCGGTCTTAAAGCTTTTCTTTAGCACAACCATTAAAAAATTGTTGAAAAAACGAAAATGGAAGGTTTGAATTTTTTAAGAATTCTAATCTTGTTAACATTCCTCGTGTAGTGTAATTTAGTTTTAGGTTTTGTTAGCTCGGCTTGTTCAAAAATAATAATAAAATATATAGCAACAATTTTATATCAGCATATAGTAGTTTTCATAAATGTACAAAGTAACTAATTACCTATAGATAAAATGTTCTAATTTCCTTATTACTTTATTTTACAGGCAATATGGATAATGACGAAATGGTCAAACTTACATATCTCAGTAAATATATTTTGTTTATTGAATATATAATAGAAAATGGAGAGAACAACATTAAATACAAACAAATTATTAAATGGATTGAATCAAACGCAAGGTATATTTACATTTAAATAGCTACATATAATCACTAAGCAGACAATACAATTGAGGCGGCAAATCGTCAAAAAAGTGATTCAGGTTTTTTCTGAGTATCTGAGTCTGAGTCGAACATTTTGCAGGCGTGTCCAGCAGCGAACGCAGGTCATTATTTCACTTGACTTTCCTGCGACGGCATCGCGGGTAAATGAAAATCCCAGCCTTTTATGAGCCTGCGCGTATGGGTGAGAACAGGTGCGCATTTTTCTCATGGGGTTCTCGTGGGTCATTAAGCGCTGGGCAGGAAATGTTGCCTCTGCAATTTTATTAAAAAGTTTAAAAAAATCCGTAATTAAATGGTACAATAAGAATATTTATATTCCGCACTAGCAAGATTGGAGTACGCTAAGAATGTATATTAGGCGTAACATGCTGGGTGCGAAGTTTGTACTGTCGTGGCATAAAACAAGCAGCCTTGATTTTGTTAGTAGTAAGATCGGGTAAAATTTAGGGATATGTTTCTTAAAATGCAGAGACACATAAATACGGCTCTGGAGAAAATGTATTCAGATGACTTATCCTGTGCATTCCTTGAGACTATGATGCTGATGTTCCTATTTCCGTGCGCAGAACTAATAAGTTGATTTGACTTTGTCATTGTATTTGCCACAGTACATATGATTAGTCGAGCACTCTCGACTAACGCAATCTGGCTCGTTGAATATCTGATATCTACCAGCCCGCGTAAGCACTGTTTTTTGTGATTTCTTATATTAAAAACAAATCGGAAAATAAAGTTAATACGAGGTTAATTAGGCGAATCTAAAAGCTTCTTTTCATATTGTTTCCTTTTTATAAAATTCTTTGAAATTTTTTTTTTTTTAGGTTAAAAAGAAAAATGGCTGAGCAAATTGACAGAATCCTCAGAATGCAATATAAAAAACTGCTGCGGCAAAATAGGGTGCGTATAAAAGTATTCATTTCAACTATAATTAAAAAATATGTCGCTCTTTTTACAGCCTTTGCCAGGATGGCTTCATGAGCTCTTCAACGATCAAGTTATTCAAATAGATTTGGTCAGTTCGGAAAATGAGGATGATGACGCTGCTTGTAATATGGAAAGCACAACAGAAATATCCCATCCAACAACGGATATTTTGACGATTGATAAAGAATTGTCAAATAGAAGTCTGGGACATCAACTAGATATGAGCCCAGTTGTGTTATTAAAAAAACTGACGCCGTCGAATGTGGAGCAAATAACAAATAATTCCGAGGGACTTCAAGAAAAAAGTGCTGAACTCCTAGATGTCGTTTTAGTTAAATCAAATTATCAGCATTCGCCTGAAAGTGTGAATTATCGACCACCACCTAAAAGAAACAAAACTAATAGTGCCTGGGTGTGCAACAACGACTCAAAAATGATCGAACGAGACACAAAGATTTGTATTGTATGCAATTCTAAGCCGCAGAATCTTACAAGGCATTTTATACATATGCATAGGACGGAATCCTATGTTTCTCGCTTGAGCGAAGAGACTCTAACACGTCTGCGGAATACCATCTCATATATGATGCCTCTTGATGAGCTAAATGGTGGAGATATTGATAGTCTTGAGGCTGTCAAATTTATGGCCATCTGTCCGTTTTGCGACGCTCATGTAACGGATGTTTATACGAATTTCTACAACCACTTTTCATCCCATACGGGTGAATATGCTTATTGCTGTAAATATTGCAAACTGAAAAGACCGTACTGCCAGGATATAATGGTTCACCAATTGCGGTCAAAAAAATGCTTTGATAAAGGTGCTTTAACAATCTATTCATACAGCTCGAATCGAGGGATTATTCATATTTTTCGATGCACCTTATGCAATTTTGTACAACTGAATTCAGCAAACGTGGCAAAGCATATTGTTGATCATCATGGTACCCATTACGGAGAAAGCTCTATTGAAAAACTAGTTATTGCTAGAATTAATGTTGAAAATACGGAAACTATTTCAACATCGCCAACCACATAAAAAAAAAGACACACATGAAAATCAATCCTAAGTTAATCATCTTAAATGCTTTTGAAACTTTGATATTATTATAAAGCATAAATAAATAGGAATTACGTGCCTAAGTTCCCATAAATATGAAATTATTGATGTGTCTATAGAATGCAAAGTTGAGAATTAAAGTATTTAACAGTATTGACGCTTTTTGATAGCTTTATTTTGAATTAAAGGTAATTCAGGAACATTATAATGTTAAATAGTATTATATATTGAAGGCAACGGTTTGCCTTTTATTCACAACACTTGGTTTTGTTCATAAGAAGGTTTGAAATCGTCGCTAAACCTTCTCACAACAAGAGCAAAAAATAAAAACGATCGATAAGCGAAAGTTATTTGAAACAAATGAATAGCTGCAGCAGTCGTCGGATCAGCAACCGCTGCAAACGCTGGCTGCTGCAACTCAAACTTGATTTAACAGAGTGTGCATATGTAATTGCAACTAACAATAAGCTATTCATATTATCCACGCAGGGCACAAAAGCATACCAGCATACTTCCCTCGTTAGAAGACTATATTTCAACAGAATCCTTAACAGGCAGCAGGCACATCTGTTGACGGTCCGCCTTACAAACGGTTGGAGTTCAGCCTTGTTAGGTCTGCTTCTGCTGGAGAGTCGCCAACATTTAGATCGCCAGGATTTTCTGAAATTGAAACTAACGGTCGAGGATTATTACTCGCCGCATTTGGGCAGTAAAGTGCTCGCAATTGTTCAAAAGTGCTTCTTTGGGATTTGATGCATTTGAATCGTCGGATTTCTTCGCAGCTTTGCCATCAGCTAACTCCTCATCGGTAGGCTCTGGGGTGGGTGGGGGTGCCTCGCCAAAAACTCCAGGTGGAAATCCAGCTCCAGCATATAATACGCACTTCGATGTCAACAACGAAGTTTCTCGCAGACATTGACCACCACCTGTGACTACCCAGCTATGACGATTCTCTTGCAACAGTGGCAGTCCACGTACGAGCCTGATCTGCCCAACACACAGCAAAAAGCAAAGGCGTGCTGACTATTCATAATAGTAGGTGTGACCAAAGACAAAATCTCCACTTTTTCTACCTTTAGTGCGAATACTAGTGCCCCAAAACCAGACACTAAAGCTAGGCTAGATGTGACGAGAGTCTACGAGCGCAGAGTTAGCCGATGTATTGGCAGGCTGACGCAAAGAGCCATCTTCTTAACCTCCTTATGTCCCAAATAAGGAGACAAATTTACAAAAATGTGCGTGACCGGCACAGTCCCAAAATGAAGGTGAATTATTAGTTTGGAATACTACAAAAGCTCTAACACCAGTGTGTATATGCTTGATGTTTTCTACCTTTTGGCATCGCTTCTATAAAAAGGCGTAAAACTTCTGAGCTGAGGATATCCAGCTTTTATCGCAGCATGTGAATAACCATAAAACAGCAATTTCCTGTGAGCTTCCCAATGATTGCAGTGAGCGCATATGCGAGTTGACCTTATCCGAAAACTCTCGAAATAATCGCCTTGATATGCGATTGATACACAAAACGCTTGTTATTAACAAAATTACAGCTAAATGCAGTAAACGAAATAACAAATGTACGGAGAAAGAACGGCGTCTATGTATGGCCAAAACACAGCTGCTTATGGATCGACACAAAAAGATTCAATCGATTGTTTTAATTAACAAAATTCATTTTTTTGGTTTTCGAAATAACTTAATCCTTTGGATCTCAATCCGCTTAACTCTTATAATGTAGAAATTTTACTTTAAGTTCCATTGGTTCCATTGGTTGGGAATATGAATCTTAATTGTAACTATATCAAATGGTTAATGAATATAAACATTATTTTCTTAGTTCGAACTCATGGGCCTTAAGACTTAATTTGAGCTGCTTGTCTTGAATGCTGTATATCATGGCAATTTTTTTTTCAATTACTGATCATGGCTTTGTGTATTTTACAGCCATAATACCCTAGTGGGTCTCAGCCTACGCAAATCTTTGAGTTAGCCTCTTATATATTACGGATAAGTTTTGCTAACAAAGAATTGGCTAATGCTGTATGTGCCTTAGTAGAAGCCCATTGGTTACCTTGTCCATTTTGAACTTTGGACTCACCCTTTATAATTAACCATGGACTGTTTTAGAAATTGTTGTCGGAGAAAGACTGACGAACTTGAGTTTCGTTTTTGGAACGTGGAAATAGCTAGTAACCGTAATGGGCATTTCATACATGGAACGTTTGGTAACATAGCACATTTGTTGAAATATAAGCAACAGTTAGTCGGCTTCGATTAATAATCGTCGACGAAACTTAGCTCCGATATTTGTCGATAAGAAAAATCCGATGATAACTTGACGCACATGCTCGTTGCTGAAGTCCGCTCAATAAACCCAGTTCGAGAACTGGTTGCTGGGCAGATTCAAGTGAAGTGTGCTAGGAAAATTTAATCTTTCTGTAAGATTGTCATCTTCAAAGCAACGTTTCTCATTTTATTTCTTTGACAAAATGGAGAGTTCGGCCAATAATCGCTATGAACTATTATTTATGGACGATGACGCAGCAGGTGGTGCGCCAATTCTTCCCGACAAAAAGAAAACGGATCAGAGCGTAAAAAAGAGCGAAAAGGAAAACAAGTCGAACCCAGTTAGCAATAATAAGAATAAGAACAATGCACAGACCAAAGCAGCAAATGCGATTTCCGCCCATAAGCGAAATGGCGCTTCGAATACCATAAAGGAAATGCGACCACGAAATAATCGCGTTTATGTGACGCAGAATAATTCTTCCTTTGCACCCGAATACAACACTGAACTTCCACAACGCCAATACAAAGATCGCGAAAACAAGTTCCCAGCACGTCTTCGGGCTAACGAAAAATTCGGAAAACGGGAATTTGACCGGCAATCTGGCTCTGATAAAACAGGTAAATAAATAAATATTTTGTATATAATTTTTATATTTAGTGCATTATTGAAGGATTCCAGTTTTCTAACATATTTGAAGTTTTGCAGAAGGTTTATTTTAATAGTATCTTAAATGTAATTTTTTCTTATATATTACACAAAGAAGAACTTTGATTTTATGCATCGATTTCGGTACTTAAGAAAGTTGTAAAAGTGTTCACTCGGCATAGGCTTCGTTTCTTATGAGAGAAACACGTTTTCGTACCCTTTTTTTGTGCACATTTTCGGCTGATTATGAGAACGTTCAAGCACGAATAACACTCGAAAATGGAATCAATTTGCATGATGACTGTCGCACTTGAGAGCCAAAGAATTACCTAAATTAAATTAGGAACACACTTGTGCTTTGTTTACAAAATATTTGGCTGTCTTTCATTTGCTGACAAAAAAAAATAATTGGCGGGATTAGATTGTGCACAAGAGAATTGTAATAAAAAATTAATTTTTGGATTTATTGATTTAAGCCAAGTTTACAGATTCCGCTGCGAAATATTTTTCGTTTTTTTTTTAATGGAGTTTTTTATTTTCGATGACTGAATTGAATTTTTCGTTATTTGGTCTGAAAATAGGGTTTGGAATGCAAAATTGAAAGGAAAGCTAAATATTTGATTTTTATTTATTTTTTTATTAGAGCTAATTTCAAATAAATAACTTTTAGGGTCTTCGAATACAAAAAACGAGAAGAAAAAAATAAGTCTCAGCTTCACTCCGCTCTCCTGTAATTGAATAATAATGTTGCTTAATTTTCGGGAAATGTGAACGTTATTATTTAGAATATGTATGAGAGTCGGAATTGATCTTGATTTATGACAAAAGTTGCAGAAAAAGTATCGAAAATACATCTCGAGTTCGGCGCTTTATCAGAATTACAAACCAATACAAAATGTAAAAAATGGATTAAATTAAATTAAAAATAATAGGTTATTTAAATGCAGAATCTTCCAACATTTGCTGCATTGATTGGGGAAATCCATTTTAATTTAAGTGTTGAGCATTTAAAACATAGTTTTCTTTAGAATTGACTCATTGATAAACTTTTTTCTTTTTTGCTTTTGCAGGAATTAAACCAATCGATAAACGTGATGGCGCTGGCGCACACAACTGGGGCTCTGCCAAGCAGGACATCGAGGACCATAAGGCTGAGGGTGCCACCGTTCCTGGAACAGACAAAGAAGAGTCTGCGAATAACGAGCAATCTGGTGAAGCTACAAATAATTTGGTGGAAGATGAGGAGGCAAAGCAGATGACTCTGGATGAATGGAAGGCACTTAAGGATCAGCGCGCCAAGCCCAATTACAATCTGCGAAAAGCCGGCGAAGGCGTAGACAACTCCGAATGGAAAAAGATGATCGTGTTGAGCAAAAAGAAGGGCATTGGCACTGAAGATGATGACGAAGAACTCGAGTTTGACGCCTCAATGTATCCGCAGCGTGTTGGTCGTCTGCAGCGCATTGTCGATATCCAATTCAATTTCAACGATGGTCGCAAATCGGGATTCCGCAAAGGGATGCGTGGTCCTCCACCTCGCGGTGACCACCATCATCGCCAGGAAACGGCGTCCAACAACAACAATGGATTTGAAAAGATGACTTCCTATAATAAATTCGGAGAGAAACCTCGTTCGGGATTGAAAACACTCAAAGTCGATGATGAAATTCAATTTCCCACATTGGCTTAAGGCACTTTTACAGCCAGCTCAGATATTTTCACCTAAATATTTTAACATATAATCTTAAGAAATTCATGTTAAGGAGGGTTAATCACGCTGCTTGGCATTTATATATGTAACATGTTGTGCTTAGCCAACCAAAGTCCTTAGGATTATATGGATGACTTTTGAATTTTGTACTGAATTTACGCATTTAAATACGCAATTGAAAATAGTATAAAATGTTGAAATAAATATACTATATTTAAATACTGAAATCTATTCTCTTCTCCCTATCTGCAAACACTATAACCTATTCTCTCAACTCTAACGGACAGTCTACAAAATTTCGTACCCGACACCCCATAAGACATATACACTAACATATATATATATATATATCTATATGTATATTTTCTTTACCAGTGTCAATAGCCGTGTCGATTTTCATAGATCCTTTCATAATAGCTTTGATTCCTTTGAGCTCCGTCAAATTAGTCAAAATATACGATATACCCCATACGAACAAAACAAAAAAACAATACAAAAAGCTTTAAGATTAAAAAAGAACTTGTAAATTGACCATTGAAAAATGAAGGAACATGGCTTATATTTTATTTATTTCTAATGAGGGTTATTCAACCAAATACTAAACGTAGTATATATATATATATGGCTATATATAACAAAATGTTTAAATTGAAGTGTAAAGTCCGCCAGGGGGCTAGAAAATCGATAAGATCGAAAATCGCAAATAGATAAGACCACATATTTCCCACAATTTTAACGCTTCAGTCACTAAATTTGGTTGGTAGGTTGTTGGCAAGAATTGTCATATACCATATACCCACCTCCGCAGCCCCCATGTCTCCCGCTCTTGAAAATTTGAAGTGGCTATATCTTCCACAGTTTTTGAGTTAAAACCATCAAATTTGGTAAGTATATTATTGGTTGCCGCCTTTAAGAATCGATATAAAAATTGTATGGCAATGCCCACTCCTGCGCCCATAATCGCCAAAGCCGATAGTTCAGAAAGATTACTAGGTAGGTAGATTAGACTCTGAAGACCCTTGCCCTTGTATTGCCTTGTCTACAGCGAAGTCAAACTCTTCTTCAAAATTGTTAACGCTCTTTGTAAGCGAAAGTTTACTCGGGATCTTACGCATTTCTATAATTCTTTTAATTCAAAACGCAAATCGACAATTTTGCCTTCTGCGTTCTCTCTTCTCTTCTGGGCTTCACAACATGGTGTACTTTTTACCTCATCCATTGCTAAAGCTTTTCAAACTATTTCTCTGCAGTCTTTTAATCTGTTTGGAAGGAATCATTTATTATTTCTTTTCACAAAATTGTGGGAAGTTTGACAAGTTTTAACCAACCCAATATGAGTTCATTAAGAAACAATTTATCCCTACTAAATTGCTTGAATGATGCAAACTGATGTCATTTACACAGACTTCAGTAAAGTATTCGATTCCCTCAACCTTGACCTTCTGCTTTACAAGCTTGTATAGGATAATCCACATATTTTGTGCCCTGGATATCGACTTATTCCAAGAGTGTCACTTCAGTAGACTACCTCGAAAAGAGTTCACATTACTTCCCGTATCTCAAGGTTATTTTTGTAGTCTTTTTAGTATTGACATCCCGTCAATCCTTTTATATTCACGTACGCTGCTAATAATTATAATTTTATAATTTTTCTAAAACTAAATAAACTTTGTAAATTAATATGATTTACTGTTCAATTTCTCTTTTAATCTTAATTAAGAACTCATTTATCCTATCCGTCAAGTAAACTTTTTTTTTTGGCTTTTTTAGACAAGTTTTCTCCGAATCCGTGCCAAATTGTACCTATAAAATAAATTCAACAGCTTATGAAATAATTATAATTGAAATAATTATAATTTAAAAACATTAGTTGTACTCACAAAATGTTTATATTCTGGAGATGTGGATTCTAGTAATAAAATTCTATCTTCTATATTCTTAATGCGATTTAAAATATTGTCATCATCGGGGCTAACGCACATGTAAGCTTCTATATTTCGAAGACGTGAATTTCCCAGTTTGTCTTCAACTAAATCGTCACAATTGGAATGCGGTGTCATTAGCTTATTTAATTGGAGTGAATAGTTCGGCCGCACTTGTGGCCAGCAGTTATTCGCACGTCGTACTATTAAGTATAGAATTAGACACGTTTGTTATTTATTAGTATTATTATTTATTATTTTACAGATTTACCTTTTAGGTGTCCACTTGATTGCTGTTGTTTTACAAGAAAACTTTGAGTACGGGCACATGAAAACATTGTGGTTTCTTCGCAAGAGATTTGGCTTGACTGCTGCTTGAAATCATTTATATTGTGCAGATTTATTTCATCTCGTTTCCGTTTCAAGAAACATTTGACACGCTTGTTCAAATCGCTGTCATTGACGCGGATTTGTACTAATTTATCAGGAATATTTTCTATTGTCTGATCAATTTTGCAAGAGGAGAAATCGAATGTCCTCAAAGATGCTTTAGAATATTCTGTTGTATATTGAAAGAAAAAAGTTAAAACGCTATCCACTTTTTGTTGTTTTTGTAATTGTTTCACTATTTGTGTACATGGTAGAATTTTATAAGTTCTTACGGGGCCAGGGGCACTCCATATTTTCCTTCCACTCTCCAATTGTGTCGTTTTCATATATCTCCTTTTTCCAGATGGGGACGCGTGATTTCAGTTGCTCTACGGCAAAAGTAACGGATTCTAAGGCGGCTGCACGATGTGGCGCAGATGTGGCAATAACAACGCTTGCTTCCTTGACAGGAACTGTTCCGAGACGATGGTATATAGCAATATGTTTAAGATCGGGCCAACGGGCTCGCAGCTCAGAGCAGATTTTACTCATCTCCTTGAGGGCCATTTTCTCATACGATTCGTATTCCAATGATATAACCTATTGAAATACATAAATATGTTTATGATTACAATTTGGAGGTATAAACCAATTTCACAAATAATAACTCGATCAACTGAAATATATATGTTCATAAATGTTTATCTAGTAATGTAACATTTACAATTTAAAAGCAGAAATCAATTTCACAATTAAAGTTAATCAAAAATAATAATCTTACTTTTTTCCCATCGAAGTTGTCACGTGTTGTTCCCACAAAAACCGAAGAAGCGCCGCAACTCTCGTCGATCAACAGGTTATGAATGTGATTGATGTCAATTTGGCTGTTAACTAATTGAATGTGATCCATTTTTAGTTGTTAACCGCCACTTATTGGTGGAATTACGGCAATCTCGTCTCCTTGTTGTAATCGAATCTCAGCGTTTAGATCTTCAATGTAGGTTTCGTTGTGAGCTAGAATCAAGTTTTGACTTATTGAACTCAAGTTGAATTTATCTATCAATTGATTTAGTAAGTTTCCTGCTTTAACGACACCTTCAACGGCAAATTCGGCGCGTGAAGTTTTTGCTAGCTCGCGACTTTTTGCAAAAAATAATATGTTAATATTGACAAACGATTTTCGTTCTACGCTCATTTTTTATGATGCGCCGTAGTGTTTAGTTCCGGATCGCTAAACTAAGTTCGTTTGAATTTATCTTCAACCAGACCGGTTGCAAGCTATGCGTCCCTGGTTTTCGTTCATTTCAAAAGCACGACAAGTTAGCATCACTGAATTATAGTCTAGAAATTGAGTATAGAATTTGTATAAATATAATATATTTTGACTTTAATAAGTTTAGAATTGTATTATTAATATCTTTATTATATATTAAAATATGTATTCATTTATTTTTAATATTAAATATTTTGTTTAACTTCAATAATTAAATTCACAGATAATGTGTCAATAAAATCAGAATATATAGTTACATTCAAAACAGTTACCATGAGTTTGATGAAAAATTCTTTTAAAAAAACAATACCGCTTCTAATATCAATTGTCATCTGTTTATATTAAGAAGCAGCTCAAAGAATAGCTGAATTATTTTTTACCTTGTGCAATAGTTGCGGTATCGGTTTATATTGGTTTTGCAGAACAGTGCAAAGCTTATTAATAGTTAATTACACTTAAAAATCCATTTTTTTATCAGCGTTTCACATCATTGAAAAAATCTCATACATTCCGCTTGGTGATTACGCATTTCGGAGCAAAAACTTATCGATATATTTAAAGAAAACATCGATAATGAATGAATGGCGAAAAACTATTGAAACTATTGTTTGTGTTGCTCCTAACAGCTCAGCCCTATTCTGTCGTTGTCATCGAAATTTTCAGTCTGTCTTCGTCCTAGTGCACATAGCAAATTTAAGTTATTGCAAATTTCTTTGGAAATTGAATTCTAAGCTGAGCTGTTTTGCATACATTTTGAACAGTTACAACGCAAATAGAGAGAAAACAATTTTCTACGTATTTAATATATGTAAGGTATGTTTCTAATACACACGTGTGTAAACAGGCATATGTATATGGATATATATACATATATATATATAAATATATATACAAATGTACATTGAATGTATATGCAATTTTCATTGTTAGGAACTTCACCTTAGGAACATTAACTGCCTTATTGGACCGTGTAAAGTGGTTGGATTCTGCTAATAACAGAAGGTTAACATATATTACAACAAAAACATTGGTAAGTTGCCACATAAATTCCTATTGTAGTCGCCGTTAATCGAATTGAAAACATAACTGTTTCAATTCTAACATGTGCACTTTTACATATATGTACCCCATTTACACTCATCACATACGTGTAAACAGGAAAAATCAATGCGTTTTGTATGACATCATGCTAAGTGCGTTCTCAGCCGGCGCTTCAAAAAAGTTGTTTATGATGCATAGCAACATTGTTAAATAGTTTACCGCAATTAATATTTAACATACATTTGTTTTTATTTTTTTCAATTTCCTATAACGAATGTATTTTGAGAAAGGTTTGTGTATGAAATATATTTCTGTGGAAGTGCTAAATGAGGGCAAATGATTGTAACGGGCATAAAGCATCTTCGACCAAATCAAGTACATTACATATATATATATATATATCTTTGGTGAAAATGTCAGTCGAGGATTTTCATCAGTTCTGTGCTGGAAACCTCTCAGTAGGGCTACATTCGAATGGGGTTTCGATCGATACTTTCGATAACATCGAATAATTGGTAAAACATAGAATAGCCTTTTGCCAACCAACTGAAATGATATTAAGACGATCATCATTTAGTGAGTATTTACAGTTTTGATTGTTTGTAAATGCTTTGGAGCTGAATGTTTAGGTTTTAGGTTGTGCCTTATTTTATATTGGACCTCTACCTACTGGCTGATTGTTTTTAGAATGCCTGAAATTCGTGTTAAATCTCAATACCACAATTCCACCAACATTCCAAACAGTTGCATACAAGACTAGATTGCATGTTGCATTTTTATAAATGAGAAAATAAAACGATCGATATTTTTGTTTTCCTGATAAGCCACGAATATTTCATTTCAAATAATTTTCGTTAAGACACAAACTGCATTTTATTTATTTACTTAATGTGGACTAAAAACTGTTCACAAATTAAAAAAAAAACTGGTAGAAATATAAATTTTCAAATTAAATTTAAAATTAAAATTAATATAACTGATTTTAAATTAAAAGTAAATAATTAAATTAAAAAATAAAATGATTTTCCTCCAGATTGATTTAAAGCGGTGTCTCGCTTTACAGCAGTTCAATTTTTGCCACGCCCATTTTTATCCCCAATTAAGTTAATTTTTTATTGTTAACCTCAACTTGAAAATTTTCAGAAATTGTATATAATATTTTTATTTTTATTTTAATAACACATTGAAATTAATGTAATTTATTTTTATGTTTTTGTTCTTTCTGTGTCCCCTGATTTTAGTCGACATTAAATAAATTAAAATAAAAATTGAAAGTAGTTGTTATGCTTATGCAGATATACATATGTGTACTTTCTGGTGTCGGAGGTGCTTTTATATAATGCTGCGACAAATAGCACCACTATGACATATTTTATTGGTGATAAAAAACACAAAATTTTGAAATTTTTTCAAATAATTAATTTTCTTAATATTATTTAGTGTTCCCACTATACATTTAAGGTGGTACTGCTCTTTGAATTCTTTTTATATACATATATATACATATACATATGTATATTGACATATTGACATATTTTAATTGGAAGGGAAAATTGGTAAAATGAATCGAAAAAAAATAAGAGCACCACTCCAAAATTATTCGTTGAAAAATTCCATATATAACTAGGTCGATCTATAAAGAAAAAGCGGAATAAAATGGACGAAAACGAGCCCAGGGCCAGTTTTATGTCGAAAAGAGCAAAAGGAATCTTTTAAATACTAGAACTAAGCTAAAAAAATTACTTCAATATAAATGCTCCTGAGCTCAATTCAATTGAAAATCTGTGGTCTGAGGTCAAAGGGGCATTTTCTACTTCTAAGCCAATCAACAACGCTTAACTTTAGAGTGTCATTAGGAAATTCTAGAACGAAATTCCTATATAGCTATGTCAGGTCTTATTTAACTCAATGCCAATATAAGGCACGCAAATAAATACAAAATATAAATTTTAGCTGTAATTAAAAAGGTTGTTATTTATTTCTCATTTTCATAATTATTAGAGCACATTTTAAAAGTGGTGCTATTTTTATTTTTCGGTCATTTATATCACTTTTCATAAATTTTTTGTTAAACAGGTTGTAAACGGTGAATAACATTGTTTTTCTTCTGTCTTTTTTTGTTAAGAGTCTTCCACTTTGAAATTCATGAGTTCATTAAGCTGGGGAATGTAATAAATACACCTTTGGAAGCATTTTTTTGTGAGTGTTACTGTTATTTTTTCGCAGCTGAATAAATATAATTTTTGATCATCATCAACAGCCGGTTCTGTCCGTCTGTAAGAGCTAGAAAAACAAATTTAAAATATAACTTATCTTACATGATAAGCATATAAAATATATTGAATCATTTTAAGCATTCCCGTGATTATCTACAATCAATTTAGCAAGACCAAAATTTGATAATGTTCAAATATATTTCACCTTGCCTACCCTCGATCCACCGAAATTGGAGGCACATATATATATCGACGTGAGTCTCTTTGGTGATAAAGAATTTATACCTTATAGGGTCGGAGATGATGTAGAATCTCTAGTAAAAGTGGTTTTATGATAATAATATGTATATGGTCGCCTTTGCTTAAACTTTTCTCTAACTCGAATTTAATAAGTCCATTTAATTTGCTTGTGGCATTTCGAGACAGAGAAGTTGTGTGTGCTTTCTTTATTAATTGCTTTATTTGTTTTATACAATTATTTTTTCCTTCAATTTTATAGCAATACAAAAGCCACAATAAAAATCGAATAATGCAATTTATGTGAACAAATGTAATTGATATATATTTATATATATATATAATATATCAGCCGACCATATGCAGAAGTAAGAATAGTTTATTTTATGCTATGCACCGCTTAATGTTGAAAATGGCCACAAAAAGTAAAAAATAAAGAAATGTTTGATAGAACTGAATTTTCAGCATTACTACCAACATTGTCATTAAAAGAGGTCATGAAACTGAAATTTAGAGTTGACATCACAAGCAAATGGGAAGCGATGGCTATTTCTGAAGACCAAATTAAAAAAAAGTATTTATGTAAAGTTTGCGAGGTTTTTCAATATGGCGATAAAATCTGATTCAGCATCTTTCTGGAAAGAAGCATTTTTGTAAGATGGAATCGGTGACGCAAATATATTTGCCAAAGGAAACTGGCAATAAAATTGCAACAAAAGTTAGCAAACCTTTGCAAAAACAAACAAATACTCCAAGTGTGGATACAAAAGACAGAGAAAAACCAACAGAAATCGTCGGTGATTTGAAGAAAAAACCATTGACCACTATTCAGCCAAATAAGACTCAAACTAAAGCAGCACCTACCAAGCCATTAACATTAACAAAACCAGTATCTAAAAAAGTAACTGCTGCTAAATCCACTGTCCTTAATGTGGCCAAAACGGATTCTAATGAGAACGCCGTCGCTACCAATATCATTTCTTCTAAGGAACTGGTTTCGGTGACAAAATCAAAATTGCCTATTTATCAAAAAACACCGTTAGCTAAATGCGATACCGATCAGGAAAAACCAGATATTGAATTAGATCAGACCTCGAAAAATATATTGCAGAAATCTAAAGATAGTTTACTTCAATCTGCTTGCAATAATTCAAAGTCAACCAAAGAATGTGAAAATGAATTGGAGCAAAGGGAGATTTTCGAATCAATTGATTTAGATAAAATAGCGGATCAGAGTGATGTTTGTATCGTCGAAGAAGAAATGTCCGAAGACCCTGTAAAAAAACCAACTTTGAAATCTTCAGCTCAAATAAATGTGGTAGTAAATCCACTCGCTTTGGCAAAGCCAAAGCCAACAAAAATTACTTGTGTTCCACTATCGAAATTGATAACTGTGAAACATCCGGAGAAAGTAAGTCAGAGCAATGATGAACACAAAAATAATGATATTGATACTGATGTCGCAGTAGTAGCTGCATCAGAGCCTTTACAAAAAGTCGATATTTGTAGCCAAAAAGAAGACAAACGTCATAAAAATGACACAATTGCACCGAATAGCATCTCTGAAACGGAGAAGAAGGATAACAGAAATCGTTCCAACTATCTTCCAACATTGTCCGCAGCCGTAGCTCAGGGTTCCACATTTGAGTCGCCATCAAATGTTAGCGAAATCCTGGGACTTTTGGGAGTTGAGTACGTTATCAAAATTGTCAAATTTATCAAAGACAAAGCACCAAGATTCCAGTGCAGCTTATGTGACATTACTACCGATGAGATCTCAATGCAAAACCATCTGATTGGCTACAATCACCGTCTAGAGTATTGCGAAAAACATTTCCCAACCGCTATGCGCCAGTATAAACAATATATTGCACATATTCCGGAGGATATGGTCTTCAAAGTGTTATCGCCAATATTAGAAAAGCTGGCGATGGCAATTGAAAAACACCATGGCCGAGAAAAGTCCTACCTTTGCTATGAAAACTCTTTTGGTAAAAATCGACAAAGCATTGTTTCAACAGTTTTTCATCGCAGACACGCATCCGAGGTGGCTGGTCCCTCATTTACCCATGTTGTCGATTCAAAGGATGTGGATATCTTGATTGCAAATGCTAGCAAGAGCAACGCTAACACGACAAACGACAAAACGACAAATGTCGTAAGTACCTTTAACAGCCA
Organism: Drosophila hawaiiensis; assembly: GCA_037043685.1. Taxonomy (NCBI): domain Eukaryota; kingdom Metazoa; phylum Arthropoda; class Insecta; order Diptera; family Drosophilidae; genus Drosophila; species Drosophila hawaiiensis. The sequence continues at coordinate 300,711 of JBAMBA010000072.1, read as the reverse complement.
TATTAATTTAGTTGCGAATCAAAATCCCAAGGCGTATTATCCCTATCCCAATCACCAGCCAAGAGTCGTTGCTGATACCGTTGATGATGAGACGCATAAGCGAATGGTTGAAATGTTCTTAAGGGACACGAGACAGACTACTCAACCCATGCATCGACATCGCCAAGCGTCGAGAAATTTGAAACGTAGTCGATCAAGATCGAACTCTTCTGAGAGAAAGCGAAGCCGATCGACGAACCAATTAAGCATATCCCAATGGGACATGGAGCGTAGATCGTTGTCCCCATTAAAAGATGGTGATATTTGGCAGGCCTATCGACATATGGTTGATCAGAGTGTGCGGGAATTGAATGCATCATTTGATTTATATGAATCCGATCCCGAAAAGCATCCTCTCTATAATGAGGAGTGGCAAAAATTTTGGAAGAGGCGCAGGGATGAGCTCATTGCCGCAGGCATAAATCATCGAACTTACAATTTTCAAAATGAATGGATTTTGTTTTTCAATGCTCGCTTAGTGGAACTCTACAATCAAGATGTTGAAAACATCAAAATGAAGTGCCGCGAAAGGTTATTTTTGCCAATGACCAACTCTGAATTATCCAATCCAAAATATCATGTTCACATTTCTGATAATCCATCGAACTACGTTAGATCAAATGAGACAAATGAAAATGAGTGCGAAAATATTGCTAAACCTCAACCCAAAGAAATCACAGAAGACGTAAATGTAATCCATGTACTTCGCCTTTTAACTGCATTGGAGGATCATTTGGGAAGTTTGGGGCCGAGTATCACGGAACTATTAGCTAAGGCACTGCAAACGTTTAAGTTGCATCCGAATAAGGCAAACATTTTATTGCTCACTAATGAGAATTGCGCTATCTTGGAAACGGCAAAAGCAAAGTTTACAGGTCTAGTAATTTCGAAAATCTTAGAGCCTCCTCAAGAACGTGCTTTGAAAATGGCAATTAACGACACAGAACAATTACTTAAATATGCAACTAAAATACAGGCAGAACAAGCAAAAGCCAGCAACACAACAGAGCCCAACAATAATTTTGATGAGTCCCTGCACACATCTTCCAACAACAGACTAAATACAAAATTCTCGTTGAAAAACGCAGATCGGCTCGATAAAACTGAACTTGCTGCTAAGCTAGCTTCATCGCTGATCTCACAGGGAAAAACTAAAATTAACCAAGCACAGCTCCAGCAAATAGTTCAAGTCTATTCGCATCTTGAGCAACAGAAACTCACGGATGCGACAACAACAACAACGAATAATAATCGAATTGATTCACAAAATGAGCCGCCTTCCCTAGGAAATATCAGCAATAATCATTTTGATTCACACACAACGATGTTTGAGCAGCCATGTCGGCAATCGCAGAACTTCAATTATAATAATAGTCGTGCTGCTTTTGCCACAAACTACAACGAATTCCCGAACTCTAATTTATTAAGTGGTACGCATAACAATGAAACTAATACTAATTACTTCAATGCAAATATGGTTCGCACCAATAACGGAGGTAGCAGTAACATCAATCATATGGAATACTTCCGCAATGGACAGCAGCAGGACTCACAGCAGTACAATCAATATGAGTACGTATATTTTGACAGTGGAGAATCAACTAGACAGCAGAATCACGATGTGTTGCGCAACAACAGGAACTTTTAGTGTCATTATTCATGGAGAGCAACTATTATTTTGGGCCGACTGATACTAGTACTGGAGGACAAAGAAATACTGTGTCAACGGAACCACACTGGGGCTTACAAATAATTATTTTTTAAGCTTCTTATGATATGAAATCAAACTTGTATTAATTGTAAAATGTATAAAAAGATGTATCTCTTCTCTAATGTACATACAGTTATAAATACTATTATTCATTGAAATATTTATAAATACACTATCTGAAGTGATTATATTAGCCACTTCAGTTTAATTTTCATAACAGCAGCCATGTATTTTATATCCTTCGCGTAATTTATAACTCCCAATACAAAATAAACTTGAATCTATTTTTCTATCATGTAATTGAATATATTTGTGCTTTTGTTACGTTTTTCCTTAAAAATAGCATTCTTTATTTAGATTTTAAAAATAGATTACAGTTTGACTAATTGTTTATCGAGAAAAAAACAACTGTTATAAGTTATGGTATACATATAAAATTAACGGTCTTGGCTGACCAACTCAGCCTATATGCTCCTAAAGCTACTCCAATTGTTAACACTGAAGCACAATGTATATATTCCTGATCGGCGTTAAAAATTAAGTTAATAAAAGATCTAGTCATCTTCGCCTAGCTGCCCTCTCCTGTATGAAAAAGACAGTTTCATTGAGATTCAACCAACAACTACTTTCATGACAAAATTAAGACGCTCTTTGCAAGGGTATATGAATACAGATACCGCCTTGACATACATTTTCTTAATACAATAATAATGTATATATAATAAGTATCCTTAGGCTAATTTTAGTTTTAAGTCTAACTAACTTTCACAAATTAATTATTACAAGGACAGAATGTTGGACTTTACATTGTGTTCGCGTTAAAAATGTTCAGCTGGCTCAATATGGGCTTTCTAGCTTTGAATGAACCAATTCGCAATATAAATAGAATAGTGCCGATACACAATAAAAATCCGTTGACTCGACTCTGGCACTACTAAATAACAATGGGGAAAAACGTTACTATTAAATGGCTGTCAAATTGTCCTTTTACTATGTATAATCGCTATCTGTCCTTAATTTATAAATTATGAAATGGATATTTTAAGTTAAACTTAAGCTAACAATATAAAACTTCTCGCGGATGCGGAACTAACGATATTTGGATGGGTTTTATGGAAATATTCGTTTATGGAACTTTGCTGCTGGACGCTGCAGTTGTGTGAGTAAAATATTATAAGAAAATGCGAATGAATCCCTACCCCAACCACGAAGGAATTTTTGTTTTCTAGCCCATCATAGGAAAAATTATCGCGCAACTGTTTTTGATTATTTGTTTCACAACACGACATCGCAACTGAAGGTCTCGCCTATCTCCAAGATGTTAGGTGCACTCGAATAATGTTTCACTCTGGACCCAACAGACACCTGTTTAATTGAAAAATTTAATTTAAATTGTAATCAATTGTGAAGTTCAGACGTTCTAACGGGTAGATCCACTATAACTTATTATTACTGCTTTAATCTAATCGAATGATGAAGGAATCACTGTCGTAGACAAGTAAAAATATAATGTATACAAAAATGATTGATTAAATAAATAAAGATTAAAATATACAACAATTACAATTACAATTTCGATACAATTGTAGTACCTGTAGAACTCAGATATAGAGTCTTGAATCTTGGAACATATATTCCAATTTAGAAGATAAATTACCTTAATGTAAAAAATGGTTCAAGTCAAGCGCATTCCCGCCTCCAAATCGATATATCTGAAAACGCAAACCACAAAAACTCTATAATCTTGGAACGCATATTGCTGGTGACATCCTTCAAAGATCGACATATAGGACCCAAAATGGAACATCATCGCCTCAAGACAGAGCGAAGATTTCGTTCAATGCACTGTTATTGTTAAAAGTTATGCCATAAAATATTATTTCTTAAATTAGAGCTTTTCATTAATATAAAAATGAATGATTTAGTGTGAATATATTCTGAGTGAAACAATAAAAGTCAACCATAATGATTTATTTATGATTTTTATTTATTTGCTCAAAAAGAAAATCTTGTCCGTAATAGAATTAATACAACTGTTGTTGAATCTAATACTCATGAAGTACATGTTTAGAATTACTTATGCCCGAATTCTGTTTTTTCAAATCGCATCTCTGCTTTATGATCAAATGTTTTTATAGTGTTGTTTAGTAGACGAATGAATTTTCAATTATAAAATTTAAATAAAAATTTTCAAAATTACGACGAGCTGAGTGGATATAGCCACATCCCTATTTCTATGTATATCGAATTGAGCGCATCGGTTTGTAAATTTTTGTCATTTTTAATTCGATCAAAGCATTTTCCTAATTAAGATAGAAAGCTATATCTCTAAAATTGTGACCTTTGTTGATACCAGTAATTGAGATGAATCGATTTTACAAGAACGGAGGAAGTAATCGATGGAATAACAATAAACTTGAGTTCGGCGTTCATACGGATATTTATCACAGCGAATATATATATTTTATGGGGTCGGAGAAGTGATGATTCCATGATTCCTTTACCTTCCTAAAATATTAAAGGTATGTAGGTCGACTGTAATTGAATTGCAGTATCAAACAATTTATTTCGTCTGAAATTATTCACATAAGTCGGTTTAGAAAAACAATGCTATTGTAACCCGTATACGATAGGGTTTTCTTAAACGATATATAGCACATGTCTGTACCGGTTTTCGTTTCAAGTAAGCCGAATCTATAACAAGCGGTTTTCAGCTTATAACATTTCAGAAAGCTATCTCAACTACTGATACAATTTGAACTGAATGGCGATACAAATTGTACAAATATCTCATTTATATCTTTTGAACGCGTCACGGATTATAGTGATTGAGGTAACATTCGACGCCTATTTGAGACAGTAATTATTCTGCATTTAAACATAAACACAAAAAAACCTGAACTTTCCCTTCAGCTCCAATCAGCTCACTTATATCCCATGAACCAGCTGAATTTCGAGCTGTTTAAAAAAGTACAAGCATGCACCTTATCTATATTAAGCAATACTTTTATATCGGTAACTAGCTTGATAAGATTGGGCTGGGATATAGCACTAGAGTGAAGTGCTCTCCACTATGCCCAGTATAACCATATTTAGTTCGTAGTTTCCCAGTTTTAAGTTAGTTCTACTTGTATAAATACTTTATATTTTATTTCACAGCAATGCAGAACAAAGGCTAAAAGTCTTCAATAAGAAGTGTTTAAATCTACAAATAAATTATTTTATTTTTCAATATTCCAGAAATTGCCATGCCTGCTTCTTCAGTGTGTGATGCGCACATAAATTCATCGTAAGTTATTGTTCTTTTTTGCTTTACTTTTTCCATACTTGATTATTTCCATGCATTCTTAGAAATAAATATGGAAGATAGGAAAGGTGTAGAAGGCATTTCTGATCTTGTTAAGTGCACTTTTGGAAAACTAGGTAGTTAGCGTGAAACTATCTCACAAAAACTACTATGAAGTTTTAATCAAACATTTGTTTTTATGCATTATAATTTACTTTAATTTCTAATTTCAAATACTCATAAATCATAATCATTAGACTGCAAAAATTAAAGCTAAAAATAAATTTGTAGACTATGTCTTGTGAGTCAAGATTTTCATTCAATTATTTATTTCATCAATTTAAAAACACTCGCGATGGGTTTACAACTGTTACAGAAGGTTGAAAAGTAAATTGGGTTTGTTCACAGTCCGTCAAGCTGTCCATATGCCAAATTAAAAACAGCTAGTCACCGAACTTAAGGGGTATATATAATTTAATATGGATTAAAAACAGAAAGAATAAAAATACAAATTAAATAATGTAAAATTAAATCTGAATAATTAAATTAAAATTTAAAATGAGAAACAATAATTTAATAACAAATAAAGGATATATTAAAACTAGGGCTATTAGATTTGAAAATGTGCCAACATTTATTGCAAGGATTGGGGAAATTAAAATTAAATTAAAAACATAATTATACAAATTTGACCGATAATTTAACTTATTACCAGCTTGTCTTCATTTGAGATGATCGCTAGTCCCATTTAATTTCATGAGTTTATTTCCATGAACTCCTTTGTCGTGTAGAATATATTGTTAAATGCACTGGAGAAGTCAGAAAATATTCTTTGTTTAATAATAATAAGTCTCATGAAGAGTTTCTTCTGCTGATGCTGATGCTGATGCAGAATAAACTACCATAAGTGATATACAACACACCCCTTCATAAATACAAATATTACATTTTGGATACACATTTAAAATTGGCCATTAACTTTTAGTTAACACTATTATTTAACATTTAATTATAGCGACAAGTACTTAAATCTGGATGACTGGGTTACAAGTGGAAAACTTGGTTCTCGTGAAGCAGTATTAGTTTTCCGCACTAACATACTTAATCCAAAGACTAGAAAAATGCTATTAGAAACAACGCACCTACAAGTGGATCAAAAAAAGGGGAATGGTCAAGCATGCTCCACTCCGAACGAGATGGACCCTAAAGGAGGTCTATCACCACCAATTGGCAAAACACCACAAAATAATCCAACTCAAGGAAACTATACGAGTCTGTTAACAAGCTGACAAATTTCAATAATGTTGATAATTTTGCAACGAAATCGCATGATTCATTTTCTTCATGTGAAGAAGTATCAAGTGATGGCGATGAAACGCAATATAATGAATCAAAGTCAAGAGCAAAGCATCAGAAGAATAATAATCTCTTGATGGTAGAAATTGAAGATCATTTAGCAAAGGAGCAAAGTGGACATGATTCCATTACTGCGTCTCAATCAAATTTAGGAATAAATACTAGTGAAGAAGATCAAGAGGAAGCGTCCAGCGAGGAAGACAACGAATGCGGAATAAATATGCCGGCACATCAGTTGCAAATAACATATAAATTTATCCAAACTGAAACAAAATTGTTAAGGAAAATTTTTAATGTTCACGGATTAACTGAAGTTCAGGGTGAATCAAACTTTAACTTGCTATGGACTGGTGTTCATATGAAACTTGATACATTACGGAACTTATCGCTGTATCAACGAGTTAACCATTTTCCGCGGTAAGTAAATAAAAACAATTAATGCATAAATCTCATAATAGATTTTAATGAGCGATTCTTCAGCGACAGCTGATTAATATATTAAAATTAGACGTTTTCTCGGCATTTTAAAGTAAAATTAGAGCACAGAAACTCCACAAAAATGCTTTTCTTGAAATATATATATATATATATATATATATATATATATATAGACTTTTTGCTTTCGATGTTTCGAATTATAGTGAATGTATGTATTTATATAGTTAGTTCCTTAGTTTGCGTGTAGTGTAATCGCCATAATAATTAAATTTATGTTTATCTATAAGGCTAGTACTCATTAAACCCAACCCATTGAATGGTTAATTCTATGAGTAGCTTCTAATTCAAATAAATAAGTAACAACACAATTCAATATTTTCTTTGTTTAGGTCTTATGAACTTACACGAAAGGATCGACTTTACAAGAATATTGAACGAATGCAACACCTGCGGGGAATGAAACATTTTGACATTGTGCCACAGTCTTTTATTCTTCCGCTAGAATCGCGAGACTTAATATTTGCCCATAATAAACATCGTGGACCTTGGATTGTTAAACCGGCAGCATCTAGCAGAGGTCGTGGTATTTTTATTGTGAACTCGGTAAAATTGATTTTGATTTGTTTAAATAAATGTAGTAATTTAATAAAAACAACTTTGTTTGCAGCCAGACCAGATACCACAGGATGAGCAAGTTTTAGTATCCAAATATATCGTTGACCCACTTTGTATTGATGGTCATAAGTGCGATTTGAGAGTGTATGTATTGGTCACATCTTTTGATCCACTTATCATTTATCTGTACGAGGAGGGTATCGTCAGACTGGCAACTGTTAGGTACGACAGAAATGCAGATAATTTATGGAATCCTTGTATGCACCTTTGTAACTATAGCATCAACAAATATCATTCTGATTATATAAGATCATCGGATGCCCACGATGAGGATGTAGGTCATAAATGGACGCTGTCAGCCCTCTTAAGACATCTGAAACTTCAGGGATGCGACACTCATTTACTAATGCTAAACATCGAAGATGTTATAATTAAGGCTGTCCTTGCATGTGCGCAAACAATTATATCCGCGTGCAGAATGTTCGTACCTAACGTTAACAACTGCTTTGAGCTTTATGGTTTCGATATACTAATTGATAATACGCTTAAGCCATGGTTACTCGAAGTTAACCTGTCACCTTCAATGGGTGTAGACAGTCCACTGGACACTAAAGTAAAGGCATGTCTTGTCACAGATTTGCTTACCTGTGTTGGTATCCCGCACTAAGTCCGGAAATGAGATCTCATTACGATAGTAACCCACACGACTTCGTAGCTCTAGCTGCCAAAGACAAACAGATACAACAGAATCGAACACATCTACACATCGATCGACAAAAATAAAAAAGAAGAGTTTGGGTTTAGCTCCATTGACACAAGAAGATCAGCGCATATTGCGTAGTGCACGATTGCAATACACCAGGCGTGGAGGTTTTGTTCGCGTCTTTCCCACGGACGATTCAATGCAGCGATACGGACACTTTTTAGACTCAGCAAATGGAATCCCAATATCAACACCAACTGTCCAAGGTCAAACATTCCAAACGTTAGTCACGCAACACAATTACAACCAAATGTTGCATTCAAATTTATACTGCCCGGGCTCGCGATGCATTAAAGACGATAATTGTCAAGAAAATCGTATAAGACAGTACGAGAGAGCCTTGGAAACGGACTCGGAGATTCCATTCCTAAAGAAGCAAATTGTTGAGAAGTGCGAAGAAGAAGGACGAAGGCTTCGCAAGCAGATGCTAAAGAAAATTGGAAGTGGTTCGACATTAACGCACTTTCAAGCACGGCAGACATTTTGTTTATATTTAGAGTCAGTTCTACGACGATTGACCCAAGAACCCAAAGACAGTCACGAAAAGATTATACTCAAGTTTTTAAATAAGTATGGTGGGGGGGTAAAACCCCCAATATTGTTTCGCAACACGCAAAACGTAAGCAAAGCTCGTTCGGCAATGGTGGCTAAATTGTTGGGAGATTTTCTGGAAATTTACAAAAGAGATACAGAGTCGTATGTAGATTCGTTTGACCATTTTGGAATGATTCCAACCAGTGCCTATAGTTTATTTTTAATGCACGCTCAAGAGTCTGATTTGGAGGCAGTGCTAACTCACCACACAAATATTACCGGAATAATGCCATTTTTGTATAATCGAATTGGATTTTCAGTGCCACCAACGCCTCCTATTCCGTCCGGGTTACATGGTTTTTTAAGAGCTTTACCAGCGATGGTGTCAACTTCTGGAGTTGTAAGAGATGTTAGCAAATATGATGGATATTTTAAGAACTGCGATAAGAATTATGAAAATGTTCAAGATATTTTATTAAGGTCAAGGAGCACAAGAGGTTCTAAATAATTAGGAAAATTTTTTACAATTTAGCTACATAAAATATTTTTACTACAATCTCTTTATTAAAATCTATTTCGATTTCCAAATTACTTGCATTCAGGCTGGACGTATAAATAAAGTTCAACAAAAAAACATGACTTATTAATATAAAATCCAAGCACATGTGTACAATTAGATAGCTTTTGTATTGAGGAAAGGTCCAATACTTTGGTAAACGTTTTGTTTACCAAAGGATTACTCATAGATATTTCATCTCAAATTCCACATCGGATTCAACGATGCTAGCGAACATAGATAATTAACCGGTTAGTAAAGGGAAATATGATTGCCCTTACAGACACCAAGAAAATATATTATTCCCGCAGTTTACCTTTTCCTTACGAGGAGCGAGTAGGATATGTCCAAATTAACAATTACACCAACAGTGCCGTGCATCAGCATAACATAACTTTTCATAAATATGGTTGCAATGCAAACCTAATTTTATATTATAAAAATGAATTGATTTTTAAAAGCCAAATCAATTTTGGGTACAATATAAAATTGTCAGACATTTGTTTTGCTTACAATAGTGTGACCAAATGTTTTTTTTTAACATTTCGCCAGAAGTAGAGTAACCGAAGTATTACAGTAATGCTAACCCCTATTGCAAATAATCAGGATTATACAGTGCGCATGTCCGTTTTGTCTTAACAGAATCAGCTGATTTTTTAATATCTAAGTCGATTTAGGTTTACACTACAAATGACTGCTAGTAAATATGTCATCCTTAAAAAAAGAAGAAAATTTTGGAGGGAAAACGCTTGACGATCTTAGGACTTTTTTAAATTATATTTCGTAAATTTTATTATTTTATTCATATATATATTTTATTTAATAGATTTATAAAATAATCTTTTTAGTAGCCGTTATACATTCCTCTTTGGTATTTTTAAAAATTTGTTGTGCTTAACGACCTGATTGCTTTTCTGGATTCCCTTGAGTTTTTCGTAATTCTGTTCGTGTGTCTGATTTTTAGCACGATAGCTTCAATGATTGTTACCACTGTAGTTATTAATACTGGGTCGAATACTACAGGAGTCATTTTAGGAACATGTTGACAAGGTAAAATTTACGACATTAACAGACAGCATCCTCGGAACGTAGTTTCGTATTTTCCTTTGTACAGTAATGTTCCCATTATCTGTCAGTCTTAATGCGGCTGCAAATCTTTGTAAGTGTAATTTCCTCTGTCAATTAATAGTTGTATCGTCCTCCATATGTTGTAATTGTAGAGTCGGCTCATGGTGTATTATTGAAATGCTGTAAATTGTGTTTATCTATTAAAATAACCCAATTGTACATTATACGTTGTAATATGTCTGAAGTTTGGACTCTGTGATTTCATTGTGTTCAAATTAACAAGCCGTGGTTAGTTACTATTAAAACAATTGTTTTTTATTCTGCCGTTAGACTTTACGTAGGGTTTGAATTAAAATACAATATGATATTCTTATGTTTCGATGCCAAAGTTTATAAGCCAAAGAGAAGTTATGATTTGAGTTAAGAGAGCCTTCGAGATTTGGATTTGAATTTTGCAGAACTGCACTTTGTTGTAAAGAGTTTCACTTCCATATTTCAGTATATTTCATAACAAGTATACCAATATTCAGATTTATCAGACATTTCCCGAAATTATGTAGTGATATATATAATTGAAAGTCGGACAACGGTTTAGAAAAAAATATAATTTTATTGAAAACACGACTTCTTACTTTTGAGTACAAAATGTGACTGACTTAATTACTGAATGCGCTGCTTCATGTGGATATTCTTCTCGTCGTCCAGCGTGGGAACTGCTGAGTCGACAAATGCAGCGTGATCGTAACTTCTTCACTCAGTTGCGCGTTTTTCGGTTGGCAACTGAACCATTATTATTCGCAGCGTCAGCTATTTTGCTTGCAGCTGGCTTGTGTGTGCGTGTGTGTGGACATGAGAGATCCATGTGATCTGAATATGTCACTTCCCATCCTTTAGAAATGGGCTTTTCCTCAAGCGTTCAGTGTAGGGTATATTCTTAAGTCGTTGGCGCTTTCCACGTTGCTTTGTCTTCATTTTCGACGGGTGGTGTTGTTACTGTACTATTCTTATATTCTATTATCGTTTGTTTTGGTAAGTTTTTGTATTTGAATAAAGAATAGCTAATTATTACTATTGATAATATTGTTACTGATGTTAAGCTTATGATTAATAATGTATTGTTTGTTCTTGTATGTTCTCTTATGAGTTCTTTAGTTTGTATGAATGCTAACGGCTCTGTTTTAGTTATATTATTACTGATATAAACGGTTTGTGTAAAATCTGATATTACATTTGATATCTGGATATCTTCTAATTGGACAGAACAATTGGTTGCTTTAATAATGTTGCTTCCTAAAATTTCAATCTTTTGTGGTATACAGTTTTGATTAAGTGTAATTTTAGGTAAGTTCCAAGTTAATATTACATTTGGTTCTATGAAATTTATTTCATAGTTTTTTCTTGTTTTTGTGTATTTACATTCAACTTCCGTTTGTTTCAAGATACCGTTAAAACATTTGTTTGTTATTAGTTTCTTTTCTGTTGCTGAATAAGTTTTATTCTTATGTAAATAATATTTATCTTTAATAGTTTCGGTTAAAATATTCTTTTCTTCGTCTGGATATGGTATTATTGAATGTAATGTTTCTTGTGACAGAGTTTTCGGAATATCTGATATTATTATAATTTCATTTGTCTTGGGTTCTATCCAAGTTGATGTTTTTATATTTAACAATTTTTCTGAATTGACATTTAATAATTGATCATGTTTTAACAATTTTGGATTAGAAATTCCCAATCTGGTCAGTTGCATTCCCATCTCGATATCTTCGATGTATTCAGTGAATTGTTGTAAGTTAAACAGTAATAAGCTTAATTTTGTGTTCTGTTGTGACATTTCTGTCATGCCGTCCATTATTTTTATCCCATGATTGACTGTTTCTATGACTTTGTTTAGTTCGTTTACCTGTATGCTATTTGCCTCTAAATAGTATATTTTTTCAATAAGTTCTGTTTTGTCGTCTTCAGTTAATGTGCCAAATAAGTATTTGTAACCTTGTCCTACTAAATTTAGGAGTCCTCGTTTCTGTCTTTTGATTATTCTTATTCTGTTCATTTCTCTTTGAAGTTTTTCTACTAGATATTCTACTTGGGGTAGAGCACTAAAATCATATGTCTGAGATATTAAATCTTTTTCAGTATTTTCGGTTTTTGTTAGGTTTACTGTTAGGCAATGGTATTCGAAATCTGAAGGTATGCTTAATGAGCCTATTTTAAATAAAACGTACCCGTTTTGTGCGTTTACTTGGTTAATGTCTATATTTTGGGTATTACTCTGAGTTATTGTTAGCGTTAGTATTATCATTATTAGCAGGTGGATCGGTAGATGAATCTTCTGTAGTTGACCTGAAATAATTGTTATATTTGTTTATGTTTATTTTCTTTTTCTTTTTGAATTTAGTTTTGTAATGTATGATTCTTCTTCCTCTATTCGTTTCTTCGAAATGTTTGCTATCTAACTGTTTTATTATGCCTGTTTTCCTGAATGGATTTGTTGTTTTTGATTTGATAAGTGGCATTTCTCTATAGTTTGTATCTATTTCGTAAGTTTTTCTGTTTCTCGTTTAGCTTGTTGATCTTTTTAATTTTATTCAATTGGGTATTGTATGCTGGTGATCCGGCATAGATAAAGATATCTGCTGGTGTTCTACCAGTAGTGCTATGTATTGTTTTATGATTATAAGTGTAAAGTATTATTTCGAGTTTGGTTAACTTATTTTCTTCGTTTGTGTCCGAATTGATTATTCTTAGTTTTTCGTTGATTGTTTTATGAAACCGCTCTACGTCTGATATTCCGTTCTTGCTTGTTGTGATTTGAATTTTAACATTTTCTGAATCTAACCAAATTTTTAATGCTGTACTCATGAATGCTGAGTCTTTGTCTGCTTTTATTTCTAATGGTTTTCCCATTTCGTTGAATATTTTTAATAATGCTCGTTTTGCTTCTAACCAATCTTTACCATGTATTTCTATTAATGTAGCATATTTTGAGTATACGTCTATGCATGATAAAAATTGCTTATTATTGATCATATGAAAATCTATAACGTATTTTTCTCTAGGGTTGAAAATCTCAGGTGTTATTTCATAACGAAATTTTGTGTCCCTGTGTTCCACTTTTGACGTATTACAGATTTGGCATTCGTTAATCATGTTTTGTATTAGTTTTTGGTAATCCGGGAAATAATATTTTTCTTTAAACGTTACTATAGTTTTTTCTATTCCTGGGTGTAAAAGTTTTGTATGGTCGTTTAATATGGTCTGTTTCAATTCTGAATAAGTTTGGATATCTCTTAATTTTTTTGTGGTTCTCATAATTTTTATCGGACAATCTCTTTGTATTATTTCTAAATAAGCTTTTTGGAATATTGTGTAGTCACCTTCATGTGGGAAGTATATAACGCTGGGTTTTGCACAAAGATATTCTTTTATGATCTCTTCTGCTTTTTCCGGTGTCATTTCTATGTAAGTTATTATAATCTTAGTTTTGTGAAAATAGCTAATTTTCTTTATTTCTTCGGTATTTGCTTTTATAAATTCTATTTGATGATTAAAATTATTCAATGGTTTTTCTGTGATAGGAATACAATTTTGATTATCCTCGTTTGCGCTATGCATTGTTGCTACTATGCTATCTTGAGCATTCCCCATGAAATTTTCTTCTATGTTATTTTCTTCAGTTTTAATTCGTGAAAGTGCATCAGCTACATAGTTTTCTTTGCCTGGTATGTATTTTATTTCATAATCGAATTCGTTGAGTCTTATTTTCCACCTTTGTAACTTCATGTTTGGCTCTTTTATGTTATTTAGCCATATGAGAGGTTTGTGATCGCTAAGTATTTCAAAATTTCTACCAAATAAATATGATCTGAAATTTTTGGTTGCCCATATTATTGCTAATAATTCTTTTTCTATTGCTGAGTAATTTATCTCGTGCTCGTTCAAAGTTCTGCTAGCATAACATATTGGTTTGTGATCCTGTGATAATACTGCTCCTAATGCATAATTACTTGCGTCTGTAGTAAGTGAGAATTTTTTCTTGAAATCCGGATATACCAATATTGGGTCGGATACTATGAGTAACTTTAATTTCTCGAAGGCTTCTATGTATGTTTCATCTTTTTCATTTACTTTTGATCCTTTTTTTAGCTTTATGGTCATTGGCTTCGCAACTTTGGCGAAATCTGGGATGAACTTCCTGTAAAATCCGCATAATCCGAGGAATCTTTTGATTTCTTTGGGAGTCTTAGGAATTGGAAATTCCTTAACGGCTTTTATTTTGATTGGATTAGGTTTTATTCCTTCTGTTGTTATTATGTGTCCTAGAAATTCAGTTTCTTTTTTCATGAATTCACACTTTACTAGTTGTAGTTTTAGATTTGCTTCTCTGAGCTTTCCAAAGACTTTCTTTAATGCTAATATGTGTTCTTCCAATGAAGTGGAATACACTATTATGTCATCCATGTAAACTAGACAATGTTTGTGAATTAAGTCTCCCAGAAGATTATTCATGCACCGTTGAAAGGTTGCTGGTGCATTTTTCAAGCCAAATGGCATTCGTGTGTATTCGAAATGTCCCGCTTTGGTTGAGAATGCTGTTTTCGCGATTGATTGTTCGTCCATCTGAATTTGGTGAAATCCTTTGGCTAAATCGATTGTGGTGAAATATTGACATTTTCCGAGTTTGTCCAATATTTCATCCATTACAGGTATAGGAAACTTATCGCTAATTGTTTTTTCGTTAAGGCCGCGATAGTCGACGACAATTCTATATTTTTTCTCTCCGGATGCATCTTCCTTTTTTTGTACGACCCAGATAGGAGAACAATAAGGTGAATTAGATGGTCGTATAATGCCTTGGTGCATCATTTCTTTCATTTGCTTTTCAACTTCTTGGTCATAGCTTTGTGGATATTTATAAGGTTTATCGATAACAAGGGTCCATCATTTTTTGTATTGATAACGTGTTTTACAGTATTTGTGAAAGTCAAATTGTCACTCTCATTATACTGAATATCGCTAAATTCAAACAAAATGTCTTGTTAACGTGGCTTTTTCTTCTGTATTTAGGTGTTCTAATCTAAACTGATTGCTTTCCACTAATTCGTTTTCCAATGCGTATGCTGTATGTATATCTTTTATTAGTAGTGGGTCTTTATATTCTTCTTCCTTATTTTCGTTATTATATTTAAATAAAAATTGAAAATTATTAAGTTTAACAAATTCGTCTACGTAATTGATCACGCTTCTACAATCCTTAAGGAACGTTCGGCCTAAGAGGATGTCAAAATTTTTGGAAAAATTATGTATGTAAAACTTCTGATCTGTTGGACACAGTTTGCTAGGGGCTAATGATATGCTGGTATTTAATTTTATTTCTCCACTTATGGTTTGACAAGTAATATTCTCTTTAAAAGTTGGGTAATTAAAGAAATTTTTATTCATCATATTTACTGAAGACCCTGTATCTATTAAGCATCGCATTTGTTGGTTATTCATAATTATTCTTATGAATGGGGTTCTGTGTTTGTTTCCGAGGCTGTTTGATGAAATTTTTCTGCCCATTCCATTTTTGATTGTCCACTATTACTAGGTCTTTGTCTTTTAGTGGGTTGTTAGGTGGTCTGGTATTGTTACAATCTGATTGATAATTAATTGGGTTTTGCATTCTGCCTTGATTTAATTTTTGTTGATATTCGTTATACAATTGTTTATTGACCATTGGTTCGTTTTGTGAATTTTGATTTCTATAATTTGTATTATAATTTTGTTGAGTCCTGAAACTCTGATTATAATTTGGGTTGTAATTTGATTGAGTTTTTGGATAATATTTGTTATTATTTTTATTGTAATGGGTGTTATTTGCAGATTTTGGTTTTTCTGGTATGCGGTCTTCGTATAAACCTAATTCTTGGGCTACTCTTATCGGTTGTTGATATATAATATCTGGCTAACTGCATGTATAGCCTGTCTGGTAGTCTTTTATGTATAACATATCTAACCGTATTTTTTAATGCATTTGAGTACAATGTTTTATTTTCTGATTTATTTTCTATTACTAACTTATTTAATATTACAAAGGATTTTTGCTCGAGTTCTTCGAGGAACTTACGGATACTTTCACCAAAAGATGTGTTGTAAACTCTGCTCAGTAGCTCCTCACAAGGTGTTTGGGTCTTGAAAGTGGAGATCAGTACGCTTCGTAGTGCTTCCCAATCTCCTGGTAGGTGCCTCAGCGATGTCCTCATTGCTTCTCCCTCTAACTGCATTTGGATCGCGCTGTACATAATCAGTTTTTGTCTTGCGTCCACGCTTGGGAAGAGTTCCATAATAAAATCGATCCTTCCAATAAAGGCCCCTAGCTCGTCCATTTCTCCATTGAAGATTGGCACTTGGCGGATTTGACCGAGTGCTTGGTTTAGTTGTGCCTCCAACATCATTTTTTTTTTTTTGTTTTTAGTTTTGAAAGTTTGTTTGAAAAAAAAAAATTCTTTGTCGTCTGTCTCGCGTTTTTGTTTACTTTTTAGAAAAACGTTTTTTAAGGATCACGGGGTCCTTATGCGGATAACAGTTTTTATCGCGGAACACTAGTATTTTTTCCTGTTTTACGAAAGGACCACGACGTTTCACGAAAAAATTAATATTATCCTACCGGCTGCGCCAATTGAAAGTCGGACAACGGTTTAGAAAAAATATAATTTTATTGAAAACACGACTTCTTACTTTTGAGTACAAAATGTGACTGACTTAATTACTGAATGCGCTGCTTCATGTGGATATTCTTCTCGTCGTCCAGCGTGGGAACTGCTGAGTCGACAAATGCAGCGTGATCGTAACTTCTTCACTCAGTTGCGCGTTTTTCGGTTGGCAACTGAACTATTATTATTCGCAGCGTCAGCTATTTTGCTTGCAGCTGGCTTGTGTGTACGTGTGTGTGGACATGAGAGATCCATGTGATCTGAGTATGTCACTATATATATATTTTTTTTATTAAAAGAGTTCTGCCACACATTGGTGCAGAAAAAAGATGAGCTTATACATTAAGAATACATGGAAATTTAGACTGTCTAGAAGACCTTTGGTCACTTTGTCTAGTTAATGATAGTTGAAGGTTCTGAGGGACATATTCTTGAGGACCACTACATTACTCAGGAATAGATCTGACAAGAATACCTATGCCCTGGAATAAGGGATTAGGAGCTAAATAAGCCGGTTCAGTTATATTAGTAAGAGGTTGAGAAATATCATATGTGGGACGAGTAACTGCTTGGGAATAATATATATGCCTGTAGCAGAATTTTTCAAATCCCTCCCTTGTCTCAGAGAAAATTCTCCTCCCGTGGCAATACTAAAAATATAACTTATGATCTGAGGACAATAGTTTCCCAGTAATAAACCCTTTGTTTTTCCGGGTCCATACAAAGATAATGATTATATCTATAATGATTCGACATTTCATTGGGAATGGTTCCAGGGATGTCGAACTCCCATTCTCCTGATAAATTTGTAGTTAACTTTACAATTGATGTTCTTAGTTATATCTTTACTTTAATTCCCAGAAGATAATTATGGTATATTCTCCCCTTATGGGTTTGGACTACTCCATTACATTTCCCACCAATTAGTCCTCCCAATATAATGATCTATGACTTGGCATATTATAAAAATCTCTCATAACTTCCGTTTCACTATGGTGTAGAGTTTGACATTGGTGATATATCTCTGTCTCATTATTTTTCACTGTATCGATGACAGTGAGATTAAGTCCATAGTTACATGAATAGTGCGTTGGAAGTTGCTGTCGCAAATATGGGTTTCCCTGCGATAGTTCAAAGCGAACGAGATAAACGAAAAAAGGAAGGATAAAGAATAATCTGGGAGCAGTCATAGTCCGTCTAGAAAAGGGCGTTAGTAGATTTAAAAATACAGGAAAGTGAAAAAAAAAGTTGATCTAACATCAACAAGTAGTCGACTTCCATAAGTCTTTGTATAAAGTAATATCAATTATTCATTGAGAATTTTTATGAAATAAATCATCAAAAAATAATTTTAATTTTATTTATTTGATGAACATATATATATAAAAATATATATTACCAAAGCTACACCTAAATCCACATTTGCAAAATTATATATAGTTTGTTACAATTTAATTTTGACTCCAAAGAAAAAAGTCACCAAATGAGGAAAGGCTAATGTATTTATGCTAAGCGCCATTATTTGTAAAGCTTATTCAATAATTAATAAACAAACGACTCCAAAATACACAGGCTTGTGTTATTAACATTTTTTCCCAATAGCAAGCTAATTAAATTACAAATCGGCGAATATGGTACTAGAATAACATTTACACTTCGGAGTTAACAAGGTCTGTAAAACAGCTTATATCCTTTCTACACCGGAGTTGACAGAGTAAGTCTCGAGAAATGCCACAAACTACCTTTCGCTTTTGGCGATTCACCTTAAACTGAAATCTAGATATAAAGATTTGGCCCAGCTGGAAATCAGAATACCGAGAAGGATGAGGAACTAACGATTGCCCAACATCTACTTTAGCAGCATCTGGCCATTGTTCAGTAGCCCAGATCGACGTTTTTTGTGGCATAAATTCGAAAAAACAACAGAATTGTTACTTCACACTTGATGGGCAGCAAATGTAACAGAAGTATACAGATATCATTAAAGCTAGAGCCTTTTAAACTTGAGGCATATTATTTAAGCTGCTACGTCCTCCAGGAGGATGGGAAATCAATAATCACACATCAATAAAGCGACATATCTCCTACAATTTGAAGACTACAGTTATCAATATAAATTGATAAATCCATATATCTCACGTAATGTGAGAACGTCGTCCAAATTTCCCAAAAGCCTGAACTTCTTCGGAATTTGAAAGATAAAGTTACCAAAGGTAGGAATGTAAATTACTCCTCCAAAATTTTTTTTTGGGAAGGAACCTCGAACGATTAGTATTTCTTGGCAACACCCACCCTGTTCTTCGCCATCTGTTACTCGATTTTATTACTTACTGGTACAAAAGCATTGCGCAGTCGGTAACGCTTGACTGCAACATTCTCTCTTGTTGAGATTGAGTCACTAAAAGATAATGCATTGCTTATCTTTATTAAAAAAAGTTATCGATAATGAAAAACTCCATATAATAATACAGGTCGCTTAATATTTCGGTGCAGAATTTTGACAGCCAGCTTAGAGACCGGTAAACTAAAAATCCACAATGTTAAATCACTGTTACCTACATGGATTCTGTTCGATTGTTTCAAAATAATGAGCGTAGGTATATTTTGACGGCGGTTATCGGCAAACCACCTTAGAAGCGGTAAGTGCATCGAAATGGAAATAGTATATTATGACTGAATTTTATTTCTTTTAATCTTCATAAAAAAAGTGGGAAAAAGCGCGAAAATTAATGCATTACATTTTTAGCTCCTCAGCATGCCGTTTAGTTTTTAAGTCCCACAAGCGAATTATATTGTAATTTCGATTTCGAAATTTTTCATGGATCTGTAAACTATGCTTTAACCTATCCTAAAAAAGTTTTTTGTCAATGTTAAAAATTATAACAAACTAATGTGAAATAAAATAAAACAGTTTTCATTTAATTTTATAAAAATATTCGTCCACAGTTTTTAAAAGCTTACTGATTTTTAAAATTTTATTTTGATCCGCGAGATATTATATTTGTTGGTTGTATTTTTATGATAATACAGATACCTGGGTTCAATTTGACAAGTCGAAGCCGTTCTCTCCGATTTAGAGGGCTACAATAACTTTGTAGGACGCGTTCATCATGTGGGCTCTTTTTTGCCAGCACGTGTCAGAGCGGTAAATGGCTTTACATATTTACTGCACCAAAGAAGCTGCTGTTTCAGCAACCGACTTCGAGCTGCTTGTTGATCCTAACAACAATTATCACTGGGTGCGTAGCTTTGATGGATTTGTTGGAACCAATTCCGTCTCTGTGGAAACAAGACCTGGTGAAGAATAAAACGTGTGTGACTGCCGAGCCAATATTGATGGTGATTGTTAATTGACACACCGTTTTATCGGAAAACAAATGCATTATCATTGCGAGAATCATCTCAGGAGACATTGATCGAGCTGTGGTCCCAAAACATTGGTCAACGTTGTTGAAATTTTTCGGTTTATTGGGCGGGCTAATAGCATTGCTTATAAGTGCACTGCTTTGTTATCCTTATCATTATCATATTTCCACATTTTTCTTGGCTTTTGTGCAGAAAGCTGGATAAGATGCAAGTCTTCGTTGTCAGTGCAAGTCTTCGTTCTTGAGGTCGAACCTTCGGATACCGTCGAAAATTTCAAAGCCAAGATCGAGGAAAGAGAAGGAGTTCCTCCAGATGATCAGCGCTTAACATTTTCTTGCAAGCAATTTGAAAATGGACACACTCCTTCCGAGTAAAAGACAGAAGAAAGCATGTCCGAACCCATAAAGTATATATATTCTTGATCAGGGTCAACAGCCGAGTCGATATAGTCATGTACAGCCAGTCTGTCCGTCCGTCTGTCTGTATGAACTACAGCACTCTTACTTGTTCTTATGGGTGTACTTATAAAGTAATTTATAATGGGAACAAATATTGCTTAGGTATAGATAATATATATACATACATAGAGATAAATATACAATTACAATTATAATTACAATACAATTGTACTAATTGTAATTTCCTATACTATCTTCACTTTAGCATAGTTCATAGTAAGGATTCATTAAATCTAAATAACACGCTTCAAAAAGCTTTTTAGCTTTGAGAAAGTGAAGACTATTTGGGATCCAGGTATGCTATTCCACCTTGTGGGAATATAAGTCAGGAAGAGTGTTCTTAGATGTTCTACTGGCACACATAATTTTGCTTTTGGCGGGACTTTATTGTTCCCTGCTAGAATGCATGAGTGACCTTTATTGTAAGTAAGCCAACCTATGTGTTTTTTCAGTCTTATGCCCGTGAATGTTGCTTTTTTTGTTAAGCTGATCTTGATTGGTTTGCTTGCTTTGACATACATGTGGGTCACTGGTATTCACTAGCGGTAAATAAATCAGAACCGACGCTTATAATTATAATTGTTTATTAATATTATTTTCGGGTTTCTTAAATCGCGGAACTCACAATCGTTCTTTCTTTGAGCTCTCAGTGTCTACTCGTCGTTTAATAACGGTGACCACATCGCGTTTCTTTATGTTCTCTCTCTCTGTGTCTATTCCCATTCCTACATACATATATATACATATTTCCATATAAGAGATTGGTCTGATAATTTATTTGTATTGATGTGATTGGACTATATTGGGCGAAATGTCCCACTAATTGGCCTATATTGGGGGACATGCCTCACTTGAGTCCAATGGCTTTCCTACAAAAGTAGAAAGCAACTGTTGCCTTTTTGCTAGTTCTTGGGTGTTAAGGTTCCAGTCTAGTTTCCAATATCCAGTATTATCCCCTAGAAACTTGCGCTGTTATTAAAGGAGAGGGTTTTATTATTTGAAAAGGAGGGAGGGGGAAAGAGTTGGGACTTTATATGTCGTTGTAAAAAAATGTTATTTTTTTTTGTGGGATTCTACACCTAACTTGCATTGAACTGCTAAGTTGACAATGTTCAACTCTTGACATTCAATCTCTAAAAGTATTTTTTTCACATTTTGAGTACATTTTTATACTGGGTGAAATGGGTGAAAAGAAGGAATCATTTCCGACCCCATAAGGTCAATATATATTCTTGATCAGGACTAACATATGAGATATATACGTATGGATATAGTCATGTCCGTCTGTCCGTCCGTCTGAATAATGTTGATAGCATCAAAAGGCACAATTGAAAAAGGCTTCTAATTAATACATAAAATTTATATGCACATTATTGATCAACTGGATAAGCAATTTCAAGAATAATAATTTAATTTAATAGATATATTTAGCAGCTGGTCGAGCTCACTCGTGACTACAGCATTCTTACTTGTTCTTAGTCATGTTTTCTTTTGTTTTTCGCCCAACTTTGAGAGAGTCATCGTGACCGTAATCGTTGACGTATTTAATAGCGTATTGGTAAACACATACTTAAACTTATATATTTATCAAGTATAAATTCACATATGTATTTTTATATTAATAAACACAGTATATACTTATATACAATATCCAAATAATAATTTATGGATTATCATATTATTGATAGTCCACCAAAATAAGTCATGTGTCAAAATTTTTTACCATTGCATATAGTTTGGCAGTTACGCAAGAGAATGGATGAATTGAATTAGTTGGATCTCGCACCTTAAGCGAGCTTGACTTCAACATACCCTGAACCCAGATGCCAAATATATTATAGTTATATTTCCACAAACAACTCGAACACCACTGATCCAAATGCTCATTACTTCTTAAGAAATGTGTAAGTGAACCATGAACTTCCCGCTTCCGCTTCCGGAAGCTCTTTTGCTGCACTTATCGGGATCAACCGCGATATTGGATCGGTCCCCCAAGGTTAAGAAGCTCTTGATATTCATTTTATATGTTAATTCTAATCATTCGAAGTAAACTTAAGGAAATAAAGTCTTAATAAAGCAAAGCATTAATTTGTACATAATGAGCGAATAAAGTGTTTAGAGTGTTGGATGCATTGAAATCTATTTGCATTAGTATGCCTAAAGGCCCATTAACTAATCCATCCCCATTATCTTTTTGCAGAAGAGATGCGGATGATCGAAATAGCTACGAACATCTTTTAATATTCTCCTCTTCACTGCATTTAAATAAGTAGGTTTAATAAAATCATTAATGGTATAAAAAACTGATCAGTCGGAATGGAATTTAATTTAGAAGCAAATAATCCTGCTGTCGCATAATTTCTGTGAGCTAAAAATATTTGAAAAGGTCCCACTTAGTTGAAGTTAAAATTGTTCTGTATGGATCATTTGAGTTGGATTCAAAGATCCAACAATCAATTACAGATGACACAGACACTAAATAACTATTTTTATAATTTTTCTGCATTATTATTATCGCACTTTTGAAAAATACACTTTGCATCCTTGACGCTTTTTTGATTATGTTCGCCGCTGGTTATTTTGAAGCCGACTTGAATTGTGCAATAAAAATTTTAATACCCACACTTGTTGAACATACCCCATCTAAGAAAAAGTATGCAATAGAAGAACATTTTGAATGCTCACACTTGTTGAACATACAAGTGCTACGAGCAAATATGCTTGATTAAAGTTAATTGCACAAACCCTGCTCATTTTTTAACCCAGTCAAAAGAATTAGCTGTGGGCTGTGGGCCAATAGATTAAAATAAAAATAATAAATAAAAAATAAAATGAACTGGAACGGAAATTATTTTGAACGGACAGGAGCCGCTGCAAATCTTGAATCTTGGATTCCGCTCGAACAGTTAACAACCATTTCATTCGTGTGTCAAGTCAAGTTTTATAGAAATACTTGTAGGTAGAAATTTCAAATTCAAAATTTGCTTATATGTTTTCTGTTTCTTGACTTAACTTATGTAGTCAAAGATGTCCCTTTCTGAGCGGTACAAATTTTACGAGTAACAAAATTAATATACCATTTACAAGCGTGTAAAAATATATGTGAAATTAGATTTAAATACTTTTTGTCATACGGGCCAAAAGAATTTTCTAGTTCTTAAGCTGTGCGGCTTTTCTCAGCTGTTTTATGGACCTACACTGCAGTTCCTTTACAGCACTGTTACTGACAATCGATAACATTGCAGCTGGCTCAGAACAGCTGCCAAAAGCCGCGAAAATATGAACAAATAATCGAAAAATTCTTTTTAAAATTGCTCTAGTAAATACTTGGCTGCCAGGAGATATTCTGCCCCTACCCATTATATACTTTCGTAGTAACTTTATATACTCATATTGATAAAAATAAGATTTTTTTTATACATTTTAATCCAATAGATAAAATTGTCTATGGCTTAACTGAAATAATTTCATTTGAAATCTTATAGGTTGCATACCTATAAATATGACTATTTATAATAAGTTAAGGAATATTAAATCGGAACATAGTGCCAAATCCTGTAAATACATTTGTATATATGCACATTCAGCCAAACATATGTAAGCACATATACATAAGGTATGCAAATATATATGTGCATATTTTTGAAGTGCGAAAGGTGAGGTGGAAGGAGAGTGGAGATAAAGGAATATGAAACCAAATGGACCACAGAAGCTTGGCTCTTAAGAAAATATATGCTGAGAGAGAGAGAGCTGTATAGGAAACCGTACACAAATCAAGAGTCTCATTGCTTAAGATGTGTGCCTGTCAATTCTGTTCCCATTAACTTAAATTCAATACAGAGTTTGCGCGAAGCGAATTCAAGTTGACAAGAGTAACAAGTTGTTGTGGTGGTGAACTGACTGCTCTTGAATTGTTCTTATTTTTCTTATACCCTCTCAGAGAGCACGTCTCAGAGAAACCGAGAAAGAGAGAAAGAGAGAGAGAGAGAGAGAGAGAAAGAGAAAGAGAGAGAAGAGTTGAGTTGTGAGAGCAAGTTATTTGCCGCCTATGTTCATGTCTCGCTCTTCGCCGCAGTCGCCTTGAACTCGCTTTGGAACAGGCATTTGCTGCCGCCATAGGACATCGTTTGCCAAATTCGAATCACATCCTTCTGTTAATCCGAGGAGTGAACAACACAGTTGCCGCAGTACTCGC
Source organism: Drosophila hawaiiensis (assembly GCA_037043685.1). Lineage (NCBI taxonomy): Eukaryota > Metazoa > Arthropoda > Insecta > Diptera > Drosophilidae > Drosophila > Drosophila hawaiiensis. The sequence goes on along the minus strand of JBAMBA010000072.1, from coordinate 275,631 downwards.
TTAATTCGTGAAAAATCGACAGACGCGCCTTTAACTCTCGCTGATCGTTGACAATTGAAATGGATATCTCAGCGTATCAACACATGAATATTCGGATGAGTACGCGTGGCAAGCGACCACTGCGAAATCTAACGCCCAATGACAAAGTGCGGGCCATTCAACGTATCCACAATGGCGAAACCAAGGCCAGTGTCTCCCGGGACATTGGGGTGCCGGAATCGACGCTTCGCGGTTGGTGTAAAAATGAGCAAAAATTGCGTTTCATGTGCCGGCAGCTGGGCACCGACAACATGCCCGGCCTGGCCAGTCCGCCCGAGAAGCGCGCCAAATTCGAATTGCAGTTGCTGCCACCGAAATTTACCACAATGCCCATTGGCAATTATGAGGAATTGGCCGCCTTTGGCAGCTCACAGTTCTATGCATCCCACAATGAGGCCCTTCTGGAGAAGTTGGCTTTGGTAGAGTTCAATAAGATCAAGCATAATAATAATGGCCTGCATCCGTCAGAGGTTGTCACTGGCACCGCCAGAGGCACCGGAGACGACACCGATGCCGTTTCACCCGTGATGGGCTGCTACTCCACAAACAACATGGTGCAGCAACTCAATCTGCTAGCCCTCTTCAACTCGAAGTTGTCTCCGGGCATACATAATCGTCCCAAATACAGTGAGACGCAAACACCACCAGCTGCATTCGACGAATCCAAGCAATTCAATTGTCCGTTGCTAAGTGTGAAAAACTGGGCCAGGGATCCAGCCAAACAACAACAAATTCCAGCAAACTCAACCCAAACCCAATACGTTAACGATAGCAACAATAATGATTGCCCTATTACGCTCACGCCCACGGCCACGCCCACTCCAGATGTCGCGGGTCAATCCCTGCAGCTGACTGAAGATAACGCGGCTGGCATGTTGCAACAAGCGACATTTGCAACAGCACCAGCGACAGATCTCGACGGCCAGGGAGGCGTACTCCTCGATTGGTGCAAGATGTTCAGTGCCAGCTTGAATTTCTTTGCGTTTGCTGCGGCGGCTGCTTCGATGCATCCCACGGCGGAGCTGCTGCTGCCCCAGCGCACACTCGACGAGGGGACGCATGACTTGAAGAGGTCCTTCAGTCATGCATCGGTGCACAGCGAGTCCTCGAAGGAGAGCTTCGACGACAGCGAGCCGGAGGATTTGTCCGTGCGATGGTGTGCCTCCAAGGTCTCCAGTCCTGCGAACAGCAGATCCCAGAGTCCCGACAAGAACAGCACATCATCGAGCACATCAATTCCCAGCGATGCCGAGCAATAGTCAAATTAAATGGTGTAGATAATAATAATGATGACAATTTTACATGTATTTAATTTATTAGACCGACTTCCTACTAATGTAGTTTTTAATAAACGATAACAGTTGCAACAATTTCTAGTTTTCAAATTGTATCTAAGCAATAATTATTATGAAACAAATTTCTACTTCTAATTAATATCAATGTCATTAAACAAGCAACGTGGATTGTGTAAAAAAACCAAATGCAATAAGTCTTTTTAAGTCAAATGTTCTAGTATCTAGTTGGTATTGAATAGTCAAAATTCTTTGGAATAATTGTAAACTAATTTTATACATTTGTTTTATTTTTGTTGTAAAAAAGAAAAAGCATATGTGTTTGTAATTAATATACAAATAAATAACTAACTACTATTGAGAATCGAGCCTCTTTTACATTATGCGAATTAAACAATTTACAAATATATATATGGCGTTGCATATTTGTTTTTATATATTTTTAAATTTTTTGAATACTTCAGAGGGCATTTTAATTTTCAACAATTTTAATCATTATCAATAGTCGACTCAAAGTCAAAAAATACCTTAACCAAAGCCGACGCTGTTGATTCGTATTTATCCGTCGTTAAGATTTTCTACTGGGAGTGTTAAGCCGAGTCTGCGAACGAGAGACTGATTGATACAAAACTCTAATTGTGTATGTATTATACATATTGTTTAACAGTATTAAAATTAGTTTATTTACTTACGGCTAAAAGTTGAGCTGCTTCACAACCGCTTCTGCTGAAAAAATCCTTCGTAATTCTTGAACACAGAATTATTCTTCTGCATAGTCTGGCAACTCTAACTGATCCCTGCTAGCGTTCGCCAGCTGCCTGCTATGCACATCCTATTTATATACATCAACAGCTTACAGTGATCCCAAATATGAACACCTAAACATCTTCCAAGTTCTCGTATGTTTGTTTAAAGAAATGGACATGGCCACCTACACTTATTTTACCCTTACTCAGTTTTACTTTGTCATATTGGTATATTTCTAAAATTCATAATAGATTGACACAGATATAAATGCAATATTTCTAAAACGAATAATATATTCATATTAATATAAATGTATTTTTCGCTTAATGAGTCTTCTAAACACTTGAAAAGTTATCAACTGTTTGAGCTCAAAATCCTCACAATGGAGCAAAGACAGGGCTCGCTCTACATAATCAACCATTTTGGATAGAATTATGTAATACAATGGAATTTTTTTTAAAAACAATTTTAATGTCCAATTGATTATTTATTATTAATTTTTAAATTGTCGAAAATGTCACTGTAAACCGCTATCCTGCCTGAGGAGCTAAACCTTATTTTGACAATTCTACAAATTAAAAGGGGAAAGTCCACAGCAAATTTAAAACGTTATACCATGAGCTCCCTTTCATTATTATTGTTTATTAAATCTAGGCCGACTGAATATTTGGATATTAAATTCAATATTTTGTTATTTTACAAAATTTTTTTTCAGTAATCCATGTTGTCATCCACATGACAATTGACATAATCCTTATATTTTAAAAATTTGCGTTCTGTCCTGACAAAAATGATAAAATGTATTTTCAAATTGCTCGTTTTACATACAGACAACGGACAAAGTGAGAAACATTTTTTTTTTGCATTGTTTGCCCATCTTCAGGTTGTTCCCCTGGTAAATAATATATCCAACTTGTCGTGACTAATAATAAAGCATAGTTGCATCGGCGTTAAAAATATTTCATATGCTTGTTTCTTCGGGAAATTCAAGTAATATATTTTATACATTATTATTTCTTTCTAAAGCATCACTCTGCATGTGCTGTCTGTTTATTTGGACATCATGTTCGCGGTTGGTGTTAAATTTCACACAGTTTTGTTTAGCTTTTCCAGGAATATCTCGGAGATTCAATATTGCTCTGGGTCTCCTCTTATTTAAGAAAATGGGCTCACATCTCAGTTTAGGTTCAATTGGTTAGCTCGGACGGATCTGTGTCTTGGGTGCCACGCATATAGCAATGTGATCCGTAATTAAAAAGCGAGTCAGCAGTGCGTTGGTGTTCGCCTTGAAAAAATAATTCAACCAATCAATTGCTGATCTATTACATATACAGTTTTTCTCCAATAATAATAAATAAATGTTGCACCATTTTATTTTCACATAACCACAGATTTAATATACCATAATTGACTTTTAAATTGAAATTGATTTATTGATAACTTTGATTTTAGTTTTAAATTTAATTTAAAATGTATATTGTTTATTTTTTAACTTGTGGACTAGTTTTAGTCCTTATGCAAATAGGCTCAGTTTGCGTTCTCATTACTTCGGCTGCAGAGAAGTTGAAGTTAAGGAAGCGTTTTTGTTAACAAGATGCCGCTGGCAGACAAACGGTTTAGATCAGATATTTATTGATTCATTGTTAAAATGTAAAGCGAATTATCACTTTCTCATATCCCAGACTTCAATTATAAATCTAATGTATATATTTCAAGTAAAAAAAGATTACATTACTTCAGATTGCAATCTGTTTGTGTTGGCTGATATCTAAATTACATTGTTGAGTTGAAATCGGGATAGATTAAATTAAGATTGTACTAGGAAATCTGTATTGTGACCAGATGGGCTCCGTTCTACAAGAAGTATATTAACTTTGTCGTGCTTAAGTTAGTTGCTCGATCTTGTTATACCCTTAGATATGGTATATTAATTTCATCGTGATGTTTTTAACGCATTGCAGGAGACGTTTTCGACCCCAAAAGATATATGTATATATATGTATATATAACCAGCCGACTCGAAATAGCCAATTCTGCCTATCGTAATTTTTTTAATCAGTAAAACTCCTTCAGCTTAATGCTTAAAACTCCTTATAACTTAATGAAACTTTGAAACTTGGTAAGTATCCTTATTTTATTTCACGCTGTATATAAGTCCGAGGTGACCGGATCGGACCAACATATCATATATCTGTCATTGGAATCAATCGGTCTAACAATGAAATTGATTGCCCACCTCCATCAAGCAAGTTCAGTTATTTTAGAAGACCGAAATTAATCTGAGAACAAGAACCTTTTTTGTTATGTCACAATTTGTGATATGAATATGCGATCAAGATAGAAATACATGCCACATTTTCTGATACAACTTACAATCATAACACAAATATTTGAGTCAAATTAAGTTTTATTTTTTAATATTTGTGTAAAATTAAGCATTTTTGTTTTTAATTGTGAATAATGAGTTCGCAGCAAGACCTTACACTGGAAGCCTATAAGTGAATTTGGTTCAAAATGTTCAGATATATAATAATATAATATATGTCAGCAGATTAACTCCGGCCGACAAGGGTATATGTTGTTCGGCTTGCCTACGATAGCATCTCTTACTGGTTTTTGTAAATATTTAAATTCAGATGTGAGCGGGTCTACAAGGGTTCGCACTGCAAAATGTGCCCAGAAGCTTCCACTGAGGAATTGTATGCATTGAGCCACGTCCAACGTCCAATGTCCAATCGCAACAGCAGCCACAGCAGACGAATGATTGGTTCACCTTTTGTTAAAATTAAATATCGCGTGTTGGTAATTTCCGCTTGGCTTCTCGGCTCCAGTTGAAGTTGATGTTGAAGTTGAGGCGAATTATTACGATGATTGCGCGACTGACAATGTTTCCATGCATTCATGTCGTCCATCCGGCCTTCCAACCGAGCTTTCTATGCATGCGTCCCGTCCGCATTGCATGTGTGCCTCGTTTTGCTCGTGGACATCTTCGTGGCATTCTGGGTGAGGATAAAATTACTTAAAAGCAAACCCCTGGGCATATCCACAGTATTGGCATACCGCCGCTGTCAATATTGACGCCTCGTAACCCGCATGATCGTAACGGATCGCCAAATGTATAATATATGTGTATACTTATATATAATATATATTTTTTTTTGCCTTGAAATCTGAGTCTTTTTACGTATGTATGTTTAGGCAGTAATTATAATTACAAGGGCCAAAATTTATGTGACCAACGAAATAAAAGAAACTATTAAAATATGCCAGAAAAAATTCATGTTTCTATTTTTATTGCAAAATTTGTTGACAACAATTAAAACAGTTTTTGCAGTTGTTAACTAATTAAAATGTTCGTAATAAGAATACTTCCTATTATTTGAAAGTATTTTGATAAGAATTTTGAAGCACTATTCAAGATTGGTTTCGGGAATATATTAACTAAATTTGTTATATAAACTTTTTGGTTTAGTTTCAATCACGGAATCGAGACAAATGTTTGCTTTCGATATTAAATTTTAACTTTTATTTTTAAAGTCAGAAATATACGTAAAGGATCCTAATTTGGACAATATATTTTATTTTTCTTTAAGAAAAAAAATCGCCTAAAAAAATGAAATCTGACAATAAAATATAAAATTTACAGTTACAAATCAAATTAAATAAGATTACAAATTAATAAATAAATGCTAATTTAAAATTAAATAAATAAAGTCATGGAATATAAAAAAAATTATGGGTATTACACAAAAATCCTATTCAGACCAAAAATTGTTATACGCTATTAACTAAATAAAAGTTGTGGAGGGTGAGAAGCAAGTGCTAACAGTTCTGGGGTCAGTTATCAAGGCATAATGTAATATAATACCCAAGGTATCATAGTATATTAGTTTTGTGCAGTGTCCATCATGCTGTCTGTCTGTCTGTTTGAAAGCAACTTTTTTCGACATCCTTAGAGATAGAGACTTGAAACTTGGAACATATACTCGTCTGTGCCCGCGTCAGACGAAGTGTAAAAATTGGAGTGCTACATCCACCAATCGATAAAATCGACATTCGCAAATCGATAAACTCACATATCTCCCACAATTTTATGGCTACAGTCATCAAATTTGGTGAGTAGGTTGTTGGCGATGTCATTCAAAGATCAGCCTTGTCCACCTCCGCCTCCCCCATGCAATTCGCCTCTAATAATTTTAAATGGCAATATCTTCTACAGTTTTTGAGTCAGATCCGTAGGTAGGTATGTTACTGGTAGCCGCCTTTAAGAACCAATAGCAAATTTTTATGTTAAAGCCTACACCTGCGCCCATAATAGCCAATGCCGAAAATTCGGTAAGTGTTAATCGATAAACCCGCATATCTCCCACAATTTTTAAGATAGAGTAACCAAACTTGGAAGGTAACTTGCTGGTAACCTCTTTCAAGGATTGGAATATACATTTTCACACCACGCCTATACCAGCCGCCCCCAGAAACTTCGGCCGCAGAAATCTGAAATGCGCATATCTTCCACAGTTTGTTAGCTAGAGTCACCAAATTTTAAATATACTCGTATGTTACTGGTAACTCGCCTAAGAGTTGGATAGCCACAAAAACTCGAAAAAAATTTTGGACCACGATCCCCTCCGCTGACAAAAACTATAAAAGCCTATATCTCCCACAATTTAAGAGCTACAGGAACCAAACTTGGAAGGTAGATTGCTAAGATCGCACTTCAACATTTTTATTGGCCTCCTGCCATTAACCAACTTCGTTAACGAAACGTTACTATGCAATTTGAAAGGCAAAATTGGACAGTACTTCTTGGGTACACCCATCCTGTTTTTACTTGTTATCCGCTGGAAAAACTTATGATATCAAACTATTTTGATTTGTATTTTTTGATTGTAATTAATCAAGGTCTCTCCCTTAGGTTTGTTTAAAAATAGATTATTATAAAAAAAATTCAGAAAGCAACGCGCAAAATACCATCTTAAGTCGCTTTTAGTAGTTTTGTATATCACACAACTAATATTAATATTAATGACATAGAAATTTATTTGTAGTTAAAAATAAAATCCGCAATTCATTCTGAAGAAAGTAAATAAAAATCCGTCTGCTCATACATAAAATTATTTATAAATTAAAATAAACATTGAACTAATTAAAATGAATTTATTATTTAAGCTTTTTTTTTCTAATGAGAGTGGAAATAAATGATTAGATTTGTCAAAGTTTCGCAATTGTTGGCTTTATTAAATTTGGGCTGATTAGAAAAGAATTACATATTTCACAGTAGCAGAATTTTTTTTATTATAATTTATAACAAGAAAGAACTGCTAATTTAGGCAGACCGAATATTACATACCCTTGTCGACTGGGTTCAGGCTAACCTAAATTCTGGTCTGAAGTTAGAGAATTTAGTTATATCTATGGATGTTTTGGTGGCACTACTCTCTCAATCTTCAGTGGATTTTTCCTTTCATCTGATGATGATGATTTTTGGGCAAAATAAGAGAAGTCTGCCAATTGCTCTAGATATCTTGCCAAAAAAGTTTAGTCTGACTGCTAAACATATTGGAAGCTGATGCTGATTTAACTTTATAGAAAAATCTCTAATTTTTTGTCCAGAAAGATTTGCCTTACCATTTTAATTATTATTGGTATTGTTATTAATAGTTTAAGTGGTTTCTCAAACGGAGATTTGGCAAATTCTATACACTTGCATGCACCTTTTTTATTTGTCTAACCCTTTAAGGGCTTTTCTATAAGCTTACCAATATTTATTTGATCAGCTGTGAGCTGTCAAAGACAATTAATTTATTAGCATTAATGCTCAGAAATATTAAAATATGTTATCGTACTTTTGCACTTTATTTTGATTTCTTGTCGAACTGTATATTTTAATATAATGGTATATATTACATTTCTTTGAATTTGTAGTAGAAAGAATTCAAGTTGTGATATACTAACTCTTGGATTTTTAATAACCAAACAAGTAGGGAGAGAAGAGGATAAATAGAGTAAAAATTGAGGATGAGATTGCAAAAAAAAACATGAATAATACAAAAATCTACAAATTGGCGCATTTAAAATGTTTGAAGCTTTTCAGTAAAAGCTAACGTAAAAACAAAACCAAAAAAAGCGTTACGTTTTACATGAAGTTTCATGCCATTCTTTTCACTTTGAGATCTAGAGTTGCGTTATTTTATTGTATGGATTATGTTTAAAAAGCTATAAGCCATTTTGCTTTAGATATATGTATTTAAGACTAACTCCTGTTAATTATTTCCTTTCATATATTTAAAAATGTTTCCCTAACTTGTGAATTGCAAATTGACTTGAAATTAAATGAATGCTAAAACTTTTTAATCAAACTGCAGTTTTGCAAATTTGTGTGGCAATTTGCGGCCAATTAGAGGAATGGGACCATCAAAATCATAGTCCTTTAAGGCGATCGGTCCATCATCCATCAGTTATTCATCCAATATAGGATTGTTCTTCGGTTCCACCTCCACACTGTTCATCAGAGTAGTATTTTGTTCAACAGCTCCTGCAGAATCCTCAAAAGTCAGCTCGTTGGATTGTTCCGAAACCTGATCCGTGTAGGTTGCGAAAAATGTCGGAATGACCGGGAGACTTTCATCATATTGGGAACTATTAGATCCAAATGAGTTGCGCGATGAAATGCGTTGTTTTCTTTTTGTCAAATGGTTGGTGAGCCTACGTTTCTGTATAACAGGAGTATTCAGTTTTAAAAGATGCAGGGCTTCTAGGTAAAACTTACAGAACTCTTATTAATCGTGCTTGCAATGGGAAATTTGTGGAACCTGTACTCGGAGCTGCGACTGCGTGTCAAGATGCCGAGTTCAGTCAGACTTTTCAACGACTTTAATATTTTGCTTATGACTGGCTCTAGCATTATTTTACGGCGCATCTGAAATATGACCTGCTGAATGATAGTCTGCACAGGAATGGGGAGGGATTGTCGTTCCTGCAGATTGGCAATCGCTTTCAGCACGTTTTGGTTATACTTTTTGTTGACATCCATATTTCTTGAGTACCAAATTAACAATATATGGTTTGTAAGAAATTATTTTGTGTATTTGTTGTGTTTGATTTATCCTATGAAATGAATAAAGAAGCGGATCGAAAACATAGTTTCAAGTAAGCATTGAACTGAAGCACATGGCTTATTGAGTTTTATTTTTCTGAATCAGAAATATAATCAAGAATATAAAGAATTACATATAATAAAAGAAATGTGGTTGAAATGTTAATAAAATATTTCTTTTTTATGAAACGCTAATGAGTGATTAAACGCAATAACGCAGTTTTATTGCGATTTTATGTTGGCGTCGAAGTAGCCCAGGACACATGCAACTAATCTGATTGTAATTGCTGCATGCTAGAAAACAAAAACCACTCAAAATAAAAAAGAAAAAAAAGAAGAGCTTTGCTCAAACTGGAATATGTATCCTTGTAGCCAATTATTGAAACGCGATCGAGATGCAATCGAGAATAAATTGGCCTTAAAATTATATGTATGTATGCATGTACGTATGTATATATGCCAACGTCGTGCTCAGCTTAAAGAGGATGGGGTGCTGAATTTTATTTCTTTGATTTTTTATCAAATAATTAAAAGTTCTCTAAATTTATTATAAACGCATCTTAAATCGAGTTTTATATTTCCGATTTTCATTCTTCTATTAGTAGTATGCTTCTTTGCTATGTTATTGTCTCCCGCCGAGTACGCCCTTGTATTATACGTACAAACATATTCCATGACTGAATACGAACAAACTTGACCTATTGTATTTGCAATGACTCTTCGCTAAAATAAAAAGGAAACAAGTAGGAATACTCTGCTCAAGAGAGTTCTACTAAGATATATGCTGAACCCAAGTCTTCACTTATTCGCAAGCTTAAATGATATTGAAGAAATTTGAACAGTTGATCAACGTTATGTCGTTAATCTATATTTCTTGATAGCCGCAGAACGGAGCGAGTTATCCTTAAAGTAAAACAAATTTCAGCTGCGCTTGAATTTAATGCTCGTCAGACTCGGCTTTTGATGCTGATCAGGAATTAAGTTAAAGGTGTCGGAGATACTTCCATCTACCTGTTACACGCTTTGGCACAACTACATTATACCCTTCCTACCCATTTTTGATGGGGAATAATTATGTTGAGCATCCGCGAGGAGAAACAATTCTCAAATGTATGTATGTAATTCCACACCACAAAGGCAATGTTTTCATGCCTGTGCACAGCTGTGATGGGCAGCCTCATAGCTCATGGCAATGATGACACGCATGCACAATTAATACTTGTGACTACTTGTGACGTCAGTTCGAACGATGGAAAAGAGAGTCATTCAGTAGTGTTAAGCAAAAGAGATCACGTCATTTAGAAGGTATCCTGTGTGCAGAGCTGAAATACATTCAAATGATTACCGTACATATGTAAGGCAATAAAAAAGGTTTAAGATTACATTCCCTTTCTTTAGCAAAGAAATTGTGGTAAACAAAAAAATAATACTAATTATGAGATACTTCAGTCTGGTGTTTTTAAAAGTGCAAAAACTTGACACTAGAGAGCATGGCATGGTTTTTTAATCAGCAAAAAAGGGTTTTCACATATGAATCCAAAAATCGACCGATAATTGATAATATGTATATGATCAATAAGCTTCATTGTCGACTTACAAAAAATATGGCGCACAAAGGTTTTCTATTTTTAAGAAATATTCTTTTGAGGTTTCCTCTTTGAGTTTGCCTCTTTCCAAATTCAAATCATCGTAAATTTTCTTTTTTAAATGATTTTATATTTGATTTCATGAGGTGTCTAAAATGTTTTTTAAGCAGAATCAGTTTAATAGCTTTTAATAGCAGATCAAAATAAAACAGTCAATTAATAAATAATTAATAAAAATAATATATATAAAAATAATACAGAAATACATAAAACGGTTTTTAGAAAGCTACAAACTTCAGCGTTAGAAAATTAACATCTTTAAACTTATTTACAGAGTATCCCCAATGCAGAGTATTTTTTGTTTTTGAAAAAAATCAAATCTATTACTTAACTCGGTTTTGCTGTTGTTGTTGATGAACGTTTCTGTTTAATAACCAAAAGTAATTTTATTGAGATGAAAAAATAACAACTATAGAAGAAAATGTTAATTTGATTGTTTTGAAAGTTTGGAAAGAAGGTGCACTGACAAAAAAATTTAAGGAAAAACAAGACACAACAAGACACATCTCAGTTTTATCAACAAAAGTCAGATTTTTGAAGATACCAGTTAGATATAAATTAACTTCGATTTGCGTTAATTTATAAAAACGTTAGCATTTTTTATTTTTACATACACATATAACAAATAATATATATCTATTCCTATAGATCTATATAATTTAAAATAAACTTTTATTGTGGCTCTGTACTTAAGTATTTTTTACTTAAAATTGAACTGTTGTAATACTTCTAAGGCATCGATAATAGCACAAAAAAAGCAAACCAAAATAAAAACATTTTTCACTTCACCCTAATGTACATCGATTAATTATTCAGAGGAATGCAACTGAAAAATATATATATATTAAGCTCTACCCTAATGTACATCTGTTTGTATGATTGTATTTGTAAATACATATACACTTATTAAAATGTAGGCTAGTCTAATATCCTCTGGTTGCAGCTCAAATTTTCACAATTTAAGAATAGACAAAGACTTTTTAGTCCGATGTTTCCACACAAAAGTTTTACAAACATGCACACAAACACACATACTATCTCATCTATCGACATGGAAATGGAAACAAGCATCTTGTGAAAAAAATCACTTTTTTGTCTTTCGGCGAAATTGTGGTTTTGTTTTTGTATTTCTTTTTATAGTAATACTGTGCATTGCATTGCAACTTCTTTGTATTTGCCAACATCAAAGGCTTTTTGTGGACCTTTTTCATTATGGCATTTTTACACCATAGACCATAATCCGTAAAAAGGGTATACATACTAAATTTGTGTGAATTTACTATTGCAAAATTCATATCGAGCGAAATACATTATTTTTTATAAATTGCTAAAAATATTCACCATACACACACATCTATATGTCAACAATGAAGTTTTTCATACAAGAACTCATTTTTTGACTGATTGTATGCGACATAGGTATAGCCAGCAGCCACAAGTCGCATATATTCTAAGTTCCATCACGAGAGGTTTAAAATTGAGGGACTAGCTCGCATAGAAACATACAGATAGACGGGCATAGCTACATATATCGACTCGACTAGTGATATTCTGAAAAAGAATCTATCCCTTATGGGATAGGAGATGTCGCCTCTAATGCGGTAAGGACATAATATGTTTTAAGTCAACCCTTGATTTTTTATGCAATTTTAGATTTTTTGAAGAACTCACTTGCATTTCAAGGATATTATTACAGATGTGTGAAATCTCAGATAGCGACACAAAATTAGCTTAATCATTGCCCATCAACTAGCAGAAGTATTAACAAAAGGATACCCAATTATTTACAAGAACATCAATGAAAGGAGAGAATCGCTCTACATAAAATTCATAAACTATTGAATAAATTAACGTTCGAGTTACAAAATTGTCACATCAATATAATGTCAACATTTAAAATTTGTATTTTTTTTTCTTTGGTGGTGTGTGAAGTGTTGTTTGGTCAAACAAATGCCAATGTTCAGATATAAAATAAAAACACACATCCTTGTGCTGTCGCGCGCGTCACATTGACGTTGTTGTTGTGATGTGACAGTAACCCTTATTCTTGGGGTAAATTCTACCTTTAACAATAGAATATAGGACTACCTTGGGATAGTCAACAAAAGAAAGAGCAGAGGTCATTCTTATATACATACGAGTGGTGACCACTGCAGCTGATTTCATCAACGTTCGGCATGGCGTCAATGAATTCTTTGTCGTTGGACAGCGATTCCGGTATGGGCCGTGTCTCACTCGTAATAAATGTTCCATGAGAAAAGGGCTTATTATCTTATAATCCGTGTGCTTTTTCAGTGGTGGCAAACTGCAAGATAAATTACTGCTAAATACCGGTTATGCATTAATTTTATTTTATTTTTTTTAGAATACCATAACCAAACTCGAGTAGACTCGATAAAACCAACAATTTTAATATGTGGAAGAAAAAAAAATTACTATTCAATTGTAGTGATATTAGCTCTGCAACTATGGGAGTAATTAATATATATTAGTAATATCCCTAAAATGATCAGATATATAACTTTTCACAACCGGAAAATGTTGCTTTGAGGAGGTTACCGGTCATCTACAGATCTTTCACTTTTGGTCCGAAGAATTTGTGGGAGAGAATTGCATAATTGTTTTTGGGGAGGACATGACTGAAGATCTAATGTGGGATATAAAATATTTCTTACGTTTTCGGAAAATTAGATTTAAATGAACTCAGGTTGAAATCTTACTACAAACTCCATATACAATATTTTTGCGTATGTGTTAATATGGTCAAGATATTTAAATATACACTTATATTTAAATAGATATTCGTTATGTTTAATCGATTTTTCGATGTATATCGTTGTAGCCTCGATATGCCAGACTCGCACTGGGTATGACACTTTACTCTCAGCAAAGCATGTGGTTCCTTCCAGAATTATATATAAATGTATACATTTTGACAAGCGCGTCACCGTTGTAATGTTTATTTACAATTTTTACTGGCGCTATGAGTGGAAAAATAAAACCTACTATGAGTATAAGAGTTTCTACATTCTAAAATCCGTTTTACGGCCTGTGTTGGAATTTATGATTTGCCGTCATTTATAATAGTTACATACATATATGGACAGCACTTATATACACAAATACAAATACATTCGCATATAAATATATATATAACATATATATATATATATATATATATATATATAGACATAGGCATAAGTATGTCCGAGACGGTCCCACATTGCGGTTCGTGTGCGGAGGTGGCATTAAAAACAAACCCTTTTACTTGTTGTTGTTATACAAACTTGCGATGTCTATTTCAGCACTAGTGCACAGATGGTTCTCGGCCAACTCCCCCTGCAACTCCAACTCCAAAGTGGACAGAATTTAACGTGCCACCGACTCGTTTAATAATTGCTTAGAGGCGGTGCGATTTGTGTATGCGCGTTACTGTGTCGCTGGACCATCAACCGTGTCGTTAGGCCTGTCAGGCCGACCCAAAACCGGACCGGGACCGGCACCGGGACCGAACTTAACCGGACCGGCCCGGACCGGACCGGACTGTACCGGACAGGACGGGATGGGACAGGACGGGGACAGGAGTGGACCGGCTCAAAACGGACTACACCATTTGCCAACATCTACAATTTGTGATAGATGCGGTTTTTGGAGGATGAACGAAAACGCGAGAGGTGAAAGTATACAGAAAAGGGATGAAATGTCTGAAAAATGCTTACGACTGGGTTTGGAAAATGTTATTACAAATATATTATGCGCATACATATACAAACATTTAGGTATATGGTCAAACACACTGTGACACACATACGAGCGAACACTACCCGAATTTTCATTAAATATACCTATGTATGAGTATGTGTGTATGTATGTGTGTATGTATGTATGTGTTATGGCATACATGTATGTAAACAGCATGTATGTATGTGTGTGTGAGTATTGTTATTTTGTATAAATGTATAAAATAAAATATGTAACTATATACATATATGTACATATATAGGTATGTATGGGGCTAGTATGCATGTACAGCTAAGTATTTATGCAGGTATATGTGTGCGTGTGTGTGTGTGTGCGTGTGTGTATGTACAAATTTGGTCAGCACATAAAACTGTAACTGTGGTAGTGGTCAACAGATTGGCAATGGTTCGTTAAGCCCACGAATGTCCTGAAAGGAGGATGCTGTGCACAAAGAGCTGTGAGTCCACTTTTACCCTTGCTACAATATTATGTTTAGTTAAATTTAACTTTTCTGAAATAGGGTTAGTAGTGTAATCAAAATGCCACAGTGTAGTAGTAAAATTTGACATAAATTTTACAGCTCACACGTGGCAGCGATTGATGCCGAAGCTAATCCCGCTGGACAACAGGTAACTGGCGTGGATTCGGTCCGGTAATTATACAAGTCAGTCCTGTCCTCAGCACACACACAGGACATCAGCATCTAATGTAGGTACATATAATATTTTTAAATTGCGAGGAATCAGGGGGAGCTAATTTTGAAAAAATGTATTTTTACCATTTCATTTCACCTACAAACAAACAATCCTTAGGTGGGCTTCATTTTGAGAAATTACACACAAGGTAAACTTGACTCGGAGTGCCTACAGGTGATGTCGATCTTTGAAGGACGTTAACAGCAATCTACCTTAGTTTGAATTTTGTCTTCAAATTGTGGGAGTGGTCTTTTCGTTGTGCAATTATCGAGTTTCCTAGCCTTCTTGTTGAAGTATCACTCTAATTTTAACAAATATTTTGACGCGGGCACACAAAAATATATTACAAGTTACATGTCTGAAAGTTACTCTCATACGGAACAGACCCATGGGCAGCATAACGAACGTTTCACAAAAACAAAATATATTTTCAGAACAAGACTATCATAAAATCATGTACATATTTTTCGTAATCGTAATCGTAATCTGCCACAATAATACTTTCCGATTGGTACACAAAAGTTCTCGGCCAACAATTCGCCCAAGTCCGCATCTATCATAGTCTTCGAGCTGTAGTAACCTTAGATGCTAGATGTTATCTGCTGTTAGATGGTATGCCATTGCTATCAGAATATTCCGCAAACGGTTACGTCCGACTGCAGTGTTCTAACATGTTATAGAATATTTTGTAAGTATTACTTACAAGAACCAAAACTCGAGTCGAAATAGGCATGTCCTGTCAGTCTGAATAAATACACCAATCTTTAAGATTTTATTAGGTAATGACATACAAATTTAATTTATATTAAAATACGTACCTTATGCAAAACAAGTATATTTATTGTATCATATTTTGAAGAATATAAGAGTTTGCTTTGGATTTTTAAAAATATTTTTGTATATACATATACACTCCGCGAAATTAAAGGCACTTTATTATTAAAATTGTTATTTAATTTTTTTTTGTTCCACAAAAGTTAGCTGTTTTATATACACGTCAAATAAAAATGAAATTAAATTAGTAAAATTAACATAAAATTTTTTTTTTTAAGTCTGGTTAAGGTGCGACATTCGTTTAAAGGCAGCGCCAATAAAATTAATATAATATGTAAAAACTACATGAAAATAACAAATTAATAATGTGTCCAGCGTGGAAGCCTGGATTTGGTTGTAACTAAAAAATTCGATTTGACATCGATTCAAAAGCTTATTATACCCTGAACCAATTTAATATGGGTAAAAAGAGTACAATGGTTTTGTGCAAATGTATGTAACAGGAAGGAAGCATTTTCGACCCCATAAATTATATATATTCTTCAACAGCCGAGTCGATATAGCCATGTCCGTCCATTTGTCCGGCCGTCCGTCCGTCTGTATGAACACGCAGATCTCAAAGACTAGAAGAGCTTCAGACTTCAAACTTGAAATATAGGTCCTCGTATACCTGGCGCAAATCAAGTTTGCTTTATTTTTTCGATAACTGCCTCCGTTTCTCGATTATCGATACATTAAAATTTCCGATAGCAATAAATGCTGCAATTTTAAAGACAGAATCTTCTAATTAAAATATAATATGCATTTGCACTATTGCATTATTGACCAACTGCCCTAATTTCATCAAGATCGAATAAGAAAGACCGAAAATATATTATCATATTGATCTCATTTCCATCAGCATTTTGTGAGAAAGAGATGACATGATAATCGACGCGAGCGTCAATATTATTTTGTGTGTATTCTGCAGAGCCCCGTTACCCCGTTACGATTGCGTGTACGTATACATGTATGTATGACCTGCTCTCATTTTGGTGCAAATCTTTTAAATTGAAATTTTGTAATAAAAGTTAAAATATTTAACAACTCGGTTCAGGGTAAATCGTAGTCGAGCTCACTCGACTAAAGTACTCTTACTTGTTAGAACTCAGATGATGGGATTTTCGGCCTGCGACACATATATTGAAGCATTAACCTGCTGGAATACGGCATTTGGGTCTGGTTGATGCTCCATAAAGTTCACCAAAACTGCGTCCAACAGATTTGTATAACCCTCCGACCTTCTGTTGTGATGACTGAATGCAGCACAGATAATGAGTGAAGCAGCGCACAGCTTCGAGTAGCGAAAAATCTCAAAGATTTCTTTAAACCGTGTCAGTAATAATTTAAACCGTTTGGACCATCGATATTGAATTTTTTCTCATCAGAAACATGTGTTATTTACCACATTTAATTTTGCTATGTTAAAACTGGCTCTGATCGTTAAAACTGGCTTTGATCACATCTTCTCTCAAAATTTGTATAACACAATGTTTCGATAATTGTCATTTTCAATCAAATAGAATTTTAGATGCCGTAGTATTTTTATACAGCCCAGCTCGTAAAATTGCAGATCCTTTTCCGATGGCGTAATATGTGATGTGTAAACCAGGTCGCGTTTCAGTTACAGTTTGCAGGTCCATAAGCACCAGTGACATATATATATATATGTTATATATTATATTATATATTTTTTAGATACTTGGATTGTTTCACTGATTTTGTGTATGGATGCATAAAGAACACAATAACATTTTAAAATATTTATCACTTTTAAAACAAAAGGAAACAAAATTTAAACTTTGCATTTTTAATAAAATAACTAACTACCGAACATAACACAGCATTATATATACAAATATAAAATGTTACAGATGTTTTACATTCAAATTTAGAGCAAGCAGCAAAAATTCCTACAATTTTAAAAATTATAAACAAAAATAAAAAAGGCACGATATGTTCGGTCTGGGTACAGTGGCTCTCTTACTAGGATATGTTTTTCTTTGATTTAAATTATTATTATTTTCAGATCAGTAATATTGTTTTACTTTGATACCATAGGCTCAAAAATGTTTAAAAGTTTAAAAACAATTCCATTAATTTAAAAGGAACAACCAAATGGATTGTTCCAATGGCAACTATATACCATATCTTACGTACAGCCAAGTTTGAAAGGAAACAGACAATTAGACAAACATGCCTATATCGACTAAGCTGTAGATTATATTTTATTGGCTCAGAATTGTCCACTCCTATAAGTTTCACATGAACTGACCATCATCAATATACATCTACGTTTTCCAATTGAAATATATACAAAACGAAGGAGCTAATGAAAACATTAAAAATACTATTGAGTGACACAATAGATTAAAAAAATTGTTCATTCAAGAGCCCGATAAATATAGATTAATTTTAACGGTAAAATTCGGCCGTTTTCAACATGTATAAGTGTGGCCTTCAATAATACAAAAATATATATTAGAATACCCTCTACAACACTATTAAAGAACCCTCCGAAGTTGCAAAAATCCTATTGATGAGTCTAGAAATGATTTTGTTGAATTCGGACTTAATACTCTTTCCACAACACATAATTGTTTTACACATAACCAGTTGAAAAATAAAAAAGTTTAAATAAAGTTATGCAAATATGTTATAGGCAGAATGTAACTTTTCGGACACCATAAAATATACTTATATTCTTGATCAGACGAGTCCATGCAGACGTCTAAGTCTCTCTGTTTCTCTGCTTAGTAGATTCTTAGTTTTAAAGCTACTATACTATAAAACTAAAACCTTTGCCATTATAATTAGATCAACATTTTCAATGCATTTTCTTTTAAATAAATCACAATTGATTTTTAAAAATAGTCTTTTTTTGCAGTTGGAGCCTCAATTTGTAAACGTGCACAGTAAATTGTCTAATAAATTTGAATGCCTTCTTTTGTTTAAACGATACTCAACTGAAACCTCGAGTGTAGGTTCCTATACCCCAACCATTGAACCTATTCCGATTCTCGTAGCAAACGCAAAACATCACAGACCCCATTTTCTGATGAAGTCAACGAACATCAAGAGGTTCAAACATATCTGGAAATACTAGCGTTCCTTTTTCTAAATTAAATTTATTTGCCTCTCCTTAGGTATCATATTTTAAAATACATGTTTCTCGCTAATATTTTTCCATCATATGCGATCCAAATTTTGGCAAGATTATTTGTGAAACTAAAGTGAAAAAAATGTGCGCTTTCTAGTTCCGCTTCCAGTTTACCAGCAACCGTAATTTTTGTCGACTCACAATAAACTTTGTCACATTCCTTTTTCCTTAATTTACAACTGACTACGTTGTGTATAATCTCTTTTTCAATATGATTTCAGTGGAACTATCTCTTTCTTCTTAATACATACCACTAATGCATAATTTTCGAAAATTTCCGATCAAGCCTATCATTGGGTAATAAGTATAAGGAACAATCTTAATCATTAAATAAAGTAAACAAATAAAAGATGGCAAATATTAAAATAAATAAAAAGTCTTCATAGAATTGTAAATATGGTTTATCACAATTTATAATCGATATACATATTAAAAATCTGACATTTTTCATGAAACATTTGAGAATAGCATATAAAACAAGATAAATTATTAAGGACATCGTATGTGTATTAATAAATTATAAGCGATGTCCTTAACAATTTCTATGTTTCTCAACATTCATGTTTTAAAATATATTTAAAAAAATATTCTTTACCGTATTTGAATAAAAAATTACAAATCAAATACATATTGTGGCGCATTTTGGTAATTAATTAAAATAATTAAAATTAAAGACTTTTGTAATAATAAGAAACACATTGATGATAAATCGTATTTGGCAAGATATTTTATGTTTACCGCAATCATGCAAGTACAATAGACCTTTATAATAATAACTTAATTATTAGGTACAAGGAAGCTAGCGCCGCTATAATTGCAATCATGTACGAATTAATGTAAAATAGCAATGCAGTCATTCCAAACAATAATCTCGAGAGATAATCCTGGCTGACCCTAACTTTCTCATATCACTTGCTGGAATTGTACTTTTTGAGCTTGAGTTTAAAACATTTAACTAGCCAGGCTAAAACAGTAAAAAGCAGCATTGTCAGCGTTCAGAAACTAAGCAAATCCCCGATCATTTGAATTGCCGTGAAATACGGAAATAACATTTGCTGCTTAGAAGCATTTTATAGAGCTACAAAAAAATTATTAAATATGATAACGTTTCTTCGAATCGAAAATCAAATTTTTTTGATAATATTTCACATTGATTATTATTTGGTGAACTCTTTTTATTATTTAAATTTATTATTTGCTAGCTCCAGATCAATACTCCAATATTTTTTAATCCGGCCGGACTCATCATCTGGAAGATTTCACAGCGTCGGTTCAGTCAGCTGTGTTTGAAACTGTACTAATTTATAATTTATATAAATTAATTTTTTGGTTTCAAAAATGAGTTCAGCAGACTTCTTTGCTTGTCACAGCCTGCTCACATCTAAATTAAATAATTAATTACAAATCTGACTTCTTGTTCATATGAAATGATGTAAGTATTATTAATTAAAGCAAATAAGTAAGGTTTATTTATTATATTATACATTGCTCAGACGAACTCAATTGTCAACCGATTATTAGTTTGACGTAGAAAATGCGCTTCCAAAATATTATAAGCACAACTCTTGATTAAGATCTTCTGGTAAAAAACAATTGCCGGCTGATTTGAAAGATAAGCAGCTACACTTTGGAATATACATTTGTGTACGTAATTCTTTCGTGCTTATGTTAATATTTAATATTTATATTATATTAAAAAGGCAACAGACAGCATCAGAAAATTCGACTTTTTAGCTTGCACAAAAACTTCTGCTGTGTAGAATAATTATTACACTTAACTGCAAAGTTTTGTGGTTGTAAAGTGTAATTTTTGGTTTGTGCAAACTTGTTGTGCACTTGTTGCCGAGCCAGGCTCTTGTGAAACAATGTTGTCCCGCTAAACTGTTGGGCTGTGGGAAATAGAAACATGTCCAGAGCTAGGCAAGGATGGGAGAAGCACTGCATTTAAATATTCAGTGCACAAAAAATGCCGTTTTTGCGGCTGGGCCGCGTCAAAAACCAACAAACATTTGAAACACCCATCACAAGCACTTTGCACGTCCATACAAGCCTAATCGGCGACAGTATCACATGACGGTCGAAAGGCCACATCCACATTCACATACACAATGCGGTGCCACTTGGCTCCTCGCATTGCACGCGAAGAACTATTGAGGCACTAAGGCAGTGGCAGACAGTACACTCACAAAAAACTTCTCCTACATTCTTGAAATTCGACATTCTTTTGGCGCTAAGAGTTTTTCACCTTACTGTACACAACGTAATTTCTAAAATCCACTTCTCACTACTTTCCGCATTTCACTAATGGTTTTTTGATCAGAATCAGGTCTTGCATTTGTACTTTTCAGATATTTCAAATTTTAAGAAAAGTGTTTTCTTATATATAGAAATTATTTCAAAGTAGGGCGATTTTTCTGAGTGTATTGAGGCACCGAGTCAGTGGCAGACAGTATGATGTTGCGGCAACAGAAAAAACGGGCAACTGCATCAAGCTGCATGCCACTGGGCAAACAAGCGGTTTCCAACTGACTGCCTAATCCCCTTAAATATCGCGGCCCGAACGAGGCGACGTCCGGCGATTTTTTCGTGGCCGTGGCTCCAAGCGCTTAGTGAGCTGTGAGCTGTGAGCTGTGTGACGAGCGCAGTTTTTGCTTTACCGCAATTTCGGCGCATTGGCGAAAGGCAGTAAAAAAGAGTCACTTGATTGACCTTCGCATACGGTTGCAGTTTTTTTCCTTCATTGGCGTCAACAATATCACGGCAGTTGCCAGCTAAATTTCCATATGGTGCAATTTTGATGCGTGCTTACTCAAAAATGCCGTTACTCACGGCCACCTATCCTTTCTTGATATTTTTTCATGTTTTGGTCACTCCGGTTTCTGTGCAAACTCTTGAAAAGTGAATTTTTTTGCGGCTGCGATTTAAGTGCAACACCTTTGGCAACGACAATGCGAACGAGTGCTGCATAAAAAAATGTTGGCTATTCAACATCTGTCATCCGCAGTGTAAGTGAAACCGGATCGGACCAACTTCCAGCCAATGACGCTGAACAGGTCAGCGAAACCATATATAATTTATAAAACTAAAGGTTATGGTTAGTTATGGTTAGGAGTGATCAACTAGCCAGTTCCCAGCATATATGTCTGAAACAATTGTTTGTTTACCAACATACCCGGATTTTATCCAACCTTTTCTTCTCTGACTGCATTAAGTACACTCTGAAAAACAAATCATCGGAAATTTAAGTTAAAATCGCCCTGAAAATTAGAAAGTGTTTTTTTCGTTCATTAAATTTCGTAAATTATTTCTAAATATATAACCAAATATTGTTCTTAAAATTAGAAATGCTCGACATAAATAAACAATCCCAAAAATATGGTGTTTTTGTATTTTTTATGAATATTTTCTATTATTAAGAAACGCATTTCTGAAAAGTAGATATTCAACTCCTGATTCTTAAAGAAAACCCTTTTTGAATTTCAAAAAGCGTAATGAAATTAGCTTTATATAGGTCAGCATCTGCGTGGCTCGTGTGTTGTTTTAGATTAGATTATATCAATTTGAAAACTATGTAAATTCTGGCTATTTGTGAATTCTTAAACTATACTAATATTCAATAATAAATATAAGAAAAAAAAACTCAAATGTGACAATTATTTGTATATACATTTAAATTAAAACTCCTGGAAATTAGAAATTGGTTTTCTAAACTCTCGGAAAATTCATCCTGAAATTAAGAAATGTTAACATTGGCTTTTAGAAAGGCACAACTTTCAATTGTTGAAAATTATTTTCTAAATAATAAACTAAGAACCCCATGGCGTAAAAAGTATGGCGAGTTTATAAAATTCAGAGCGATTTTTCTCTGAGTGTAGACAAATATTCTTGATCGGTTTCAATAGCCAAGTCGATTCAGCAAAGTCCGTCCGTCAGTCTGTCGGTCTGCCCATCTATCTGTATTAATGCAATCATCAGATATTGTAAAGCTGGGGACTTTAAATTTGCTATACAAATTCTTGGAAACCGCAGATGAAGTTTGTCCTTATCAATAATTTCTCCGGCTTGCCGAAATAAATGGTTGACTCATTGTTCTAGGTATCACAATGCCATTGTATGTTTTATATTTTATAGACATTATACGTTCCACACATTGTGGAGAAAAGAAGCACAAAGATTGATTAAATTGTGTTCATATTTGTGCTCTATGTTTTTTTTTTTTAACTTAGAGCGGCCCTAATCTGAATATAGAACTTCCTTACGAGCTAAGAATAGCTTGCAGTTCTTATCGTATTTTTCTAAAGATACTTCGTTGAGATACTCTTGTATCTTCTTCGAAAGAATAATTAACGATGTTTTATAAATCAAACTCACCTCAAAAATAACTTTCTTATATTATATTAAGATTGCTTGGTGAAAATACCGCGCAAATTTGTACTTGCAAGCCATACATAAAACACACATACATATATAAACTCTTTATGGTTCGTGACAAACTTTTACAAAAAAAAATCATTTATTGCTTTAACGCTTTGATTCATATTTGCTTTAAAAGTTCAAGAATATGTTGCTTTTTAAATAATGTCTTTCAGAAAGAAAGACGTGAAATATTATTATTCAATACAATCAACAAAAATCAAAAATTCCGATTACATATGAATAAAATATGAGTTAATTTAATGTAGATTTCGCTGCTTTGTATGCGATTTCTAATATTAAGGGTATCTCCAGTGGCTGTCATGACCATTAAATAATCATTAATGTGTCTTTTGAATTTAATATTACGGGATATTTAGGCTTTCCCGATTGCTTTGTGGTGTGATGAGCATGGACAAGAAATCTAAGAAAATATCCAAGTTTGATAAGACTTATATAAGATATAGATTTTTAGCATTTGGAATTTTTGATCTTGATTAAAAAAATCTAACCAAGCTTTTCAGTAATCTATTTTTCAAGTCTGATAACTCTAGCCCACTCTAGCGGGTGGGTGAAGTTCAAAAAGTTTACTACTTTATATGATATTTTTTACATTAAAGGAGTGCCGTGTCCAAGAAATTGACTACCCTCTCTGTGACCAGAAATATAAAGATTTTATTGAGTTTGTCTCTTAGGTAAACCGTAAATTTTGGTGGCGTGAGCGGATGTTGCATTTAAGATTGTATTATTGATATTTAAAGTCACTTTGCCTGATGCATAGATAAGCGAGCAAATATTTTTAGTTTCAAGGGTCTAGCTTAAGTGGTGTTGAAAAAAGTTTCGCTTATGCAGACAGCATATCAGAGAATAAAAGTTACACCGATTTACGGTACACTTTTGTTTTACTTTCATTGCTACTTTAACATCGCATTCGTGTACATGTTTCACCATTTGGGCACAAGTATTAATCTTAGTAGACCAAACATAAAACAAATAACAATGTTTTAATCGGGAGAGGGCTATAGATATAATTAGCCATAACTCTCAAAATAGACTTTAATTAGCTCTATCTTTGGATCAGTATCAGTTACAATCAAATAAAGATAAGATGATTTGGTGTCATTACACGTTGAATCTCACTCTAAACATCCAAAGGGGGGCATTTTGAAGTAGTCAAATAGTCCTTTAATATATTTGTATACACCTGTACTCCATATGGCAAGTGAATCTGTTTGCTTGGACTAAACATTAAACGGTGTTTTGCATATGATTCATTATAGATTCATAATTGCTTGCGCATCGATGTGAAAGAAGACTTGAATAGGTGGTTCCTGCAGAAAAGGACAATCGTAGCAAGGAACTAAGTTGCCGGACACAGCTCAAAAACGATGGCTTTGCAATATCCGCGCCTATTTAAATGTGAGTTTGAATTCTGCTTGCTCGCTATGTATTCCAGATATTTACAAACACACACACACATACGCATATATGTATGTGTGTGTGTGTGGTGTGTGTGGTTGTGAGATATTCTAGGTGCTGTCAAAACTAAAGCGCGCCCTTGCCAGGGACAGACATGCCCAACTTTTGCTCCATACAATATCAGCAATTTCCTTCGTTAGTCATTCGTTTCTTTCGTCTGCCTTGTTGTTATGGCTCCCAGCGTTCCATCTACGAAAGAGCTCCCGTTCCCGTTGGTCTTTTTACTTTGATGTAGATGTAGATGTAGTTGTAGTTGTAGTTGTAGATGTGGAGACCTCCGTTCAGAGTTCAGTGCCTAGACCGTTCAAAACGGGCGAACATGCGACGTTTGGACAACCGGACAACTGGACAGCTGGACGCGAGGACGCCTTGACGCCTGGACAAGAGAACAAGAGTACAACACATCGGCAGCAGACGTCGGTCTCACGTATATTTGACTGTATGCTGGTGTACATGGAAGCACACACATATGCACACTTGGCCCCGTAGTCGTAGTAGTTGCTAGCCCGGCCCGTACTAGGTAGTCACATATGGACACATAATGTAAATGTCCGTAATTTCTTTTTGGGCATCTCTTAGCTGGCGATGCTGCTGCTGCCGCTGCCGTCAACGTTCTTGCCATTTAGCTTGAAAACGAACGAATCCCTTTGCCTCGCTCGCCTTGGACGACGACGGCGACGACGATGGATCCACACACATGGCACAGGCATAGCAGCAGCAGCAGCAGCAGAAGCAGAAGCAGCAACTTGCGGCCCAGCGCAGATTGCTTCTGCCATCGTCGTCGTTGTCGCCACCACCACGTTTCCATCATGGCACCCAACCACCTGGCGCTGGAGGCAAGTCGATCGATAATTTCCATAGCTTGACCACTGCTGTGTATGCGAATTTTGAAGCGGACATCTACAAACACACAAGCAAATGTACGGAATCACCCTACCAACAACTAACACACACACACACATACACATATAGAGACCCACACACACACACATACACACACACACACATAGAACATACTAAGCATTTACTCTTAGAAGCACCGGCGACACACACGAAGCCGTTGCCGTTGCCATAGCTGAAACTGAAGCTGAAGCTGATGCTGATGCTGAGGCTAAAGCTGAATCATGCTTCGAAAGCAGTAGCATCCACATCCACATCCACATCTACATCTACTTGCACATCCCATATAACGGCACTGGGTGTGATGGCGATGGCAACAACAGTGGACTGACTGGTCAGTCCCCACAATAAGTAAGGGTCTGCCATGAAGATAAAACGAAGACCAAGGAACGAAGCTGTGTTTCTGCAAAATGTTGTTTGCATACTACTTGCGACATGTGAAAAGGATAAGAGTGAGTTAGTGTGTAAACGTGTGAACGGTGCGAGTGTGTGTGTGTTTGTGTGTGTGTTTGTGTGTGTGTGTGTGTATGTGTGTGTGTGTGTGTGTGCAAATGTGCCTCGGTGTGTGTGTGCCACATAGCGGACGATGCCGCAAATAGTACGTGAGTGGGAGTTCGGCGCGATTGGGGACCGCCGGACTCGCTGTGGGTAGTTGCCACGGATTGAAGTGGTATAAGTGTGGGTGTGAATGTGTGCTGTGTGTGTGTGTGTGTGTGTGTGTGTGGATGTGGGCTCTGGTCAAGCAACGCGCAACGTTGCCCGGGACTGAGACGGACAGACGACTTGATGGCTACGCTTTTTTGGGGGGAAGAGGTGAGAGTGGGTGGGTGGCTTTGTCCGGGCTATGGCAACATCTCTCGAGTTGATACGGCGTCGTGGGAGCGCCTGGCAGATGGAGGTAAAGATGTGCGCTAGGCGATTGTAAAATTTCACATTTTAGAGAATTAGACGCTTTCTCGAAAACAAACACATACACACACACACACACATACATACTTACATACATCTATATATATATACATATATATATGTATATATGCACACGCACACATGCCTTGCCATCTACTGATTTCACTCACACACACTCACACACATATATATATTAATATGTGCATATATGTATAGAGCCCAATATACAGATGGATAGACCATAGACATGTGTGTGTGTGTGTGTGTGTAGAATCCGAATCTGTGTGTACATACGCTTATACATACTGTACGTACGTACTTCTTCATCTTCTTCTTTTCAGTATGTATGTATCGAGTTTTAAATTTGGTAAATAGGCAAATTCTACTGTTGAGTTTTTATGTGTAAACGAAAGTCAATCAAGTCAATTTTAATGCAAAATTTTGCTATATTTTTATGTACTACAACTTCTTACAAGGCTAGTAATGTATTTCGCATCGGCTAGGTACCCAAATGGATTCAACAGAAGCTAATATTTTTAATATTTAGGAATATATTTTTATATTGTTTAAAATTTTTTGACTTTTATTTATTTATTTTTAACTTTATTCGAAGAAGTAAAATAACCCACACAGACAATCTCAAAACTATAAGACCTAGAGCATCTATATTTGAAACATAAGTTATCTAATGCCAAAGCCAGAATAAGTATATTCATTACATCAATGCATCTAACGTGTCCCAAAAATCGATATAAAAATAATTTAAAAATACATTTTTAAAGCGCTGAATCACCTATTCGCTATATTAAAATCATAATTTTTATTTTTAAACCTCACAATTTTGGAAAATGTATATTTCAACAAATCTGGCCATCAAATTTGTGTGGTTATACGCCAATCAATGAAATCAATCGATTTATATCGATTTCCGATAGCACTAAAGCCAAAATCTTAAAGGTATGGCCTTCTTAATAAAATAAGACACCTTGTTGAATTTTTGACCAACTGTTCAAATTTGATTATAATCGAGTGGGAAACAGCCAATTTATTAACCAAACATATGCACTTGTGTGCAGGGGACAACATGATAAACTAAGCCAGCGCAAATATGTACAAACATGTGAATGTATTATTATTTACTTATTTATAGTCGACTTATATCAGTCGACACAGAAAAATACATTAAGTATAAAAGAAACTAAATTAAATTAACGATAAAATTTAATATTTAAATTTAATAAATCACAAATACTTACAGGATTTCTGGGGTATTTAAATGAGTATTTATTCTAAGTACGTGTATACTTATATAAACGCACGTATGCGAAAATGCTGTCAATAAAAAGATGCGCCTTGTATTTCTTTACTCTTCAGTATCTATGACGGTTGTAAAAAAATAATACTCGCGTCCCTGCTTATATTTTTTAAAGGGAATATATATTATTCTAGCTTTCTTGACTAGGGTATTCTTATATAGCGTGAAATTTTTTATATCTAAGACGTGTAAGAATTATGATAGTGCAGAAGTTGGATTGAGTTCGACCTCTCTACACTAGATTATTCTTACTTCTTTATGCTTCTATAAATATGTACTTAAAATCCCAATCAAAGGCATAACCCAACATACATTAAACATGACACTAATATATCATTTAGCTCAGAGCGAAACTATCGGTTGAAGGTGAGTATTTTTTTTGTATAGAATATTTAAGCAGACGTATGTAATACTGATTGTTCTAATAAAAACTATCTTTTTTTTACTGCAAATAAAACAATTACGCTTATTTTATTGTGTGTTATAAGAGTATGCAATTAACAAGCTCTTTGGTTTTACACCAGATAACAATCATCTGATGAAAGCAATGTTGTGACAAATAATAATTTAGTTAATCAAACAACATTTTCAAAATTATAAAATCAATTTTTCTTCAACATATTTCAAGAATGAATATAATTATGTATACATACATATATATATAAATTTATAACATTGCATTTTCTTGATTATAAAGCATACCTTATTAATTTGTTTACTCTATAACTGAAGGTATTATTTGTCGAGTATATTCGTCTTGTGCAATGTACGTCACTATTTCTGTCCGTCTATATATTCAAAAAATAAAATCGCCTTGAAATTTTAAAAATCGGCTGAAACTTAAAAATAAGCTCACTTCGTTAATTATAAAGTGTATTTCTAAAAAGTTGTCTTTATTAAAACAAGAGTTTTCCCTTCTCAATTCTGAAAAAATTTTTCTAATATTCAAAAATTATATCTAATTTTCAGGAAATCGGAAAAATTTTGGAAATTTGTGTCTGAATATTATAATTTCTGAAAAAGGCCTCTCTAATTTTAAGTACTTTTTTTCCGTTTATTTCGAAATTATTTCTTATATCCAAAACATTTATTAGATTTTACTGATAATTGCAACATCCTCAGTTGTTGTAAATTTTTGAAGCGTAATAATAAATATAAATTTAATTGATTAGTCTTAACTTACTCAGTAACTACAATGGCCACTTCAAGCACCGGCATTCTCTTAAATGTATCAGAATACCAACAATGTTCAATCAAGAATCAAGGTATAAAAATAATTGTTCTTCGAAGATCGGCATATGCAACGCACGCCTTTGCCACCTACAGGCCGACCGCCACTAAATAATTTAAATAGCTGTATCTGTGTTTTTGAGTTAGAGCCGTCAATTTTGATAGATACAACAATATTGTGGCCACGCCCACACTTGCGCCGATATTTCGGAAAGTGTTATATGATTAAACCGCATAAGAATAGAGCCACCTAACTTGGTAACCTCTTTCAAAGATCGGCATATACATTTTCAAACCACGCCCACACTCAGGAAGTTCGGCTCACAATTTGTTAGCTAGAATCATACAATTTTGAAAGTATGTTACCCTTGAAAGATCAATAGTAAAATTCTATGTTTATGCCCTCTCCGCCTCCCAAAACCGGTACACCTGATAGTCTAAATCGATTAAAACATATATTTCACACAATTTGAAAGTTAGAGCCTTCATCTCCCGCAATTTAAGAGCTACACTTACCAAAGGAAGATATATTATTAAGAAAATCCTCCAAGATTTTTTCGCCCACTCCCACCCCCATAATTCCAAAAAGCTTTTAACAAAACTTGCAAGGTATATTACTAGGGAGCTCCTTCCAAATTTTGTATCAGGCACGCCCTTTCCCACAGAAAGCTCATAATATCTAGAGTTGTTTTAAATCAAATTTTGGAAGGTTGATTACTAGGAATCCCTTTCAAAGATCGGTATCGGAGTATTTTGCAGTCGGTTACTTGTTTTCAAAAATATATTTAATACTGTGATTTAGATATGTTTCGCATCATTAGGTAATACATTTCTAAAAAGTAAAAATACAAACCCCAGTCTTAGAAAAAAAAATATCTAAAACTCATAAACAAACTATCAAATTTACTCTTTAATTTGAGGTATATATTTATTCCCAAGCTGTATATTATTTAAAAAAATAGAGAGAGCAGCCCTTGTCGTCAAAAATATTTATATTTGCAAAATTTATGATTTTTGTTTCGAGTGTACCAAAAAGCTAGTTATATCTGTAACTTTAAGGAATACGCACCTGCGCAGCCGATTCATTCAGTTAAGGTCATCCATCATTATGTACATTCGGTGCTCCTCACGATGCATGTACTTATCCAAAGATCCACAATTCGCATATTGCATGCTCATATGTCCCTTAACAAATTTAGATACTTGAATAACATTCTTATGTAATAATAATTCATCATACTTGTACGCAATCAGACATTTTTTAATTTCCTTCGATGCCAATGATTTCAGTTTGCGTTTCTTAAAAACAATATATATTTGACTTTGCTTACATTATTTTGGTGACCTTACTTTATTTGTCATTTTTTAATATATATATGTGTTTTGGATATATGTATTTTAAACACATATTTAAACAAGTAAGAATGATGCACTCGACTCATTTATAATTGTAATTTTAAAATATTTTAAATACCTGTTTAAATTATAATAAAATCAATAATAATGCTGTAATCAAGTGAGCTCAACTACGATATATTCTGAACACAGCTATTAAATATTTCATTGTTATATTTCCGAATTTTGAAATTTATGTGGCTTGGTTCCAAATAAATGATAGCACAAAAATTTATAAATTTGGATATGTCATTATATTTTTGACGCAGAATAATTAAAACAATGCAAATTTATTGCATGACAAAAACAACATCCCCAACAGCACTTTCATATATGTATTTGTGTTTTTTGTTTAGTTTTTCCTGCAGTTGAGCGACAAGTGTATAAAAAGCTATACATTTTTGGCATGGGTATACAAAAAAATATTAAAAGTCACGTCAGCTAAATACATATATTCTAATTTTATTGGCAAAATTTGCATTTAAAAGTGTTGCAGACTCTTACGGAAGACTAAAAAAAAGTAAATCAGCGCATATATTTAGTGTCGACTCTGCTGTTGATCCTGATCAAGAATATATACATATACCTTATCGAGTTGAAAATACTTTAAGCACTATAAAAATGATTTTTGCTAAACAAAAACCATTTTTTCCTTTTTTTTTTAAATATTTTAGTGTCTGTACAGACAGGCAGTTGTGGTTAAATTTTTGTTCACACAATTTTGAGTTCAATAATCGTTGCTGGAAACAACGGAATACATATACATATAAGTACAATGCACTTCATCTTGATAAACACGTATATATATACATAGTCGCCTAAGTAGAGGAGTAAATATGTACACAAATAATCATATATCTGTTCAAGTTCAAGGCTGCAATTGTGTATATACTTTCACATATATACATCTCACAATGACATACAAGTACACTAATTTGTGTATTCAAATGGGTGCTTATTGTCATTCCCAATCTCAATCCTCAATACATAGGCGCTAACTTGCTTATATGCTATGTACATACCAGACCCACATACATACATGCAAGCATAAATACATACATACATATGCACATGCAGAGCTGCAGCCGCAATCGGACGCAGCTCATTATAATTAAATAGGTAATAGGTTGATGTTGCCCTAATTTGTGAAATGCGCATGTATGAGTGTTTGACTGAGTGTACTTATAAGCCAAACAAGCCAACCAATACACACATACACATGCACATTTAGTAATACATATGTGTGTGAGTGCTATGTACAGACATAATTATTATTATAATGAAATAATACACATTATAATGTCTAGTCAAAGGGCACATTTGGCTACTTACACACACATGTATGGCTGTTTCGACGTACATATGTGCATCGGCTTATATATGGGTCTGGAGTTGTTTACTTTATTGAGTATATGCATAAATAGGATGCATAAATAAGTGGCACATGTACTTATGGACACATAAGTACGTGTGACACTCTGACGGCCTGAGTAACACTTATGCGGTGTTTGATTTCATGCCTCCTATCACAATAAAGGTCAATGTCAAAGCTGCTTAAATAATTCTCGTAAATATAACTTAAGGCATTCACTTCTTATATTCGACACATAATTAGCCCGACAAGTGTCAGTGACCGGAAGGTGACAATTGTATATATGTATATCTTTGGCCTTAGCATAATACGTATTACCAACAGTTTGCAAAACCTACAAAGAGTCAACGTTTTTTTTTTATCAATCGAAGAGAAGATTCGTTATCAGAATACGTAGTCCACTTACAGACGTCAGTCATAACGGTTTTTCTCAATGAGAGCTGCTTGAAATAGTAGTCTGATTTCGACAAATTTTTTACTTCCAAGAGAACTGTGACAATACACTCTGGGAAAAATTGCCCTGAATTTTAGAAAATCGCTCTGAAAACTACAAATTTGGTACTGTAATTGCAAATAATTTCTAAATAAAAGAAAACAGCTTTTCTCAAATCAGAACGGTTTCCATAAATCGTGAATCCGATATTTTTTTTTATTTATTTGAAA
Source organism: Drosophila hawaiiensis (assembly GCA_037043685.1). Taxonomy (NCBI): domain Eukaryota; kingdom Metazoa; phylum Arthropoda; class Insecta; order Diptera; family Drosophilidae; genus Drosophila; species Drosophila hawaiiensis. The sequence goes on along the minus strand of JBAMBA010000072.1, from coordinate 242,726 downwards.
TATTTTCTAAAAGTAGAATGCAAACCCTCATTTTTATAAAAAAAATCTTCTTTGAAAATTATAATTCAGAAACAACTAATAACATTTCCTTTTTTAATTTTTAATTTTAGAAAAAAGTACCCCGAAATAAGAGAAAAAACCCTGATTTTTAGAAATATACATTTGGAATAATCCGGTGAGTATCTGTGATGCGATAAGTATTGAGACGTCTTTCCACAACCAGCACAAATCATTTCTTATAGAAAACTCATCCATAAATTGTCCAATCGATACGTTGATCTCGTGAAAAAACCAAAGTCTATGCAGCCTCAAACCATTTCAGCTGAATTCTACATTCTACATCACTTGTATCTCAACACGTACTTAGATGTAAGTAGCTCATCAAAAACCAATCAGAACTCATAATATCGAAAGATGACAATTTAATAATATAATATTTCGGGTTTTTTGTGCCCAAAAATACAAATTTGCTGTGTAAAATTTAAAAATAATTTCATATAAAAAAAATAAAAAATTAGTATAATATTTTTTGTCACAAAATATGTTATGAGAAATTTTGGGGCTTGAAGAGGTTTTCGTCGCTTGACTGTTACTCTACTCATGTAAAGGATATTAGACAATTTTGAATTTCTATGTTTTACTGAAAATCGGGCAGTGTACTTATTTACATCATTTTACTACACTTTTACCTTGTATTTGCGAAAATAAAAGACTTTTTATTTCGAATTGTAAATATCACATACTATAAAGATGAAAATATTGAAATATATTTTGCAGTCAAATAAAAAAAAGGGAATATATATATTGTTTGCACTATCAGCTTTTTGATAGCTTTGTTTTCCAATTAATAACACGAAGTTATTTCCACGTTATAAACTTTATTGAATGTATTTAGACTAGAAGCCAAATGCCTAGTCTTTTCTTAAACAATAGTTTGTTTACCTTTGCTTATTAAAGGTTTGAAGCCACTTGCTAAACCTTTTCATAAGAAGAGTAACTCACGATCGATTACCGAAAATGAAGGTTTGAAGCCACCGCTAAACCTTCTCACAACGAGAATAATTAAAATCGATCGATAAGCTAGAGTTATGCGGAACAACTAATTAGCTGCAGCAGCCGGTCGATCAGCAAACGCACTTTTTCGAATGAGAGAGAGAGAGAGAGAGAGAGATAGCGCTGCACAAAGAGAGCGCTGCTAACGACGGCTGCTGCAGCTCAAACTGCACTTACATAATGTGGATATGTAATTAAGAATAAAAATAAGCTATTTATATTAAGCCACGCAGTGCTCCAAATTCAAACATGTTAACAACTCATAATCAATTAAATGTCTTTGCTGCTGCTGCCAACATATATAATATATAGTATATACATACATATATATATATTTATATATGTGTATATATAAACCCCAGAAATGTTGATACTTTTTTTTACCAATTAGATAACCTTATTTTTAATTTCAAATGGATGTTATTTTCTTGTTTTACTTTGAAAAATAACTTTTCAAGCAAAAATTCGACGGTTTCAGAAAAATATGTTGAATATTAATATTTAATATTTTTATCTCTGACACACCAACTCTGAACATGAAGACTGAAAGACACTCCGTTTAAAAACAACCGGACAATCTTCAATGACTGTTGAGTATACATCTGAATTTTCGCTAAGTTTTTCTCTATGATTATAGTACCTAACTGGATCAGTGGTGATTTTACCTAAATTTGTATATATATAATATTGCTAACCAATGTGAAGCAAAAAAAAAACATTATATTAAAAATATTAGATTTTTAAGTTTCTAATTAAAAGGATGTCGAAAAAAATTGCGTTCACAGTGGGCGGATAGAGAGAATGACAGACATTGTTCAAAACCAATATGCTCTTCGACCAAGAGTTTCAGAGAATCAAAATTAAAATTAAATAAAATTCGATCTGGGGGCCTAAAACCTGTAGAGGCTTTTTTTTTGCAAAATGAGAAATACTGCAATTAAATAAATTGATTTCACATGTAATTTTTTAACTGATTACTTCAGAAAAAATTTAAGCCTAATGGCTTTTAAATGTATCTTTTCAAAGATATATGGATCAGATCTGGTTTGGAAGTATAGGGAATATAGCAAATGCCAAATTTAGAAGTCTTTTGCCTTTTACAGCTAAACTGGCAAATGATCAAAATACTATTACAACAAACCTTTCTCAAAGAATTCTACACAAGAAAATAAATAAACATTGAGACTTCTATTTTTATTTTGGGAAGGCCAGTTTAATTTTTGTATAATTTTTAGGCAACCTATTGAATTTTAATGATTAATCAGGTATTATTTGAGGATAGAATCTTGAATCACATATTCTAGTCTGTTACCGCATATAAGTTTCAATATTGGGGTACTACGATCATTAGGACATTAGGGGATTGATTAAATCGATAATTGAATATGGATAAAGCTACATATCTCCTACAATATTCGAAGGTATACTACCGGTAATCATCTGTAAGTATCGACATGAAAAATGTATACCCACGCCACACCTGCACCCATAATCGCCAAAAGCGATATTTCGGAAAGTGTAAATCTTTAAGACCACCAAACTTGGAAACCAGACTGTTCGGTCACATCGATATCTCAATATCTAACGATACCAAACTTGGAGAGTACAAGGAAAATCCTCCAATATATTTTTCATTCACTTCCACTACCGCCTCCAAAATGCAAGAAAGCTAATATCTAACTTAATTTTAAAGACAAGCCTGGTGAAATCAGACAAGCCTGGTGGATCGGAAATTCTTGATTATACCCTGTTCTGTGATATCTGTTATCAGATGTTATTTCTTATGGGATCAGAGTATTTCATAGTCGGTCACGCCCGACTGCAATGTTTTCACTTTATTTAACGTCAACTAATATCAGTAGACAGAGAAACATACAAAATATTCAAATAAATTTAACTAAAGAAAACCTATTTATTTAGGGTACTGAAGTTTAAATAAAAAAGAAAAACATTTATACAATTTCTGGTTATCCAAATTGCAAAATTGGTCCAGCATTTTTTCCATAGACTGGAGAAACCTAGACAAAAACCTATCAGACAAAATGTAATAAAGAGTAAGTGTGAATTGGTTAAGAATATGTTATTCCCGAGATAAGATGTTTAAGATAAATTAAAAATTGTACAAAAAGAGGACCGTCTGTCTGTTTACAGTTAAGCTAGTTCTCAGATACAATTACTACTTCAGGACTCTAGTCTGCAAGGTCGTGGCATTTATCTTTATGTTTAGTTCTTATGTATAATTCTTGTATTATCAAAATTAATATTGAACTTTGGATGTGCGTAGGTTTTCCGCTTTCATTCTTTCCTATGCTCATATATATTCAATGGTATATGAATTGGAATCCTTTCGGAAAACAAACCGAAAAGAAATCAACCAATGTAATTAAAAATTTGAATTTCTCGACATTAAAATGTAATGCCAAATGGACTTTTGCCACTTGTTCACTATTTTATACGAGTACGAATAGTATACATAAATTTATACGAAAATGCTCAATACCCAAAATTTACGCAAGCTGTGTGGGCTTAAAAGAGGGAGACGGGGAAATAGGGGCAAAGTGGAAGGAAGGGGTTAGTGAAATTCTAAGGCCTGTTCACTCGTTGTACGTTCTTGGCGGCATTCGTAAAATAGCCAACTATTCAACTTATATACAGCCGTGTATATATATTTGTTAATGCTGCAAAACCTACTACGTCTTTTATTCCTCGTGACCATTCCCATTCCCAGTACCAATCCCGCACCCGCACTCGCACCCGTTCCTATTCCCGTTCCGTTCCCGTTCCCTTCGACTGCATATATGTTTGTGTATTAATTTAGCCACCCACTCTATTACGCATACGCTTACGGCCAAGCCAAGCCAAGCTGGCCGTTTCAACTTGAAAATTCGAATTTTCGCAGCCTCCAACTCGTCGACTTGCGCTAGTACCTCAGTCGCTGCCGTTGCTGTTGCTGCCACACAACCTCTACTTCTGCCACAGCCACTGCCACTTCCACAGCCACTGCCTCAACTTCAACTTTAGCCACGGTGATGGGCAATAGCAACGACGACGATGCCGACGCAACGAAACGTGACCAAGCCGGTTAGTACGTAGCCCACATAGCCTCCTCTTCTTCATATCCATTACATGCCGCACTGGACCACTGGACAGCTACCCCGAGCCTCATACTCTACTCCGACCACCAGCTCACTCCTTCCCATACTCAACCCCCATCCAGCATCAGTCGGCGATGTAGCAAGCAATCGCAAGCCGTATGCAAACAACATTTTGCACACAGCAACTGGAGGAGGTTCTTGTTGGTCGCCTTCGTCGTCGTCGTTGGGTTTCCTTCTTGCTGCATGCTGTTCGTCCTTTTGCTGCTGCTGCTGCTCCTTCTTCTTCTTCTTCTTCTTCTTCTACTTGCGTCCTGTGCGATGTCCGAGCTCACATAAACATACACGTATATACATATATACATATATTGTACATATGATATGATGTGTGTATGTGTGTGTGTGTGTGTGTGTAAATGTGTTCGCATCTCTAAATTCGCATACACAGCAGTGGTCAACTATGGAAATTATCGATCGACTTGCTTTTGGTGTCAGGTGGTTGGGCGATGGATGCGATGCCAGCAAAGGCGGCAGCAGCAGCAACAGCAGCAGCATGATGGACACGCAACCGAAGTGGAAGTGGAGCTCTTGTATGGCAACGAACTGCTGCAGCTGCCTCAAACGAGGGCGACGTCACCCAAGGCGGACATGGGCGTTGTTGATGGGGATGGGACAGGGTTAGTGTTAGATTTTGGTAGAGGGACTGCGGAGAGACATACTGGGGTGGGGGGTTACAGGAGAGATTGGCGACAAGCGCTTGGTCCTTTTACTTCGTTGCCAAGGCAAAGGCTCTGACTCTGACTCTTACTGTGGCATCGCTGGATGTTGCCTATATTGGTGCTCAACTCTCTCTAGCTCGAGCTCGAGAATACGTTGGTTTTGGCATCAACGTTAAATGCCACTGCCTGACTGCCTGCCTGCCTGCCTGCACACATGAATCACCCCTATCCAATTCGCAGCACGACGAATCTAACGACCAGGAGATGACGAGGACAAGATGACGATGACGATGACGATGACCAAAAGGAATGGTGGCCACTGCTGCTATTCTGCATTTGTGAAGCAATCGGCGGAAATATTCAGCCCTGCACGCCTTTTCAGCCGTTCCCTACTCCTTACTCCCTACACTCCGCTCCTGCAGTTTCTGCTCACACTCACAAATACACACACACACACACTCGTTCATTTTGCCCGTGGAACACATCAAAAGGCTACTGGTCTCATTCGACCGACCATTCAAATCGGCGAGTGGGCTGCCAAGTTGTTGCCCGGTGTGTGTGTGCGATTGTGTTTGTATGTGTGGGGGAAGGTAGTCCAGAAATTGCTTATGCGACATCTACTGCTTTTGCCGTTGCTTTTGCCTCCAGTTTTAGTTAAGGCAGACAAAGTCAAAGACGGCCCTGGAAATGGTAAAGAGTGCTCTTCTCAACGTCCAGCGGAGTCCGGGCCAGGGCAGGCCTGGCCAGGGCAGCAACAAGGAAACATACGGGATACATACGTTCTGTCACATATGTAGTGGCAATACATGTATATATGTGCATATGTATGTGTGTGTGTGTTAAAAATGGTTGGCCGTTAAGTTAAAGGCGGCTGATACGGACAACTTAAGCTGGGCATGTTCTCAAGTTTAAATCACAAAACAGCGCCAGCAAATACAGAGACTGAGCTGTCGAAATTCCACCTCAGTCTCATTTGGTGAGACTGTATTGTCGAGGGACAATATAAAGGACGAAGGACGTGTTCTGCGTGCTCATTGAAGCATTATCTTGACCAAAGTAGGTTCTGTAGTCCTGGTCTGGCCACCGATTTGATAACACTACTCATTTGAAGCCTGCAAACTCTCTCTCCATCGACATTACGATGATAGGTGATGCATTTGCCAGGTTGTACAACGATATCCATTTCACAGTCCTCTATTAAACTGCGAACCCCAGTCCAGTGTCACATTAGCTTAACTGGTTGTAGAATTCGATTGGAGAATCGCATCTGTAATTCAATAAAATTACTTCTTTTTCCAAGTTTGCAGATTAAGCTGTCAATTTGATTATGTACATAGAAATATGCGAGTAACGACTACTATTCTTAATTACCAGGAAAAGGTTAAAGCTAACACCTAAAAACTAACAGCCAAAAGCCAACAGCTGAAGTTGCACCATTTTACAAAAGGTATTTAATTATTTATTTAACGTCGACAGTCAGTTGACACAGAAAAATATAAAATTGGGAAATAAATTAAATTTAATTAAAAATAGTATTTAATATTTAAATAAATATAAATATAGTAAGAAATATTTACGTTTTTTTCTGGGGTTGTTTAAATGCAAAGTGGTCCAACATTTGTGGCATGAATTAGACAAAGAAAAAATCAAAATTTGTGGATATGAATTGAAAATGCGTATTTTTCCATATTTTTGCGAAGACAACTACTTGATTAACATTTAATTTTATACCTATTATTTTACTACAAGTGCTTGGCGTTTTTCGAATTTGTTAAAAAAAAAATTAAAAAACTGTTCTATTGACTTAAACAATTTTGATATAATAGAAACCAAAAATGACCAATATTTGTAGGTTGATGATTTCGATACATACAAATATTTATTGTCGCTGTGAGCGTTAAGTTTTATTTTTGTCGAGAGGAAAAAAAAACAAGAAGCCGAAACAGAAAACTATGTAGACGTCTGGGCATCTTATTGGGCTTAACCTAGTCCAACAAGTGGCCCATAAAAATACAAACAAATATACGGAAGGGCATAATAATTTATGCGCGTTGATCCACTTCCACAGAATACACAGAGTACCGAGGTAGCTTTATTTTTATTTTTATTTTATTCTTTTTCTTTTATGTTTTCCATTTGCCTGGTGCTTATACGACGTGTTTACGTTTTCTTTGTGCGACTCATCCAAGACTGGGCCACAGACTGGAGACGGCAGATGGAGAGACGCAGACAGAGACGGAGACGGAGACGGACACTAGAACTGAGACTCATACTGAGACTGAGACTGGACTGAGACTATGGCAGGACAAGTTCAAGCGGCGACAGAGTCACGGAAAACACTCTTTTCAGACAGAAGCGAAGAACACAGGAAAAAATCAATGCTTAAAGGCAGAGAATAAAATATTTATTCTAGATTTCATTCATGAACGTTTACTACACATGCACACACACACACACACACATGCATATGTGTGCTCCTATATATATATGTATATGTATATATATATATGTGTGTGTGTGTGTGCCAGTATCATACCCGCGACAAAGTTCTCTTTCACATTTTTATTTGTATTTCTCTTCTCTGCTGCTGCAACGGCGCCTGCTTTTGCAAGTGGTTGGGATGCGGGCTATTTTATGCTGTGCTCCACTCAAAGTTACAACTTAACTGTTATTTTATTACAACATTTAATAAAAATCAACAAGTGCATGAGTCCGGCTACGACTACGACTACGAGTACGAGTCCGAGTCTGTGTCGGAGTCGGAGTGTGCTCTCCTCCTAACTGGTGCTATCGTTTTGTCTGATATGTGCCCCCAACACTGTCTTCACCCTTGTAGCAGCTATTGCAACAGCTATAGCTGTATAGCTGTGGCTGGAGCTTGAGTAAATGGAGCGTGATTTTGTAGCTCCATCAAGTTTATATTAAGTGTTGGTATTAAAATAAAAATGCTTGTTATTTGTCTTGCCTTTTTATTTAGTTGCCGTTGCCCATCTTTTTCTCTTTTTTTCTTGCATCCTAAACAGAGTAACATCGCGTTAAACTTGGGCATGGATAAGAGACCTATGGCATAAAAGAATAGCTCGCCGAAGATTAAATACTCTTTGTAGGCCTGCATGCACTTTGATTATTTATTTATAAAATAAATAACTTTTTATTTGTGGTAAAGCCCAATGGAATAATTACGAATATATGCTTAAAGCTGAAGCACTAGTTTAAAGGGAAACAAATAAACCTGGCTATATCCACTCAGAAATCGTGTAAGCCCCATGCTAGGGTATAGCAACAGGAGCACCAGTATCAAATCAAGCGTGTTCTAATTACCCTTTTGTGACCCGATAGCTTTAGGAAGCGAAAAAATATCAAATTTCGCTAAAAAATAAAACCAACCTGTTTCTTAATTTGCTGCTGGAAAACGTGATGCGTAACGGCACTCGCTGGTCCCCATTCACCTACACTCAGAAGAAAAATCGGATTTAGTTTTGGAAACTCGCCATAGTTCTGGCGCCAGGGGCAAGAGTTATTCCAGGGTTATTATTCAGAAAGTAAAAGTCTAAAATCATAGGTTGAGGCTTTCTAAAAACCGGGGCTTGCTAAATGTTATTATTCTTAACTTCAGGCGGGATTCTAAAATTACGAAAAAATATGCCTGATAGGAGGAGAAAAATTCTTTTATATTACCAGCTTTTATTTTATTCGATTTAATGATTTTACATACACAGGCTTTTAACAAAGTTGTTAAAATTAATGTACTTAACTTGAGAACACTTACAGGGACTCGAACATGAACTCTAAAGTTGGCAACAGCTGTACTCTAATTAGCATTTGAGAGAACAAATTGATTTTCCTAATTTCAGAGGGGATTTTATTTTAATTATCAGGAATTAAAAAAAGGCACCATTTTGTTGGAATTGTAAATTAAATAACAGCTATACTCTAACTAGCAGTCGAGAGAATAAATTGATTTTCCTAATTTCAGAGGGAATTTTATTTTAATTATCAGGAATTTAAAAAAGGCACAATTTTGTTGGAATTGTAAATTTAAGGTAAGCCATAATTAAAGAAATTTTTTTTTTCAGGTCGATTTTTTTTCAGAGTGTACCATCTTAATGTGCTGCTCCAGCCGAAGTGTAGCTATTTTTGCAAGATCTGTGCAGAGTATTGAGTATTCAGTTACTGTTGCAGTTTGGCGGTATGCTAATTCGCAAATGCTAACTGTTACCCCTGACTTTTATCGTTTGACGTTCTCACGACCGCAACTCGTTTAAAAAACAATCAACAGAGAATGTTTCAGAATATTCTGATACTAATCTAATACCTGATTATAGCAGATGGGAAATAAGCTTCTGGTAAGAGCGGGGGTGGCACGACCTCTGAATAATCATTAATGTGTCTTTTAAATTTTGTGTCTCCAATTTTTGTAGGAGATTCCCTGTAGTCTTTCCAAGTATGATAACTACATATTTTCGACCGGGATGGGCGGGATACATTTTTTAAGTGTTTTACGAGTAAGACACCTTTGAAATTTGGTAATTTAAGGGTTTTAAATTGTGTGTAATATTTTGGATTATCAATTTACTCCATCAGATAAATCGGTATTTGGCGACGCGAGTGGGCATTGCTAAAAATGGTTTTTATCTAATTTTAAATAGGGTATATACCTTGAAAATTTGATAAGCATAGATTAAAAACTGTAACTGATTTATAAAGGATGTAGTCATTAAAATACTAACCAAATTTAATAACTCAAGCATTGAAATTTTAGAATTTTGTTTTTTCATAGTTCCCGCATGGGGTATGAGTTAATAAAAAGAATATTGCTAATTGTGTGAATCAGCATTACTCTAAAATAACTTTGGCTGTTTTACTATTTTTTAGTGCACAAGTGATGCTCTATAAAAACCTTTATTTCAAATGTGTAATATTTAACGTCTCAGATATCGTTTTAACATTCATTGTGTTTTCCTCCTTCTTTAGAGAAACTTCTCGCTCTAGATGGAAAATCACGGGTCACGGTAAATCACGGTAATATGACAAATATTCAATACAAATAATTCAAAGGAAATTCTATGAATTTAATAAATACGTAATATATCGATTTTGGAGATAGTTGGAATCGTTGTTGTTTCATTCATCATTTCGCTTATCATCAGCTGAGCTATGAGAAAAGTCACAGCAAACTATTCAATACATTAAAGCATAATCCCTTAATTTCCGTATTGACTGTCCGCAAAGTTTGACCCCATGAAAATAAAGCAAAGAAAAAATATCATTAAGTAGTCTCTGACACTGACCTAGCCCAATGCCTTTAATGTTATTTAGTTCACAAAAAGAAATGAAATAAAAACTCTGAATGTGCCATCGCATCCTTACACTCACACACACACATTCACTTACAGCCGACAGACACACATGCATACAAATGTGTGTGTGTGTATGTACATATGTATATACTTACTACATAAAATAAAACGCGCACAAGTGTGATGGGAACACATAAAAAATTTAATAAGCATGTATGTAGGTATGAATACATGTATTTGTGTATGTATGTATGTCCATGTATGCTTAATGTGGGTGAAGGACACACATACACACACATACAATACCTAATAAAGGAAGTTCGTAAACATTCGTCAGACAGCGTCGAAAAAGTTCATGGATTAGTGTCGATTATGTATTAGATGATCCGAATATATTTTAAAAGAATACAACGGTAAGCAACAGATAAATACTTTCATCAACTGCATATATATATGTGTGTGTGTGTGTATGTGTCTGTGTGAAGAAGTAAGCCAGTACTTGTGAATTGAATATAAAAACAAACATAAAAGTTTGACGCCTTCTCTCCACCCAATAACAATATTGCTCAGTATGGATTTACTTGTACATACATACACATGCATATCATACGTATGTATTTATGTACATATGTGTGTGTGTGTATGTACAAGTAAGTCAGCATGCAGGGCCACTTTCATTCCTTTAGCGCTGAGTAACCTAAAAAAAAAAACGACAATCGCAGCTCCAGCGCCAATGCTGCTGCTGCCAGTGACCAGTCCGAGCCCCCAACTCCAACCCTCAATCCCTACCCCCACCGACCTCGACCTCGACACCAGTCTGGCTTTGAGTAGACCAACGGACTAAGGAGCACACACAGCACACACACACACACATATACAGAACACGGTATGCAATATATATTTTTATGTAGACAAAGTCTGCTCGAAAAGTGCAAACAAAAAAAAATAAAAAGAAATGTTTACAAATAGACAGAAAAGAAGTGGAAAAAATTGGTTTTATGATTCAAGGACAGGAATCACATTATTCTTACAACAGCATAAAAACCCACACATACACTAAGAAGTTATGGGTATGGGAGATCCCCATGCCACATACCCCATACCCCATGCCCCATGTCGCCGTGCCCCGTATCCCGTTTATCCCTGGCATTGAGGTCGACGCTGCTCACTTTTGGCTCAATTCGAAGCAATAATTTAAGTCCAACATTTTTATTGCTCCACATGCACTCTTAAGTATGTTTGAATCTATGTCTGTGTGTGCGTGTGTGTTTGTGTGTATATGTGTGTGTGTGTGCATGAACTCTCTCAAATATCCTTAATACGTAAGTCTGTACTGTGTTCACAAAGTGAAAGTACTTTCGATTTCGTTCAATTGGGCTTTGAACTTTTGTTAAAAGAATATAAAAATACTAAAAAACATCACAAAAGTGAAAAGTTGAAAAGAAGTAAAAAGAAAGAAAAACTATTCCTGCACGCCCAAGTTTTCATTCCCTTTTAGACCGGTGGCAAGTGGCACACATCTAAATTAAAGAAATATTTATCATTACAATTACAATCACAAAAAGGCATCCGAGTTTTTCCATATGGGCTAGTTTATATATTAGTCGTATGCAAAGTTGAAGTGGATAATAACACTCGTATTTGTTTTATGAGAGATATTCAACTGAACAAATAAGTTGATCTTATTTATATATGGTATCGTAGTCCAATCATGCAAATTCTAACAAAAAAAATGCATTACAAAATAATAACAAGAAAATTAATAAATATTTAAATTTTCAATATAATCAGCAAAAAAAAAAAAAAACAAACAAACGAACAAATGCTAATTTGCTGAAAACAGTATTGACAATTTTTTGAATGTCACAATAGAGTTGCCGCAATTACATAAATTGTATAAGAAAGATAAATATTTCACTATGAACACCTAAGTTAATGAACTTAGCGAAAAAACATGGGGATTTTATGTTCTTTTAATTGAAAATAATATAAGCAACTTAAAAGTATGAAAAAAATACCAAAAAATTGCATACATTTTTAATCGTTATAAGCGAACGAGTAAAGCACATTTTATACTCATCTAGTGTTCTCCAAAAATGTCTTTTGAACTTTAGAATGTAGACAAATGATTCTTGTGAAGGCTAATCAAGTGATTTGATTTTTTTGTTAATCGACTTGCTTAAAATTCCCATTGACAACGTGCAGAGAAGTATCGTATTTAAAAATTATTATGTAATATCTCAAATTTGCCCATATGTGTTCGTTGAGAGCATAGTAGATGATTCAATTGCAATTACAATGGACCAGTCAACATTTTTATTTAGTCTAGTATAATGGGTAGCATTCATTTGTGGTGGGCCACCTTAAGTAATCTTAACTTTTTTTCTTCGGGCTTGGGGTTTATCTAATCCTTTCAAAAATTGTTGAATCAATTTTGCATTTAAATATCCGCAGAAATTTTGTCATTTATTTAAAAAAAAAATTTATTTAAATTTCAAATGCATGCACATTTTATTTAATTTTATTTTTGTATTTTTCAGTGTTGACTGATATTAAATAAGCAAATAAATTAACTTATCATAACGTTAACAATGCCAAGTTAAGAAACCCTAAAATGTAAAAGGTATAAATTAGTCAACGTGGTAAACTTTTATTAATATCACGTTTTCTTATACAAATTATTAAATTAATTATTTCTGTTTTTATTTTCTCTCGCCCCGTTTGGTTTCGTAAAACAAAGAGAATAGGTAGCAATTTTTTTTAGCAAACCAATATATGTATAATAACAATATACGATACTTAAATTAACTATGATGGTACAATACTTTCTCCACTGAATTTTGGTAATATATAAATAAAAATAAAATCACTCTTGGCTTTAGTCAATCCATGTTGTCGCAAGTGCACTGTATATTATTTTTATATTTTATTGTTGTTACCCATAAGTACGGACTTTAAGTTTAATATATACTTTACAGCGAATTCAAATTTGAAGAGTTTTGCATCCTTGCTGCAAACACTTGTCATATAGTATAAATTGCTATTTGGTTGCTGTGTGATTTGCCTCGAGCTTCATTACCTGGTTTGTTTTTCGCAAACTTTGTTCAGGCGTGCTAAAGTAGATTGAAATTGCTTAATTATCGCGGTATGCTCCTGGTCATCAACATTTTAAAAGTTAAAAGTTGACAAAGTTGTTTTATTCTAATTTATCTTCAGAAGTCCTTGTGATACATGCTACCGTTGACAAATTCCACCAACAACCCCAAGTCATTTTGAGTCCTTCGTCAAAATCCAAATCGCCCATCTGAAATTATTTTTACGCCGACTACTACCTAAATCTTATGGATAGTTGCAGAACTATCGGGCAAAGAAAGTGCGACTTGGGGTCTATTTTTCAATGTCCCGATAAGCAGTTGATGGGAAATCTCAAAAATAAGAACATTTCATTGCCACAAATTACTTTTAATGCTATGTATCAGCACTACGCAGACAATAAGTGGCTGCATAATTTTTATGTGTCCGTGGGTCCATAATTCAAATAAGAGTTTTATAACAGACAATTACAAAGAACTATTGACATTTTGGCTATTTGAGGAAATAAAATCAAAATAAAAAATTCCAAACTTTTGGTAAATGTAGCGGCTTTCTCAATAAATATGCCTTAGTGTGAAATAGAAATTTACTCATTCATATGTATTTTGAATAGAATTACTAAAGTAACTGAAACCACCTAGAAACTATGCTCTTTCTTTAAGAGGAAGCTACTATTTTGGCGTGTCTGTAAGAAATCAGATAGTAAAGGTAGTTTTTAAGCTAATACTACCATTTAATACATTATAATCTTTTTGAATTTTGTTAAAGTCTCCATTTTTTAACGAAAGAGGCGACAATCTAGAACTGCACAAAAGAACCACAAATAAATGAAAATTTCTTAACCGTTTGTAAAATTTGAGACTGATAGTGGGACACTGTATCTGACAAGCTGTATTATATGACCTATAGCTATGCATGACTTCAATGAGAAATTAAGAATCGAATTCTCTCTCAAGTCCAACTTCTCTTCTCGCTCTTTAAAATGATTTTGCGTTGCTTATTAACTCGATAAAGGCTTCTGAATTTTATCATTTTTGTTTTGATAACCCTTCCAGAGTTTGTGATACACTCAAATAAAATGTTTTAAAATGATTTACGAGAACTTATAAAAGATTTCAATATATGGCAAAATCTATTCGCCATTCCCTGCAAGCTGATGTTTTTACAATTACTGTTTTATGTGTTAAATACTAAGCAAACGCATAATTGAGGTGATTTAATTAATATGAAGTAAATAAAAGGCAGGCAATTATGAAGTTGTCGTTGTCTGTCAGATGACAGGTTTTCATAAACGAAATATAATAAAATTAGTAATTTGGGATTTGGTGCTGATATATTGGGTTTTTATGCAGGAACTAATTTTACGATCATAGCTTTAATTTTAAATTAAAATGAGCTTCACTTGCGTCCAGTAACAATAAAATGATAAGTTGTAATAAATTAATTTGAGTCAAGAATAAGATAAAGCTTTTAAATCAGTCAATTAGTTAGTAATAAATGATGCAGACCCAATCGCTAAGTAAATTAACAGTCTGTTGCCTTATAATCCTGGCTGGGACCAAACAAGTGTTTAATATATGTGGCCAGAACGAAGCGGGAGCTGAAGTCGCTGCAACAATAAGATAACAATGCCAAAGGGCAGCGAAGCCGTCGTTTTGGTGCCATGCCATCTGGCCGATGCCATGTTGGCATTTTATACTTACTGTTATGCTGTTGATTTTGGAAAACTTTCAGTTGTTGAATATGATAACGCAGCGCAGACAGTGACAAAGGAGACGTATTCATGGGCGCAACGTATTCGTCAAAGCCAAGCCAAATATGCATTTTGTATGTGAATTTCAGAATGTCTACTTGCATCTACACATAAAGGAATTTTAAGGAATCGTGTTTTTGTCCGAATCGGATGCATTTGTATATGCAGTTGTGTACATGCATATACTTATACATACACACATGTGTATATCTTAAATCCATATACATACATATACATAAATGCAGACGTGCGTGCAGCATAAATATACATATCGAAATATGTATTTTGGTATTAAAAGAACTCCATTCTCTGCTCGGTACTTGTCCGTAGATACAAATTTTCAAATGATTCTTTTTGTTTCTGACACTGGCCCCAAGTATTTATTCTTTAGAGTGGCCAAGAAAATGAAACCTTGCACACTGGACATGAGATAGGAATGTTCTTACATATGTCTGAACGTGTGTCCATAATGTAAATATGTATTTATTTATGTCTGTATGTATTTATATCATATGAAGTGTGCACATATGAAAATATATGAACACTTGCAATGTATGAGTAAAAACCACTATTTGTACATGCATCTAGGTGCGAATGTTGTTATGTACAAGACTTCTTTAATCGTAGTATGAGTTATTAGACTTTTAGTTAGAGCAACATTGTGATACATCATATAGAATTTGTTCACTCTGGCACTTATAATATTGTTAACAGCTTGGGTTCGCTACAATGTAAGATGAATATTTATTGATTTTAATTTATGATTTTAATAGATAAGCGAAATCCGGGACTAGTTGATTAAAAGAGAAACTTGTTTTTACTAATGGAAATCAGAATTGAAATCCAGAAACTCAAATAGCGGAGCTGTTATTATTTATACCGTCAAGATCGTATCCCAAATGTGGTATACGACTTATATTCCAAATTTGAATACAGCCGCAGAGAGAGACAAACATGGCTGGATCGACATGGAGGTAGATCCTGATCAGGAATATATATACCTTATTAGTCGGACATGCTTTCTTCTACAAGTTAAATAATTCATTTTATCCTTTTTTTATTATACATTTTTATGGGTTTAGGGTAAAAAAAGAAAACGGATATTTTATTTTATTATTTTTTATATAATCAAATACGAATATACAATAAGCAACAGACAGAATAAAAGCAATATAATAAAGATATGCGCAGTATCTTATAATAACTGCTGTAATTTCATCAACAAACACAGACGTTTTAAACAATATTGTGCAATTTAGAAAAAGAACTAGAAGTGCTTGTTAAAATTGTTTTAATCATTATTCTGCCACCAATGATCCTGGAATAATATTGTAAAGCAATTTGACATTGCCAATATCTGAAATTGGAAATAGAGCACGAATGCGCTAATACCAACTTCTAGAATATAATCTAATCACCAATAAATCAGTGCCAATTAACGAAAAAAGCAAAATGGCAAACATATAAGCTTTTAATATTAAAAAGTGGATGAAAAACACTATTTGAAATAATTATTTTTCTGTGTACAGGTTAAGTGATTTTTGCTTTTTTATACTATTTTATTTTGCGCTGAAGACGAATCCCGACGGGACTCCAAATATATCGGAGGACCAAAAAAACTGGCTGCAGGCAGGGAAAACATAATTCAATTATAAAAAGAGGTCAGCAAATAATAAACAATGGAAATCATTACGTTTAAGATAGTTCTATATGAATTAACCTCACATATATGATAGGATATATAATAGAATATATATATATTAGTATTAGACATTAAATTGGATATCTAAAACTCTTAGCAATCTTATAACATTCTTTAAAAATTGGAAATAAAAGAATAACTATTTGACTGAGGCATATGCAAAGTTCGAGAAAACATATACTTTATGAGGTCGAAGATCTTTCTTCTGCCTGATACATAGTTTTCAATAAATATATTATAATTATTTTTAACGGGATCGGAATATAAAAACGCAATAAGGCTAAGTTGGTAAACGTAAAGTTATACTAGCCAAAACATAGATATACTAAGAAAACTAGGCGAAATATTTGAAGAGTCCTCTGGAGAATCAACAAAATATATGAATATATCTTGTTGTTATTGGGATACCGGCACTGCGACCTACCTGATCTATTGTGCTCACTACTGAGTCTATAGCTCCTCCACCCACACCAGCTCCCGCACGAATGCGAGAATCTATACTGTGTTGAGAACTTCTATGTCTTTGAGACTCATAACATGCATCCGTCGGATGCTTCATCTTATTCTACTTAAGGCGACACACTCTGCTAGGATGTTCGCTACTATAAATACCTAGTTTACTTAGGTCAGTTTTATGAGCTTGCTTTTCCCCATTGTAATTAATTGCTTAAATCGTTTATGATTATAGCCATCTAGAAGACATCTGGCTGGCCGAAGTCCTGGTGTCTCTGCCCAGCTCCGTTGTCGCCTCTGTCTTTCTTCATTTCTAAGTATTAGGGCTTCTCTGCCCCCATTCTGGCTTGCTTATCAGCCGTTTTGTTCCCCGCTATATCCCTGTGACCTGGACCCATCTTCGTGTAAGCCTATTGTGTGTCCCGAGTTGGTCAAATTTGGATCGTATCTCATGCTCTACTTTTGATGTTATCTTCGTCCCCATTATAGCTTTGCTGCTTGACTATCGGATAGGATTTATATATCCGTATATATCCGATAGTTACGTTTCAGGTTTAATTCTGAACATCTCCATCTATCGCATACCCTCAGCGAAGCTGCAGCTTGTAAAGTGCTGTGTCCGTGGAACTGTCTAGTCTGTATTCTGCTTTGGATGCAGCGAACTTTGCTTCAGCAAAGTGCTTCTAATTCGATGGTTAGGCTGCTTAGTCGTGTTTTCCTAATATGCGAGAGGAGTATGTCCTAATCCATTTGAAGGAAAACTGGTGATATTCCGTCCAGGGCTGGAATGCAGATTTATTGGGCTGAATCTACGAATATAAGTTCAACCAATAATTCGTATAAAAGCTATATATAATGGATCGATCCGACCGACTGGTCGCCATTTCGTTTTCTAAATTTTTTCATATTTCTGACGATTTGCACTGGGCACTAGTGCGTTACGTTAATGAATATACACAGATTTACCCGACAGTGTATGAAAGTACACTAATCGATTTTTCAATTATTGTATACTCAATTATCTATACTTTTCTACATAAATTCTTATATTTAAATCTCATTAATAATTTTATGAATTTAGGACAATGGTTAATGAATTTCTTTGACAATACACACTCACTGTGCTTGTAAGGCAAGTACTAAGATATTTGTACTAGGGTTTTTAATGAGTATCTTCCAGTCGGTCGCTCGCGACTTGAGCCTTCTTCTTTCGATAACTTCCTTGTGTCGTTAGAATGCGCATCTGGCTGCATATGTTTTTTGTGTAGGACAGTTAAGTATATCAAGTATATTCTATTTTTTGTTTATATAAATACACATTTTACCGTCAGGATTCGTGTTCAGGCAGAGTCCACAGATATCTAGACGGACGTTGTGAATTTGCATCCTTGACGAGCTTAGAAATATATTGGAGTTTATAAGAAATAAAAAAATAAAAATAACCTCAAACTAGTGAGAAATATATTTATTGTAATAAATTTGAATATTAAGGAAAACAATTAATAAATGTTTAAATAAATTATAAATAAAAATGGTTATTTAAGCATATGGTATATGGAATATAAGCAGAACAAATCGGAGAAAAGTCATTATGTTGAAAGGACCAAACATATGATAAAATCAATATATATGCATACATTTACTTTAAAGACATTCATTTGAGTACTAAGCGATAGTTCGATTTGGAAGCAGAAAAAAGGATGCCAGGAAATGTTGAACAAATTAAAAACTAATTTGTTAGTAAGCAAACGGGAATGTTACGTGAATGACATACATAGAAATGAATGGCGAATGGTGTATTGCGAATGGCGAATGTCCAGCGAAACGAATGGGCCATAAAACATTGAAATCAGTATGTTTGGATGGCAGCTTGAGTAGCTTCAAGAACAACCGCATCATGGCTCATAAAAATTTATTGACGCCAGGACAGACCCCGGTCAGGCTATGTACTGAGATATAAATAAAACGAGTCGTAAAAGGAACTTTAAGCTGCAGTAAACACATCATCAACATATCAACTGTGCACAGATAAGCAGTTACCAGCTCAATTTGTCAAGACGGTGGCAATTAGGGCAATAAACAGAGAGTTTGAACGCGAAAGAGGCGTCAAGAGGTGAGTCAACATTTAAGCAGCAGTATTTGATGGCGATTACAGTTTGGTATAATAAACATTTTATTAAACAGGTACGTTTCCACTTTAGTGGCCAAATCCAAGCCAGTAACTTGCCCATTAACACACCAAGAGTCAGTACAGAGAAGTCTATGACAGAATTCAATTCAATTACGGCATCGATTCACGTTATTTATAATATAAATATCATCTCTGTATATTTAAACTCGATAAAAAAGCAGTTTTAAAAATTAATTCCGAAAATACCAAAAGAATGATTTTATTGACCGAATGCTTTAGGGTCAACTATTTCAGAAAACACAAAAGTTGTTTATAGAACAACTCAGCTATTGTTAGACAGTTCTAATATAAATTATTGTGGTCGGTTCCAACTGACGCTGATAAATGTCCTCTCTGAACAAACAGAATCCCAAAAACATAATTTCATAAATAAACTTGAATATGATAGTCCAGAATACCTTATGGAATATGAACCGTATAAAATATAGCACTGTATCAATTCAGAGCTCTAAAAAATGTAATTCTAAAGTTTCTTTAAATTCTTTTATATGTATATTAACTTTTTTTTTATAAGAAACTAGTCGAGAGATCTTCTCTTTTCTCTGATGATCGTAATGAGCTTAGTATTAGAATACCGATCGATGCAATTCTTACAGTTGGTAAAGGTATATATCAATGGAATTTTTAAGTAAGTCGATATTTGCGAAACTGGAGGAATTTTCGATAAAATGAAAAAACCTGATAGAAAAACTTATGTTGGTATATACGAGAATTTATACTCCAAATGTAAAGTGTCTATGTACACACAGACATGGGATCAGCTGTTGATGCCAATATATTTTGTGGGGTCGGATATGCTCCCTTCTGCCTGTTACATACTTTGGCACAACTTTATTTTACTAAATTAAATATGACTAGGAACTTATAACAATAAGTCGAAAATGGTTACTTATATTGTTTTTTACCTAGTTTCTGGTATCATTATCACATATTTTATCATATTCAAATTTTCAATTAAGTAATTTAACTATTACAGAGGTCGAATGTCTTGAGTCGAATGCTTTCGAATTGAGACTCGGTTCAAGGGCACTTACTCTCAAACAGTAACTCAAAATATTATTTTTATCATTTAAAAAAACGGTTGATTCAGCTCCAGGTGCAGCTATGCACCCTAAAACCATTCGATTTTCTGTGCCAAGCTTCAGAGTGAAAAATAAATTGTTCTCCTTATGAATAAATATTTTTATGCAGCAATTTTCTTGCGGAATCATTTAAGCCTCATATCCTCATTTCATTAGAGTATACATTCACGTACATACATTCATTTTCACACACATAAAGATAAATATTGAAAAATATGGATATATTAAAAAAATATATTGACATTTCATTAATGTAGTAGTAAGAATAATAAATACTAGATTTCTTATCGAAATTATGCCATCCCGAAAATGTCTTTACAAAAAAACTGATTGATTATTTAAGGAAAGAATAATTTTTTTCAATAGAACATATTCTAATGTTTGATACGAAAGTCTTAAACCGATTGCATCAAAATCTTTGGTTACAAGTACAATAAATATAAACATTTCTTGATTTTTTTTTTCAAATTGAAATATTGCACTTTATTTGTAATTTAGTTAAATTTATGTATTTTTCCAATCCGACTGTTATTAAGTTTAATTGTGTACTTGCACATTCTCCGGAAATTGTGAAACATATCCATATATAATGATACGACCTTCACAAAAAAAAACTATATTAAAAATTGTGGAATATTTGTGGAATTTTATCAAAAGTTTCAAATTCGAATATTCATTCTTGGATCAACAATTATATTCTAAAATTGTATTACTTTTATAATTAGCCAATTATCGACTTTGGAAGCGTAGTACAATAAATATATATACATATATACATACATAGATACACATAGATGTGCTCATGTGTGATTATGTGTGTACATCCATCTACGTCGAGCAAATCACCCAAAAGAATTTTCGCAATTTTTCAGTGCCCGAATCAAGTGAAAAACCAATACTTACAAAACACATTCATAGTATTATTTACACACACATACACACATATATATATAGACCCTGGATAACCCCTAACCCTCAAGCCAACGTCCAGCGTCTACCGTAGAAGGAGACCGCCAATGCTTCTGACACGCTCGATGTCCTGGACGGAGCGTTCGAATACAAAATAAATATCCAATATATGCCCATGTGAATGTGTATCCTGTTTCTGGCATATATTATAAGTGGAATAGAAAAATAAATGCGCCGTGATAAAAGTTGTGCCGAGCTCGCATCCACCTCCATCTCCCCCTCCCCCAGCGGCGCATGTCCGCCCACAAAAGGACATAGCGACCGTAAGCCCTCGTGAGCTCTCTCGTCTGTCCACCGCTAAACTGCGCGCCGTGACGCGAGGACAACACGTCAGCAGCAACGGCAACGGCAGTGGCAGTGGCAGTAACAAACAATAACAAGAACACAAACAGCAGCAGCAGCAGCAAGCAGCGCGAGCTGCGACGACGACGACGACGTCGACGTTGGTGACAAAGTCCGTGTCCACAAAGGGCCGACTTCGAGGCCGCTCATTCTACAAAACGGACGCGTCACGAAGCACGTTTGAAATATTGGAAGAAGGACATTTAGGACTAAAATGAAAGGATCGTACAATAACCCTCAACCTTGCTTGTCCACCCCACTCCCACAACCCCCTCCACACACCCCACAACGGCCCACACACACAAAAACACGGACACACCCATATCTAACACTCCAGGCCGCGACACCCCACCCACACCTTCCCATCATCCCGCAACCCTGCCAACTTACATATCCCATTTGCTTCTCCACACGTACACATATACATATATATATATATATATATATATATATATATATATATACATACAGATATATATATACATATACTTATATATACACACATGAGCATGTGTGTGTGTGTCTTTCGCGTAAATATTGGGAGTCCTTGACTACGCGACGCGCACGATGCTGATAAAATACAAATTCTTGGGCCGCGATGCTGCCCGCTAGAAGTGTATTTGCACAACTGTACCTACACGGACTGGACACTACACCCGGACCCGGACTTGGCCCCCGGCCCCAGGACCCGGACCGTGGCAGCAGCAACGACAAAGGCCTCACTGTGGCCCACGGCTCGCCAAAGGAAGCAGAAATCTGTCGCTTTGGGGGTCGCGTGAAGCAAATGTTTCGAATAACACTGAAAGAAACACAAATTTTAAAATTAACCAAAAATTTAAAAAAAAAAATTATTTTGGGCAATTATTTTTATTATATTATTCTTATTTATTTTGCATTGTTCACGTTTAAATTTCTCTTTTACAAAATCGATTATTTATTTACCGAAAATAAAAATAAATTTAAAGTTAAAGGAATATTTATTTATTATTATTATTATATTTTTATTTTAAAATCTTTATTTTATTATCTTTTTTAAGTTTATATCAATAAATTTTGAAGTTATGGTATTTAATATGTAACTTGAATTTTAAATATTTAAGTAAAATTTTTAAGACCATTTTTAAAAATTATGGTGTGGTTATTGTCCATATTAAATAAATACATATACAAAAATATCTATACATATATATATTTCTCTCTTTTCTAATTTAATAAATATTTTTATAGTTATTTTTTTAATTTGTAAGTTGAATTTTAAATTTCTGTTTATTTTTAAACTTTTTTTTAATGTGGATGTTTTAAGTCCACATTAAATAAATAAATTAAATGTTAATAAAATTTATATTTTCCTGTATATTCAGAATATATAAAAATAAATTTAATTTAAATCAAATCAAATAACAAAACAAAACAAAAAAATACGATTAGACTTACCATTTACACAAAACTTTTTTAAAATTGATTTTTGTAGACCACATCAAATGAATAAATAGTACAAAAATCAAGTCTGTGGTAATAAATATATATATCTTAATGTTGACGAATTTTAAAATTAAAAATAAATTAAAACAAATCAATTAACAAAAAAAAAAAAAACGATTTTTTTTATTATTTAGGTAACTTGCGACAGTAGGTAAAGAAAATGCGTGCAGTGTATACAATATCCTTGTCCAGTTAGCGAACAAAAATCTGCGACGAAATTACGCCACATGTGTTCATGCCACGAACAAATTTTCAGCGATGCTAACGGACAGTTGGCGGACAATGGACAGCACTTTCATCTTAGGACGATTCTTTCAAGGGACAAACGCAATTTAGACGCCGCCGCCATTGGGGGATGGACGGACACGGGACACGGGCATCATCGTATATGTAAGTAAGTTCGCTCGAAAGTGTGTGCGTGGGACGACGCAGACGACGCTGTCCATGCGATGAGGGCGGTAGACGGTGGATTGTGCTGGGTGGTGGGTGGGTGGTTTGGGTATAGCGCCAAAAATGGACAGACAGGCGGACAGGCCTGCTCACACATGTGCTTATGTGATGTGCTTGAGAGTATGTGTGTGTGTGTGTGTGTGTGTGTGTGTGTACATGTGTGTGTGGGTCTATATAAGTGATGTTGTTGTTACTGCCTCCGGCAATGTTTGTATGCCTTATTGTATGCCTTGGACCCACACACGCCCGCGCGCGGCAGCCACTTTGTCCAATTTTCAGACGGTCACTTTTTGAAACGAATTTTCCCAAACACTCAGATATGCCTTTGCGACGTTGCTGCGCGTTGCTGTTGTGATGCAAGACCATGAAATTGGCATTCTCATTTTAGAATCCACTTAAATATATTTTCTTCAACCCCCGCCAGAATGTTCAAGTATTTCATACCGTTCACAATTTTAAATCGCGTCCACATTCGACGACGGTTTGTTTATTCGCGGTCTTGCCTTGGCTAGTTCTTCGTTAGGCCCAAGGTTATATATCAATATTTTTTTTTTATGTGCTTATATAAAAAATCATAAAATACATAAAGAAAAATGAAAGTCATTTTAAAATACAACATAACGATGCTAACAATTAGTACAAACATTTTAGCAGACATGTTTAAAATGTCTAGATATTTTTATTAGTAACTAAAACTGTCTGCTAACAATTTCGCCATTAATAATCGAAGCACTTCGATTTTTACTTTAGGAAAGCATTGCAAAAATATCTTCTTGAAGAAAAACATAAGAACTAAATAATTTTGCAAAAAAAAAACTATTAAAATGGTTTTTATTTGAAAGTATCAAGCAAACTGTCGTCGTTTTTTCTGCCTTTCGATAACTGCTTCGCGGATCCTGCTTACCTGCTTCTAAGTTTCGGTTTTTGACCAAGCTCTTTTCGCTAAAAACCCTCTCAATGTCCGCAACAGACCATGGAAAGCACATCGGTCTTTTTTTAAAATTTGCAATCTAGCCAAAAGGGTTGTTTCCTTTTGTATCGTCATATGTTGCCAAAAGAAACGTTTCATTTATTGTTACCCTTGTAGACGGTCTTATAATTCTGTCGTGAAGGAGGTGTCTCTGGTCGCACATATGTTTGTATATGTGTATTTGAAATCTTATTTTGTTTCAAACAACGAACCAAACCTTAGATGCCAGCAGTGTAACTCCGGTCTATAAGTCTATGTAAAATGAATTATTTCATTTTAGAACTATTTACTACATTTCGGGGCGATTTTTTTTTGAGTACAGTTCACTTCCAAGGCTCCACTGTCTCGACAAGAGATCGATGAGTATTCTAAGTCTATTCTCATCTATGGATATTACTTGCTTAAATCATTTCCGAGTTTAGATGAGTAAGACACGTTTGGCTAGTCGGAGACTTGGTTATCTTTTCTCTTACCAGTTGGATTGTCTCAATTATCAAGATGGCTGAAAATGTCTGGCTAATTAGTGATGAGGAAAAGTGTTACAGAATATAATGAGTTACGTTTTTCAATTGCAAGTTTGTGTTTATTGAAATTAAAATTAAATTTTTTCATCAGATGATTTATCTTCAGTTTTTAAGTTTAATCGTGGATCTTTTTGCAACGATGCCTTAACCCATTCATACTTTTTCTGAGATTCCTCATGAGTCAATGTCAAGCGCTGCTGGACCATACGTTTCCTGAGCTCCAGATCCTTAGCCTGTTGTACCAGGCGATTATAGTCAAAGTTGTTAAATTGAACCTCAAACTTGTTTAGGAAACGATTCAAGGACTTCGCCTCGCTGGTTAACTGTTGATTTAATACGAGATGTATGAGATGTATATTTACAGCTGTGGATAAAATGTTTTCTTACATCTTCATATTGTCGTTGTAGATTATTCAGTAAGGTGACAAATCGAGTTTTCAAATCGTTTAGGCAAGCATTGTAGGCTTCAATGGATTGAGTTTGAGTTAGTCCCCCTGATTTTTGAATGGAATCAAATATGGAGCCAAAAAGTCCGCCGGCTTACTAGCAATTTCTCGCTTAGACTCTTGGTCTTCCTCATGCTGTAAACAAAATCTTTTGGATAAGTAAAAATGTTATTATTTGAATGGAGAACAAACCTGTTGCATTCGAAGTGCTCGGGCAGTTCCATTGCGAAGTGGATCGAATAAGCTGAACTTCAGTTTAGGTTCCATTTTCTCAACTTTTCGCTGATCAAAAATATTGTTGATATCATCCTGGATTTTTTCAAATTGTTTTCTTATGCGGTCCTCTGACTGAAGTTGCTCCAGTAACAATTTATATAATTCCAAATTAGACCGTATGGGATCTAAGGGATTGGCCTGAAGAATATATATGAGAATACATAGAAACAACATTCATGTACGATTATATAAATACCCTGTATATTTTAGTTAGCTTCTCATCGTAAACCAGTTCTTTGCCATAATCTGGCTTGGGCGGTTTTGTAAACTCGACTGTGGTTGCAGTAAGTGCTCCAAATGTGTAATGGAATTGTAGAACTATTTTGTTTTGTTGAAACAGGAAGGTGCGACTGGCAATATCATTTGCTACTATATCATCTTCATCAGCTTTGTCAAATTTTTCGACAGTTTTCTAAAAACAAAATTTGGTGAAATACACATTGATAAAGACTTGCTTTATTTAACTTACTATGAGATTTCCACCAGATATCTTAAATTGAAATTCCTTATACAAGCATCTGTCCGCGTGGTTCTCATATCTTAATACTATCAGACCTGGACTCAAATCGATTGATTTTAATGAGTCCAATCTGTAACTTGCACCAAAATTCAATTTCCTGGGTAGCGATGTGTCCGAGAAATATTCAAAATCTTAAATAAAATGTGATCCATATTATTTGTGCATTATCATACAAGGTTATACTAACATTTCAAGCTGTCATTACGGCCTTTGGCGAAATACTCTTCGTATTTGTCATTCTCATAGGTATACCTCAGCTCTTCCATTAAGTCAAATCGGTTCTTATAATATTCGTAGCGAACTTTCGGATCAGTGCATGAATTATCATTATACAGGGTCAATTGCATTTCTTTGCCATCGCGTTGCGAATACGGCGAATAACGTTCGTGGACGACTCCCTTGTATTGCACTCTTTTGCCGGACCTCGGAAATCGTTGTTCGTAGTCCGCGTAGCCAATGTGCAGCCTGCGCACCCAGTGGCAAATTGCATCCAAATGCTTCTCTTCATCCACATCGCGATCGCCGTCCGCGATATTCTCATCCGAAGACTGTTTGTAAATGCGCATCTCTGGCGGTTCTCCAGGCAGCATGTGCTCCCAATCATTTGTGTCGCGTAAGTCCCAACGTATATCCCTGACTCGCTCGTAGGTCTGCTTGTTCACGTAATAGTTGTATTCGGTCCACACACTATCGATCAAAATGTACTGCTTGCAGTTTGTCTCACAAATGAATCCCGTTGAGGGCTCTATGAATATACCGGTTGGTGGCGCCTCCACAACATCGCCATTTACATCTGTGTATGTAATTCGCGGTTTTATACTCCAAGGCGCGTTATTTATTATGACAACCCATGCGTGCGAGCGGCGGTAGTGGTAACGATCGACAGCTTGAAGTTCTAAGTCCTTTTGGGCAATATAATTACCAATCATAGAGAGGATTGTAACAAAATAAATTAATAAAAAACTATCGACAGCTAAAAGTTGTAGGTTCTCTATGTCAATTGAATCACTATTTAATAATGTGGTTGGTGTAAATAATTTAAAAAATATCTAAGTAACGATCGACAGTTAAAAGTTCTAGGTCCTTTTGGAGAATATGCATTATGCAAAAGAATGCACTCACCAATTATAAAAAAGATGTAAGAAAAAGTTAAAGAAATAAATAATAAAACCATCGAAAGCTTAAAGTTCTAGGACCTTGAAGAATACAATTAACCAGAAATATAATTATATAGAAATATAATACAAAAAAAAACTAAAGTTTAAATTTGACATACCGCCATATGCTTTCGTAAAAGCTCTTCTTCCAATTTGGTCCGTTCTTCGGCTCTGTGTCGGTGTACCTCAGCCATTTCTTCCTCTAGGTGACTATGCAAATCAGGTAGAGGACGCAGCTTATACACACTTTGTTCTCCATTCTCCTGTTTATCTTCAACAGCGCCTACTTCTTTTTCTAAATATGGATATGGTACACTGTTTTGGTCATTAATAACCGTCTCGTGACGCGCAACTCCAGATACAACCATAGCGGGATGGCCAGCTCCAATGAGCATACTCGCCAACAACGTCGCCATTTCGTATGAATTCCCGCGCCGTTTTCTCAGCAATGTTTCCGGTGATATTAAACGAGTCGGCTAAAAATGAATGTCGATGTAGATTTATTAGATACGAGTACATCTCTTAAAGAATAATCAGAAAACAAACTCGTCTTGAAAATTATAAAAAGCGGATTACAATAAAAATTGCACAGAAAAATTGGAATATTTCCATGTGAATATTAAAAAAATCTAAAATTAGAAAGAATTTCCTTTGTTAATTTTAACAACTTAATAACAATTAATTAATAATAAATAATAAATTGAATACGTAGCTCGACCTTTAAAAACTAGTTATATAAAAGATTAAGCTTATAAATCGTATAGCTAGAAAAACCATATTTTTCTAAAGGAGAATTTCTAAACCTAAAAGTTGTGAAATTTTTTCAATCATAGAATTTCATAAAAAGTGAATTTTCGAATTTTTGTCAATTTTTTGGGTTTAAATAAGTACACTTTTGTGTATGATAATATTGTAAATTTATAAACTCTTATTGTAAAGGGAATAATAGTTTTATCGTGAAACATTTACCGCATTGAGGGAGACTACTTCAATTTCTTAACATATATTTATATATATATATTTATATATATATATATTTATTTATATATTGCTTATAAGAGCAACCCCTCTCTTGAAAACTCGAAATATGCCCATCTTTTTGCTTCCGACACTAAAGAAACCGAATCGATTTACCATATTGATTGATTGAAGAAGAAGTATCAGTTATCGAACCGAAATATTTATAGAAACGTAACCCTTTCTCGTACAATATAAATGCGGAATATTTAGTTCAATGCCAATCGTGAAACAGAAGGAAACATAATCATTTTTCGAGCTTCGTACTAAAAGTGAGCAGATTAACTCCGGTCTACAAGTGGATGTAACCATCGGTGTGCCTAAGATAGCCGTTCTAACTTGCTTTTATTCACTTAAACATAAATTTTGTTTTGCAAAACCATCTCCAACCCCGTAAAGTATATTTATATTCCTGACCAGCATTATTAGCCGAGTCAACGTGGCGATGCCCGTCTTTCTGCCTGTTTCTGGGCAAAGTAGTTTCAATAAGTAAACTATGTCAACAACAACAAGAATACTTCTGCATCACCCAGACCCGAACTAATCGTAAATAACGCGAAACGCTAGAAAAAACACCTATTCAAAGAAGAAGACGTTTTCCAGGAATTGCCGTTAAAACCGTTGCGCAGCACGAGACAACGGGACACCTTTGCACAACCTTAATAAGTATGAACCTTCGCAAAGGTTGTTCAAAATTGCTGACGCAGCAGGAAGTGAGGAGGAAAAACTCGTTTTTGCTTGTTAGACGTCAATTTGTGTACCTATCTTGCAGAGGGTATTTTTATTTTGTCACGGATTGTGCTACGCATTGAATAACGTAAAGTATTTCTGTATATATATTCTTGAGCAGCATACAAAAGTCTTAATGGCCTATATCTATCTATCTATACGAGTATGCTTCTTCAAAGTATGTAAGTTGGTGAGTTGTTATTTTCTACTATTTGTTGTAAAAATATCATATTCTGATTTTCTAGCATTTTCCCGCCATACTCACACGCATTTGTTTGACCTTAAAATATTTTTCTAAAATATTATAAATGCGTCTATCTGAACACACAAATGTCTAATTATCTTGAAGCAAGAGTCTTGTAACTTTGATACTTACTTGTTCTGGAAAATCAATAACACGTCGACATACCCTTGAACTATATATTTCCCGTAACTTAGAAGTGAACAAATTGTCTTGGAACTTATATTTTAGATAAGCAACTACAATTATTCGCTATTATACATCGCGAAGTTCTTTAAGAGGGCCTTTCCATCTGTTTTCAGTTGATATTACAGTATTTAGCTTACTTGTTCTAGTAAAGGCAGTTCAAGTGATTTTAGAATCAACTTGAGTTTGTGTCAACTAGAATATTCTATATTTATATGAATTGATGTATTTATGTACACTCAGAAAAAAAATCGCCTTGAATTTGTGAAATTTGGCATATTTTTGGCCAAGGGTGGGTAACTCACCTTACTATTCAGAGAGACTATTTCTAAAAAGCGTGTTTTTTTTTAATCTGTTTTCTAAAATTTGGAACACTAAAATGTATATGTCTAATGTCAGGATTGTTTTTCGTATGTGTACAAGAAATTCTACAACTATTTTTTATTATTATTAAACATTTGAATTTTTGATTTCACATACAATTTTTTTCTGAGTGTATGTATAGAACAAATATATGTAAAGTGTATATCCACACATAGATGCACATGTATTCCAGAAATGGGCAAAGACAAACACACACACCCACACACACACTTATTCGGATGTCCTGCGGTTCGTGATTTATTGGAATCGGAACAGGCGTCAGTTCGTTGTTTTCTCAAGCTGCGACAAAGTGGAAAATCGCACCCATCCTTAATCCGCCCTATGTTTTCTTATCTCTGAGCTGGCCGTTTACCTGCGCAGCTGCAACTAGCTCGTGGGTGTTTGCGCATGCTTCAGTCAGTCACCGTGTTCTATTCATCACTCTTCGCTTATGAATTGACCTACGGAAATATTCTGCAATTTGCAAGAAAAGTACGTACGTATATATTTATGTACATATATTCATGTATATACTGTATACAAGTATATTTCGAGAGTGACCTTAACTGCAGTTAATGGAGCGCTTCACTTTCCAAGCAATAACCATTGATGTGTTTTTGTTGTTGTCCTTGGTCTTGGTGAGTAATACACTTTATTAATAGATCAATCATGTAATCAATTTAGACAGTCTTCTATTTCTATCATTGAGAACCCAATTTTAAAGCTAGTTTCTCGGCAATAACATTTTCGCGTGCATTTGTAGCTTGCGGTTAAGTAATTCATAGAAATTTTTTTGTTATTTTTGGCCTTATTGTATTTCACTAAATTTGCAATTAACCGCCATACATTTTATATTATATATTTTAATAAGGTTTATATATATTTAATTATATTTTATATTATTTTAATTTAAATTTAAAAGAATAAATATTAACTTCAGTTTTAATGAACTAATTTGTTTTTCATTTTTTTTGTGTTGACTGATAATAGTCAAAATTAAATTAATAAATAAGTAAAGCGGACGCGTTTTTCTATAATTAATTTAGATGGTCAATTTGTGACCTTGAACCACATGAACATGCCTAGTTAAATGAGAATCTGTAGAAATCTCTTCGCCCTTTTGTGTACATAAAATGACTTTAGGTGTCGTAAAATGTACCTCGTAAAACTTAACAGCAGAGTTATTGCCTGATTTACAGCCAGAATACATTTCAACAAAATTGTCACAAAATTCAATTCCTATGAAATAGTGAATCATACTGGATAAAACATTTCGCAAGAGTTTTACATTCAATAAATCGAATGATTAAATTGTGTCACAAGATTATTTTGCAATAGATCTTAAACCAAAAACATCAGATACAAATATATATATACAAAAGAAATTGAAGCAATTTTTGTTTGTCTTTTAAGAATCCTGATCCCATTAAATATTTGTAATGAAGTTGTGCTAAGGGTTTCAACAGTAGAAGCAATCACCTTTGACCCCTTAGAGAATAAGTATATAACATATATTATAAAATATACATATAACGCATATATATATATATATATATATATGATCAGGATCAACAGCAGAGCTCAAGTTTCAAGTTTTTTGACCATTACTTTTATTTTTTATGTAATTTGTTTTGTGTGAGCTGTATTACAGAATCATAAAACTTTCAATAAGTAATTTAACTTCATACAATTACCGTTTGAGTCAGCATATCAATGATATTTGTCCGGTTATAGTTCTTAAGACTAGTGAGTATATGGCAATATTTATCTGTAGGGCTGAGCTCATCTGTCTATGAATCGATTGATTTCTAACGACGAATCGTTTGCATCGGCAATACTTCACGTGGTTTCGCTTCGCTATCCACGTTTTATAACATTTCCTTTAGACCTTATAGGTGCGCCCCGTCGTTTCGGAAAGTTTATTGAAATGCAAAATCCCCGTGAAGCCATAAGAATCACAATGAGGCGTTTCATGTCAGTACAAAGTCATCACCGAGCAGCGTGCAACAAGAGAGGGAGAGTGAGAATGAGAGACGTCGCGGCATTCGAGGTCAAAACCATGCTCTGCCATTCTCCAGCTAGTTCGCCGGCAGCGTATAATTGAATCCTCAGCAGTGGGGTTCATTGGGCGAGCTCTCTCCCTCTTGTGTGTGTGAGAGAGAATGGCTGGCTTCGCTGGCTGGCTTGGCTGGCTTGTTTGTTTGTGTTAACCCGTTCACGTCGCGCCGCGAAATAAGAAACGCTTCAAGGTTATCCGAACGTGTTAAATTAGGATCAGGCCTTGTATTCGCAATCGCAACAATGGTGGAAAAAGCATGACAAAAACAAAGGAACGAATGCACACACGCTGAAAACGCGTCGAAAACAGGCACCCGGTTACTTAAGCAGGGGGCACTTCTCAAATTACACATATAGCAACGTCCATCTGAGTTTAAGCATGCAAAATTTTACCAAATGCAAAATATTTTTGCGCGCAAAAGCGCTAAAAAAAAACTAAAAAAAGGGAAAAAAGTGAAAAAAAGGGTGGCTAAAAGGGAAGACTGTCATGACCACTTTCAGTTGCGAAACAATTCCCGCACTTGGCTGTGCTGAAGTTTAAGATAACGCAAGCAGGCAGACAACCAGGCAGGCAGTCGGCAACCGAGCGCCTTCAAATGATGTTACAGCGCTACTTTAAACATCCACCAGCACCACCACCACATAATCCCAATCCCGCACATGGCCGCCCTGCCCTGTCCTGCCCAGCCCGGCTGTAACCCGAGGCGAAAGACTCACGTGGGAGGCACATCGCTTATCGGGGCGTATAATGAGCCGCTGCCATCTTTGTCATAAGAGCATAGAAACAAAGCGGTGAAATTCAGCGCGATTCCTTTAGCACTTGCGGGAGTGTTCTGTGCTGCACTCAGAAAAAAACAAATCACACTGAACTTTAGAAACTCGCGATACTTTTGCCGCCAAGGGTAACTCAAATTATTATTTAGATGGTCCATTTCTAAAATCCAGTGATTTTGATTTCTTAATTTCATAATGAGTTTTTCTAAAACTCGGAAAAAAGATTTCTAATTTTCATGGTATTTTTGAAATGTTTTCGGACAAGGCAGTCTACAAACATTTCACATAGCTTATGAAAATTCATAGAATTTCATTTGAAAAACTTACGATTTTTCGGGAATTCGAGACTGTAATATTGAAGCTGAGCCAGTAAATCGAAATTCTGAATTTTTAATTTCTGCTTCTATAAAAAGGCATCTCTTAATGATAGAAAATAATTAAAAATAAAATAATACAATATTTTTAGAAATGTTTTTTAAGATAAAGAAATTATTTCTAAAAACCAGAAAAACTGTTAAATTTTCAGGGCGATTCAGGAAGATTCAGTCTGATTTTTTTCTGAGTGTATGTGGTGTTTGTTGTATGCTGTGTTGTATGCCTCAAGCCGACGCGACGTGGGTTCCTTGTAACTTCTTAAATGAGCACACACGATGAAAATCAGCGGCTTAACCCCTTTATGATAATGCTCCGCACGGAAGTGTTATTGTCCTCGCAGCAAAAGGACGCATGGCATTAACACTAGCCACCATAATATGCCACCAACTACCGTCGCAATCCCAGCCAATGATGATGATACATAGCTATCAACGACCACAACGCCAGTAAGGCCAAACTTTTGTTAGCCTTTTGTGTGTTTTCTTGATAATTACACACGCTTACATATGCATATGTATGTTTTTACAAGATATAAGCGAAGAATCGCAGCATTTATTAAAAATGTGCTTTATTCACGAGATCTACGTGCATCAAGTTCAAATTAAAACGTAAATGACAAGAGTCATCAAACCAAAGTGAAATAAATTCATTGATATATTTGTATAGCCTTGCAAAATGTATTTTGGTTTGTGTAATGCATAGAACGAGGCATTTCCCACTCCATTAAATATATATATATATATATATATACGTATATATATGTACTCGTATAGCCATTGGTGAGTTAAACAATTTGTGTGTTGAAGCCCGCAGGATGTAATCACAAAATCTTATGCTGCTATCAGTCAAATAATAAATTATTTTATTTACACACAGAAAAATAGAGCCATGAAATTTAAGAAATTGTCATTTCTTTGGTGACAAGGTTAGCTCACGTTATTATTTAGAAAGTATGCTTCTAAAAAGCAGGGTTGTGTCTTTCTATAACCAATGTTCATTTTTTCTTAATACCAAGGCTTAATTTTGTAAAATTTTGAAAAAATATGTCTAATTTATTGAGAGAATTCTTTCCATACCTCTTTTTTACTCATATTATTTTTATAATATATATATTATAATATATTATTTTTATATTTTTATATACAAGTTAATAAGATGATTAATAAATTTAAATAATTAAAATTTTAATATATATCAAAGTTTTCTTCGAATCGAACTCAATACCGCTGCCTCCGAATGAGAGGAGAAATTATTGGTAAAAACTAGAACATTTTCAAAATTTACAGGTAAATTTTCCTTTTGTGGCAATTTTGTTATTCTTTTCTTTTTTTTTTTTTTGAGTGTAGAAACTTACACATATGCGTTTCAAATTCCCAAGTTTTATCAAACGCCTAAATTTTTTTTCCAAAATATATCAATATTGAACTACCATATCATATAACTTTTCGGTTATTCAAATTTATAATAAAATACCAGTAGGTTAATTGACTCTGGGTTGCAAAGGTAAGTGTGAAGAAACCTGGTGTGCCTAAGATCTATATTGGACATGTATGCAATCAAAAGCATTTGTCGCATTTTGCTGTAATATCCAACTCTAGCACAGCAGCCACACAAACTTACTAGTTCAGTTTACACAAAAACTGACAAGCGAAAAAGGACACACAACAACACACATTGCTATTAATGGCATCGCGTATTTGAACGCTGCTCGTCAGCTCACTAAATGCGTAGTAGCATCTCATATGGCATCACCTACAATGTCCGCGTCCAATGCTCACATCACCCCCCATCAGTTTCAGCATATGGCGAGGTCCTTTTTAAGAAATAGGGGGATGAATTGTCGCGTTGTGGCGGGATCTCTCATATGAGTTTTGACCCATGCAGGAGACGTCGCTCTGAGTCACACACAGCGGCCATGGGGATGGTGATGATGGTCATAACGGTGGTTGTTGCTTAAAAAGGGTCACGGGTTCGATTTAATAAGTTTACTTTATTCTACTTGATACTGTCACTGCAAATTCTAATAATGATAATTCTGCTGATCCCAATTTATAAAGAATTATAACGATTTTTTTTTAAATATTACCAAGCCTCACCAAAGTTATAAAATAGTCGAAATGAAACCTAGAAAGTTTTTCTTGTTTTAAGAAATAATTTCTAGATATAGAACATTTAAAAAAAAAATGGGAAGTGTTTGCCCCAAATCGACAATCGCACAGATGTTTTTTCTTTCAAATATGCATTTCTAAAATGGAGACATGTAAGGAAAAATCCTCTATAAAAATTAGAAACAATTTATAAAATTAACTAGCGCGATTTTTACATTAGACTTAATCTGTTTATGAAATCGCCGAAAGTCGTAAATTTGTTCATATAAAATTTAATCTATAAGCTATGTACAATTTTTGTTTAATGATAATATAAGCAACAATAAAGATAATTTAGAACATTTTATTGTGAAATAAGAAACGAAAAACAATGGCTTTTACAAATATACTTTCTGAATAATAAAGTGAGTTGGCCTTTGATTTTTCTAAATTATTTTGCCGCTATTTTCTGAGTGTACGTTTGAAAACAAATATTTATCGACGGTCGCGTATTGCAGATCATCAGACAACTAGTGGCGAGACTGGAGATTGGAGTCTGGGGAGAGGTTCAGGTCCAGACAGATGCTGATGCAACGTCGCAAATTCTAAGAGTGCTTGTTCAAAGAAACAAACCATTTAGATGAGAAAAATGGGGGGCGAGTAAAGTATTACTGGCCAGTTAGGTGCACAGCTAAAGCAATGCCAAAGCAAAAACTCAATGGCAGTGAATTTGACGGTGAGTTTGCTTTGCTCTGGCCACGAATAATGTTGTGTCCATGCCGTGTCCTGTGTCGTGGGGCTCGCGAATGCTCTGCGATTTAAGCTGGACATGGTAAATAGGAGCAAGTGCCGTTGGCAGTACCAGAGACGTCACCTCATGACCACTGAATCGTTTTCAGCCATGAGGCTGGCCGGGCTGTAAGGCTGCAAGGAGTCGTCGTCGTTGCCAGCCAGTGAGAGCTTTTTCTTTGTGCCAATATGACACGGGCCAAAGGGTTGGCGGAAGAGTGGAGGTTGTGGGGAGGGGGGTGGTTGTGGTGGTGGATTGGTTGGTATGGAGTTTGACGCAAAATTGCGCCACTCGGCCGCAATGGGTTGACTTGGCTAGGAGGTTACTCTGCACCACCGTCGTCTGCCACTTGCTCGAAACTCAAGTGGGCTGCTATGCATTGTTCTCTGGCATCCAAGGCATAAGGGACAGGAGACAGAGGAAAGGGGCCAGAGCAGGGGACGGTTATACCTTCGCACATTATACAAATACATATGCATGCATGTCTATGCATGTGTCCATGCACATATGTATGTTCTATATATATGTATGTATGTGTGTTCCATTTGCATCCGCACACACTCTACAGTCCGTCAGTCAGTCAGTGCCAATTCTCCGCATACGCTGAAAGTCGCGATGCCTATACACTCAGAAAAAAAATTGCATTGAAATTTAGAGCATCTCCTTGAAATAAAAATCACTCTTAAAACTATAAAAATTATCTTTTTTTAAATAATTTTTAAGCTTACGAAAAAAAATAAATTGTGAAAAAGAATATAAATTGGGAAATTTACAATTATAAGAAATTTACAGTATTTTTTAATTATTTCTAAATAAACGAAGAAAAAAACATATATTAAAATTACAACGCTTCTTTTTATAATTTTCAAAGATATACTTTTCAATAATATAAAATGTTGCTTAAGAGTAAAAATGATTCATTTTTGAAAACTTACCTTCGTTAATAAAGAAAATTAATTAAAGAAAATTAATAAAAAAAATATTGCTGTTTCGACTGCTACGTTAGAGTCGTAGCTCAGTAGGAACTCTCGGGTAAGTGTAGAGAATTTAAATGTACTGAAATGTATTTGAATTCTGCTAATGCTTAAAAATAACCAAAAAATAATATTGAAGGTAAAAATGCCTTATAACGCAATAGCGCAGTATATTAGACATGTTTTAAAATTTTCGAAAAATCAAGCATTGAATTTAGAAAAGAAAATTGCTGGTTTTAAAAAGTCGCAACCTTGCGTTTTAGATAATGCATTCTAAATAAAAGTGTGAACTACAACTACAACTACGACAGCCAATATCATTACATGTTTCTCATCTTTAAAAGTATTTTTCTCAAAAATTTGGTTTTTCTCTTCTACATTTAATAAACTTGTTACAAATATATTTCTCACTAACAAAAAAAAAAAATTTCTATAAATAGAAAAAAAATGATTTTTAATTTTCGAATATATTCATTTAAAAAAGCAGAACATTTTTCTAGTTTTAGGGCGATTTTTTTTTGCTGAGTGCATGGCAATAGCGAAGGGTTCGGGTATTTGTGTTGCTTTTGCTGTGGCTGTGGCAGTTGCCGTCACCGTCACCGTCAGCGTTGCTATTGCTTTGCCGCAGGGTGGCGACTGCGGATTTCAGCTGAATTGTCGCGGGGTTGCGCTCTGATTGATGTAGGGAGCCGCCGCAGTCCTTCTACACGTTCTGGTTCGGCTTGGCTCTCCTTGTCCTTGTCTTTTGCCTCATGTCCTCTCCCATAGACGCAGCGTTTGTCGCAGACGTCGACGCAGTCGACGGTAACGGTAACGATGCTGACCGCGCGACATGCTGCTTTCTATTTTGATGAAAATTTCGCGATTGTGTGCGTTCAACCGAAACCGACAGATTTACCATCATCCCCTTCTTCTTGTTCTGCTTCTTCTTTTGGGCAAGATGCATCCTTGTCCTGTGTGTAAATGGCTATAGAATTCAACTTTGCTGACCTGCTTCCTGTTCTACCCGTACCTGTGCACAGAACGCAACGCTCATCCCGGGTTTAAGTCAGTGGGCATTTTTTAAGCTCAAGATAAGTGTGTGTTTCCAACATACATATATATTCGTACACCGTTATTGTATTGGCTACACTCACAAAAAAATCGCACTGGCTTTCGCCATTCGTTTCAGCAGCTTAGAAAGAATTTTTTTTTCAAAAATTCGGGTTGGCATCTATACTTTTTAGAAATAATAATTGCTTAATAACAGGAAATATTTCTGAAAAAAAAATGCATTTTTCTTTTATTTTATAGAAATGCAAAATATTTCTAAAAAAATTTCAGGACGAATTTTTTTCCTAGTATATATTGTGTAGATATACGTTCTCGTTTCTCGGCATTTTAAATTTCTCACGTGGCTGGCATTTACTTGCACATATTCACATATTCACCCACCAGTTTCAATGCGCGCCAAATCGCGTTTTTGTGTTTTACATCGCCGGCGCTTTTCTTTCTTTCCTTGCACTTTGATTGTCTACAAGTAGTCGGCAAAGGACATGACACTCGAACAGGCCTGGCCCTTACCAACACCCAACCAGCCAACCAGCCTACAAGTCGACCAGCCTACTGCAGCCGCAGTGTTGACAATTGTGCTCTTCCTTTACTGCAGTATAATGAAACAGCAACGACGTCTGAATAGAGCAAGCGGCGTTAGGTAAGATACAAAAAAAAAAAAGAAAACGCTGTCCTTTAAAATCAATAGATGTACATATGCTTTTGCGCAAATGTCAACATACATATTCTTTCTTGCCTATTTGATGTAGTACCCTCAGAATCTCCTCGTTCTTAGACAAGTGGCAAAATCGAAATGACGCAGCGCTTTTCGCGGTCGGAATTCTTAAAATGTAGTGTACAATCTGGGTATTAGGTATGGTAATAATCCCGAGTTACTAGGATAAACATATACGAGTACAATAATAAGAAGAGTATCTCAAATAATAAATAAATAGGTGCAAAGACAAAACTCACAAAAAAAGTACGTGCTATGCTCATATTAAAAAAAAGTTCTTTGAATTTATATGTATTTAATAATAAAGAACCTATTATGTTAATTGACTGTGGATCAAATGACATCCATTACCTTGAGCAAAAATACGCTGCAAGCAATCCAAATACAGAAAGAAATTAATAAATGTAATGTTATACATATTTCTTTGAAAATTTTTAAATTTTAAATAATTATGAAACTAGTAAATCAATAGACTTTCGATAAGAAAGTCGTAGCTATTATTGCGCTCATATTTCGAATGTTAACAAAGATACATTCGAAAGAAAAATAAATATTTAGGAATTTATGTTAGACATTAAACACGTTTTCTAACCACGTTCTAAAATAGCGCCAAGCTGAATTGTGAAAATATTACCATATACGTTTTGACCCACTTCCAATCTCATAACCCATCTAATGTTAGGATAACTGAGATATCATCAAAGTTTGGCTGCAACTTTAGTTCGACAGCCCTCTAACCTCACCAACCCCTGAATTAGGAACAGCGGAATTATTTAATTCTTAAATAGCCAGCTCAGTAGTTTTCGTAGTTATCTTCCCAAGTACGCTTAAAAATGTATTCACAATGATGTGTATAAAGAGTAATATGAAGTTATGCATTTACCAGCGAATATTGAAGCATCTCCGATTAAATAACATATATTATTGATTAGCATCGAGAACCGAGTTGATCTAGCTATGGCCATCTATCTGTCCACATCTGTGTCTGTCTGTTCATCAGAATGAGCACAATAATATCGTAGACTATAAGAGATAAGTACTTCAACTTTTGAATATAAGCTTTCATTAGTTTTCCAGCTCATAATAACTATAAATACCGATTTCTGAAAACAATCAAAACCGCATTTTTAATGACAAATGCAGAAAAAACATCTCCCACCATATAAAGCATACATATTCTTGCACAACAAAGTCGATCTGATTCTGTAAGAGCTAGCGACTTAAATTATATATATATAAATATATCTATTTATCTTTCTAACAGACTGTCTGGCCATCTGCCAGAATTTTGTTGTCTTATTTGCATCGAACCACAGTTTTAAACCTAAATCGATGAAAATTGTTATATGTCCGAATTTTTACATACTATATCACATAGTTTCATAAGAGGAAATGGCCAATATATTTGTTCCCGTATTAAACCAATTTTTTACAAAGATATCCAGACGAATCTCAAAGGCAAATTGAAACCATACAAGTAACATTTGTTTAATACACAAAAACATAATAATAATACAAACTGATCAACTCCGGTTCTCATTTATAATCAGCTGTGGTGATCATTTAATAAATAAATCCAAATAATAGTACCTCATTTATTCTTTCGATTTATTCATTAAATTATCAAGGCACTACTTCCGCGAAAAAAAGACCGCTGCTAAAAACTGACTCAAAAAACTAAAAAAAAAATATAATACAAAATAAATTTTTTTTAAGTATAGAAACACAGTACAAATAAATTAAATTCAAATCTTTCATAATTCGCATGAGTTTCAAATGTATAGCCGACCAACAGATATAATTATTATATAATAAGATTAATTTTTCTAATTGATTCTCGCGGTAAATTTGGTTCAAATTATGGATATATGTGAGAGAGAGATATATGGTTTTATCGATTTACACTAACAGGTGTATCGGTTTGGGGAGGCGGAGTGGACATGGTGGTAACCAGTAACACACTTTGACAATTTTACTGAGTCTAGTTTAGTCTAGGAAGATATGCGAATTTCAGATTTTAAGGGCCGAGGCTCCTGGGAACGACGTGTGTGGGCGTGCTCGCAAAATGTATATGCCGATCTTTAAAGGCGGTTGCCAGGAAGTTACCTTCCAAGTTTGGTGACTTTATTCTAAAAAATTGCGGGAGATATGCGGTCTTATTAGATTTATCGGTTCTTACATACCAATCTTGACGGCTCTAACTCAACAACTGCTGAAGATAGATATTTAATATGTTCAGTGGTGGTGGGCTTGGGGGCGGCGGAGGTGGAGCATATGTCGATATTTCAAGGACATAGCCAACAACCTATCTACCAAATTTGGTGACTTTATGACTTTATCCTTAAAATTGTGGCGATATGTGGCTTTATCGGTTATACCGATTTCCTAGCCTTCTCCCTAAGAGTATCCAAAAAACTAGCGTACTTGCAGACGGACAGACGGACGTACAGCATGAAGGACATTGCACAAAACCATTATGAAAACATGTATAACAATTCTGGAGGTTTTTAATTGAAAGATTAGTCTAGCATGGATTTGAGGAAAAGCCCAATCAGACCAAAATAAAAAATGTTTATTATGAAGAAGCCAAACAACAAATGCATGAAAAAATGTTATTAGAGAGACAAATAAGTTTAAAATTATATAAATAAACGACTCTGAAATTCTTGCAGATTACTCTAAGAGGTTAAGGAATATATCCTTTTCCCTTTTGATCAGAACAGCTGGAGTAAATGAGAAAGGTGTTTGGTAAAGTTATCAAATATATAGAGAATAATATTTCGAGAAATATATGGTAAAGTAAGGAAATCATAATGAAATTCAAGCAGATGCCCGTGTCTGCTGTGTATGCTGGGTCTGCATTTAGCAAGCTGCACTGGATATGCAATCTATATATATGTGTGTGTGTGTGTGTGTGTGTGTGTGTGTGTGTGTGTGTGGTGAGTATTCACATGCTGCAGTTGCATTTGCAACCAAGCAACATACACACACACACACTCATATAGATGTAGATATACCCATTATGTACTTGTATACAGAGTCTTGGACGTAGTGCAATTAGCAGCTGATTGAACTTGCATATATGCTAGCTACTAACTCCTAGCTCCTGCTGGCATCAACCAACCAACACACCCACCCGGGCCAATGCAAGCAGAGCAACGTTCGTCTTGGTAGCAAAGAATATCTTAACAAAGCTGCAAGCAAAGCAGCGAGAATACATAAGAAGAAAAACTGCATCTGTCTGCGTTATTTGCGTTATTTGCATGTGGCTCGACTCAGCTCAGACTCGAACCAGGCATGTCTTGCCTTACACTATGCATATAGTTGAATTTTGAGAAAGATTCGACTCCTGCTGTCTCTCTCTCTCTCTCTATCTCTATTTCTCTCACTCTCTCTGTTTGTCCCTGTCTCTGTCTAACGCATACTCGCTCAGTATCTCTGTCTAACCAACGCTGGCAGAACTAAACGTAAGCATGTTGTCGATGTAGATGTGGATGTAGATGCGAATGTAGATGTGGATGTGGATGTAGTTGCAGCAGTGGTCAGCAGTAGATGGTGGTCAAAAATGCTGCGTCTGCCCAACGTTCCTCCGTTGGCTCCTCAATTGTTTCAAATTCTGTGTGTTTTCTGCAACGATGGCAACGAGTGGCAACGAGTGGCAGTGGGAGCATTTAGCTTAGATTGGAAGGACAACTGGCAGACTCGCCTCGGCCTGCACACGTTTTGCCTTCTTCTTCTTCTTACGCGGCGCAAACACACACACACACACACTAGCGCACACACACACACAGACGTACGCACTCAGGTAACGGTAGCTGACAAAGAGCTCGGACATCGGCTGGAATCGGCAAACGATGCTGCTTGCTGAGGTGGCCAGAGACAGACGCATTAAAACAAAGCAAGCTACGATATGCAAATCATAGCAGCAGCAGCAGCAGCAAAAGCAGCAGCAGCAGCGGCAGCCGAGGTGGAATAGAATGTTACGAAACGAAACGAAATGAAACGTAAGGAAATGGATGTAGAGGAGAGCAGAGCATAGAAGAGGAGGAGAGGAGTAGAGGAGCAGAATATAACAACTTGCGAGTGCTGCGGTTTTTCGTCTGCTCAAATCGCCTTAGCTTAGCACACAAGACCAAGGCAGAGGCGCAGGCGAGTCCAAAAAAGGGACAGGGCTTATTCGGACGTTGGTCGTTGGGCGTCGGGCAACTGGAGTAGGGTGATTGGACAGGTAGCGTCTAACTAAGGACGTCCAGGCCTAGAGCTGTGCAGCAGGGGATTATAAAGATTTTGCAACGTGTTTTTTGTTTCTCGTTTAGTTGTTGTTGTTGTTGTTTTTGTTGCTGTTGTTGGTATTTGCGCATTGCTACAAATTTTCATCAGCATTGCGCGTAAGCCATTCAAATGCAAACTGATCGAAATTAAGGGCGTGTGCGTAGTTTTCTGTGTAGATGCTTAGATGCTTAAATGCGACAGGTGCGACAGGTAGAGCTCATTGTCCAAATACGCAAACTGATCATCGCTGGAATATATATTCGTATTACCAATCCAAAGATTTATATACACTTGCCACTCAAAATAAACTATATTAAAAGTGAGCAAAAATAAATGATGTAAACCATTTTTTCTTACTATTAAATAATTTAGTTTTTAATCAATTATCAGAATTTCGGTGCAATATTTGAAAGATCATTTAATATCTCGAGCTGATTAAACTGGAGATCTTTAAAAAAATTATAAGGTGTCAATGATAATTAAATGGAATTACAAACTGCAATATCTTCTATTTTTACATGTATTAATTCTGCATTAGTTATTTAGAAGCATTCATAATTGAAAGTTAACGATTTATTTTAAATTATTTTTAAGCAACATAATTACTTGCGCAGTAAACTATACGTATATACCACAAGTCTAACGAAAAACCAAGAAACACGTTGCAGTCGGGCCGAACCGACTCAGAAATACTCTGCTAGCAATAGGTAATACCACCTGATAACAGGTGACACTGAACACAGGATGGGTATAGTCAAGAAGTACCAAGAAGTTTGCCTTTAAAATTGCTGTAGTGAATTTTGGGAGCGGGAGTGGGCGTGCCCGACAAAAATATTGGAGGACGATCTTAGTAATCTACCAGTAAGTTAGCTTCCAAGTTTGGTCACTCTATCTTTAAAATTGTGGGAGACAATATAGGCTTTGGCGATTATGGGCGGAGAAGAGGGCATGGCCATCAAATCTGTCGATTTTGTAAGGCAGCTACCAGTAGTATATCTACCAATTTTAACGACTCTAACTCAAAAACTGCGGAAGATATACATTTACAAATTATTAGGGGCGGTTGGCTTGGGGGCGGCTGAGGTAAGCGTGGAGTATGCCGATCT
This sequence comes from Drosophila hawaiiensis, assembly GCA_037043685.1. NCBI lineage: Eukaryota > Metazoa > Arthropoda > Insecta > Diptera > Drosophilidae > Drosophila > Drosophila hawaiiensis. Next base: position 198,412 of record JBAMBA010000072.1, on the reverse strand, counting down.
TTGAATGACATCGCCAACAACCCATCGCCAACAACATTCGGTGACTGTAGCCTTAAAATTGTGGAAGGTTTGCGGCTTTATCGATTTGAGAATATCGATGTTTTCGATTTCCTAGTCTCCTAGTAGACGTAACATTCCAATTTCCAAAACACTTTATCGAACCCAGGCAAAGACTAGTATACGTTCCAAGTTTCAGGTCTGTATCTCTAAATGTGTCGAAAAAGTTGCGTTCATACAGACGGACAGGCGGACGGTCGGGCAGACAGTAAGACGGACATTGCACAAAATCAATTTAGTACGATACATTTTTTATCAGAGCATAATAACTAAAAAAGCAAATAATAAAAATATTTGAATAAAAAAAATGTATGTTTATGTAACGCGCAAAAGAGAGCATCTTTTCCCATAAAGGTTTTTTTCCTAATCTTAATACTCAGTGGAGTCTATATTACCGATCTGGCTGTCAGTCTACCTGTCTTTCCATGACGATCTGAGTGCTTATACGCGAATCCAGTTTATTTTCTGTAATCGATAATAATCCCCTAGTCAAATGATAATGTCAAATATAATTTTTTAGATCACCGCTTTTAGAAACAGGAAGAAGCAGGACTTTAAGATTATATTAAAACAATATAAATAAATACCTAAATTTATTTCATTGAAGCTAATTTTTAATTCTAATCATTAAATTTAACTTTTAATATATTCGTTAGTGACTCGATTCTTAAATAATAAACAGGAAAAGATATTAATAAAGATCAATATAATTAATAACTAAATAAAAATATGTTTGTTTTATACATCAACTTTTCACTACCCTTATCGCCCTTATGTGGTTTTCTAAAACGTATATTTTATTTCTTAGGGATGCCCTTTGTGCATTTTTTCCCTCTTTAAAAATTCAAGTATTTCACTTATTTATTTTGAGGAATAGATTATCGACTACCTGATTGAGAGGAATTTAATCACGTCGCTTACCAACACTGTCTACGGAACAACAATTGATGGCGAATTATTGATTGATTGATTGATTGAAGTGAAGTAAAGCTACGCTCTTTTGTAAGTCACTACGAATGAATTTTAAGGTAGTGTAGAGGGGGTCATCTAGATTGGCATTTTGGACTAGGGTAGTCTCACTTCGTTAGACAGAGTTGTTAAGCTATTTGTACTTTGGCAAAACTTGTCTGTTCTCCAAGATGTTTTGAACAAACTCAGCAGTTACAAAGCTTTTCTAAGTTGTACACTTAGAAAATGAATCACACTCGATTTAAAAAAAAAAAAAAATCAATCAAAATCAAAAATCAGTAATTTTTAACTAAATGCCATAAGTCAAATATACGAAAAAGAATATGTGGAAGTTAAAAACGTTTCCTTAAGTTTTCAAGAAGGTTATTAATGATTAAGAAGTCAATTTATAAAGCTACGAATAAAATACTTGAATAGAAAAAAAATTGTCTAAAACTCAGCAATAAGTCATCAATCTTGCATCAGAAATGTTTTCAAATTAAATAATATACAATTTAAAATTGTAAAATACTTATGTTTAATAATTACTTAAATTACAAAAACGCTTAAATAAGAAATTTGTGTAACACTAATAAACAACAAAAATATTTTTTTCCAATTTCTTGAAAAATTGAGCCTAAATTTAAAAAAATATACAAAGTTTCATTTTATAAATACGTTTTCTGAATAATAGTATAAACTATCCTTGTCGCTAAAGGTCTGACAATTTTCTAAAATCATTGCGTTATTTCTGAGTGTATAGACTAATGTTGTACAATCGACCGACTTAGCTAAATTAATAACAAAAGGGCAGATCTCTGAGCAGATGGACTACATCTGAAATAGTTTGTCATATTCTGCACATCTTAGCTTTCTGGGAAGACAAGGCAAGAAAAGTGCTTTCCCTAACAGAGTCTGGTTATGTGTTGGAAATTAAACACACACACATGCACACACATACGTGCATACCACACACACACACACACACAAGTATATTTTTGTATGTCGATTTGAGCACGCGGGTTTTGAATCGACGGCACCGGAATCGAGCACGGACACGGACCCGGACCCGGACCCTTGTTGGTGACCAGCGCCCGGCCCCATGAGCCTTCATCTTTCAATTCACGCGAAAATTTCCTTCGCATATGTTGGGTGGGGGCAGGGGGTGTGGCTGGGGGAGGGGTGAGGGGGTTGTTGATGATGATGAGAATAGTGGGCGACGGTGACAGCGAGGCTTGGGTGAAAACGAATCGAGTTTAGTTGAGGACAACGACGAATTCGTAATTGTGCACACACACACACACACACAGACAGACACACACACACACACTAAGCCATTTCACACAGGACATTGGTGGATAGATGGTTGGTTGGTGGGTTGGTCGATGTGGTGGGATGGGGAAGGTGGGGTTGGCGCTGTTTGTATCTGGACGACAAATCGGCCGCTGTATGAAGGACATTCCCTGCAGCATCTGGCAAGGAGCTGGCAGATATTAGAGAAACTACGACACTCTGCACTGCTGAGCGAGCCGAACGAAAATATAAATTTTCGCTTTGCTGGACAATGGTCGCTCTGTCCGTCCGTCTGACTGCCTGTCTGTCTGTCTTTGTGTGTGTATCTGTGTGTGTATGCGAGTGTGTGTTCATATGTTTGTTGGTATTATTGCTTGGTCGGCTGGTCGCCCAGTCGTTTGAGTTTAGTTGAGTTGGTTGCTTGCTTGCTAGCTGGGTATTCATCTGAAGGATACATACACATATGTACAGTGGCGGTCAACATAATAGGAGAGCTGCAAATATTCAATACTTTTATAGCTCCTTTCATAATCCACGTCGACTCCTTGCGGCATTCTACTCTTCTATGTATTTACCTATGCAAATTGTTTTTCTTCTGTTTTTGGCGGATTTAGCTGGGCTTCATTCGACTCAGTTTGTGGTGATCAAATGGGGCGTGGCAAAAATTGCACTGCTGAAAATCGACACCTCCTATAAATCTTCAATATTAACAAGAATTTAAACCTGTCAAACAACAATTGATTGTTTTCCCATCGGGAAATGATTTCGAATTCTATTTCCATCGAAGCTTTCCTGGAAAATCATGATCTCAATATGACATCCCAGAGATAATAAAGAATTAGGTGGAACTTCAAGAAGTTGAAAGTCTAAAACGGAACATTGAAGAAATGGTGATCGGACGAATCCAAAACTAATTTATATGTGACCACCGAGTAAAGTAAACCCCAACAGTAACTCAGACGATCACCCAGCACATCATTTTTCTTTATATATATATATATATATTAAAACGGATAAAATTATGCTACCACACATTACTGATGAGATGCCATTGATTTAGACATTCCAAGAGGACACCGACTCCAAGGACACCAGAAATGGAATCACTGTGATGGGATTAAGGGGATGGTCTCCAGTTATAAAGATGGTTTCTAATGTTAATAAAACGTAAAATATCCAGCTTTGGCAGACTTTGAAATTACATCGAGTTCTGTAGAAATAGAAATAAACAAACATAATAACTATCCACACATCCAGACGAACCTCCACTTCAATTCCACTACTATTATTTTTAGCGGCTTATTTGTGTTAAACATAAATACTTAAATCACTAATCTTCAATATTGCTTGCTTGTTTCAAATAAAATTTTCACAATTTGACCGGCTCTCATTTGTGATAAATTTGAAGACTTTCTTTTTGTTGTTTTTTTCGTATTCTTAAACAATATTTTAGATATATTTTTTATCTGTTTGCCAAAACATATACTATTTTTTTGACCGCAGCTGTATGTATATATGAATGTGTGTGTGTGTTTGTCTATATCCTCCATACGTGACTTGCGATAAAGCAACTCAAAATTTTCGCTGCAACGAAATTTGCGCTAAGGATGTTCAAGTCCAGTATATGTGTAAGGTGTGTGTGTGTGTGTGTGTGTGTGTGTGCTGACGATGGATGAAGCGAACCCACCTCCACCTCCAACTCTAACTCCACCTCCACCACACTCAATCTTCAGCCCACATGCAAGCTAGCAAGCAAGCAGTCGGCTGGCTTTTTAGCAACAGGGTTGTGCTGCTGTTTCTTCTTCTTCTTCTACTATTTCTGCTTCTTCTTGCTGATGATGCTCTGCTTTAGGTAAAGCCTTATGTGATTATTGTTTCTGCTGTATACTGTTTGTATGTGTGTATGCGCGTGTGTGTGTGTGTGTGTAGAGATACTCATGCATATTTGTCAGATGCAAAAGCTATTCTTAGCGATTTCTCAAAATGCATCTCACAACTCTCGGCCAAAACACTGTTGTTGTCCTTTTTGGTTTTGTTATTACGCTCAACCGGCAATTGTCTTAGTCACTGCCGCTTCTTTCGGTCTTATCAAATTGCATTTGAATATGTTGCCCAGCATAGGGAGACATGTATATATAAACACATATATATATATGTAATATATATACACAGATAACTAGCATACAAGTACATTGTCTTTGCTTACCTAAACTTACACCCGAATCATATTTATATGCACCTCATGCACAGCAGCAGCAACATCGCCCAACAAATAGACTATCAGAGCTTTGGACTCTAAATTTGGAATGTACATATATCTCGCATAGCTAGTTGAAGAAACAGGTATATATATATATATGTATACTAACATAAGAAAGATTCATGAACAGACGATTCTGAGGTTTTCGTTCTGTCTTTCATAGATATGAACTTACTTAAAATTCCAGTTATAAATAACTAAAAAAAAACACTATTTTTTCCAATTTCATCAAATGCCATTTTTATACATACAATTAATACCACACACGCAATCTTTATAGAAATCGTATTTATTTTTGCAGATTTGCTTTTGTCAGATATTAATATTCAACTGAAAATTATCTGTAAGTTGTGATATTTTATTTTATTTCTAATTTTCATAATTAAATCAAATTTTGGACCAATTAAATATCCCCAACAATTTTATGAATATATATATCTATTTCTTAGTTTAAATTTCAATATTGAATTGTATTTTTATTTTAATTACGTTTAGTCACATTATGTATTTTTGTGTCGACAGATATCAGTCGACATTAAGTAAATAAATAAGTACACATTCGAAACGATTTCCATTCATTCAAATTTTATATTATATTATATTATATTATAGAGTTGAATAAGTTGAAAACGGTAAATAAAATTATGTTTTCTTTATTTCTTACTTCCAATTTATACACTGCTGACCTGGCACTCACATTCCTATGGTTATTATTTTTAGGATTTTTACATTAAAATTAATTAAAATTATAAAAAAAAAATCAGTAGGACGATATATAAGAGTACTAATAATTATTGGTATTTGTGTACTTTAATCTTTTCGTCTCCATGGGGTTAATTTTTTTATAAAATGAGAACAAAAAGCTGTAATCACATGTTAATTGTATATTCATCATTGCAACCTTCCTACCAATTTTCCAATTAAATGTTTGCAGTTTATAATAAATTCTTATATAGACCCATATAGAATTACGGGAGATACCCTGATACCAACACTTTTTTATATATATATCTAATCTGTAGGAAAGATTAAAGCATCAGAAAAATAAGCGGATACACATCGTATTCAATTACTTAAAAATAAAACAGCTTTATTTAAAAACTAAAACCTAATCTATAAATTGAAAAAAATTGATCTGATGTTAAAGAAATATCTTTGTAATCGACAAGGTGTTAAATGATTCCTCCATCGATAGTTTTGATTTGGCTGTGGTTTATCGATTCTCGATTTTATCAATTTCGTAACCTTCAGCACTAAGCAGACAACACTTGACATGGCATAAATCCAATACGCTCTTATATCTTCAATATCAGATTATTAAACGTTTTTAATTTTATTTTCTTCTGCCTTCACCATTAGAATATCAATATGTTATCACAAATATCAATTGACAATCACTTTTTTGAGTGTATCTTAAAAGTTTGTTCTGCCAATTTCCAACTATTTACAAGTGAGTTACCAAATAAATACAGTGTATCTCAAATTTAAAAAAAAAAATATATATATATGTAAGAAAATATCTTGAATTTTGTAAGAACTAGAACTAAAAATCTTTGACTGTTTCAACCCACCCTATTTTTCACAGTGAATGTATTCAGCGTTGGTTTTAGGGTATCTCCTAGTCGGACACCTCAGACTGAAGCACCTTTAATCATGTTGTTAACACTCAGTAAAAAAATAGCACTGAAATTTAGAAAACCTCCATAGTGAATCTTAACTCATAGCTTAAAAAGTATTTTTCGAAGACTACGGGTGTCTTAAAAAAAAATTGTTTTTCTCTTCTTAATTATTAGCCGAGTTTTCTAAAATTTGTTTTGAATGTCCAAATGCTTGAAAAAATGTTATTCCCGAAACAAGAATTTTAAAATAGAGTTGCCTTCATAGAAATAGATGGCTCTGCACGGATGCCTAGCATTGTTAACTTGAGGACAAACCGAGCGAGACGCGCGTGCCAAAAATAAGGACAGTTGTTCGACTCGCTGAAAACAAACACAAGTAAAAAAGGAGACAAGTCGTCGATTAACTGTAAGTTCCCGCGAAGGCAAAGATCACGACGAAGCGATAAAAACTTGAGACTTGAGCTAAGACTAATGACAATGATGGGCAGGCGACAAGCGATAAAAATCAGAAATAAATAAATAAAATTAAATAATAAAAAAAAATAAATAAAAACAACTTAGACTTATTAATTGGAGTGCTCATATTGTGCATATGCTTCATTAACACCTGTTCCCCTTTTGTTTGTTAACTAAAATTCGCGTTTATTTTTTGCGCTGTGAACTTCTACTTCATCCTTCCCCTCTTCCCACCCTCCCACCCCATGTACGTGTGATTCTCGCGGCGTTAATAAATGGCTTCATTCTCTGTCTCTGTTCCTTTCCCTGTCCTTCCTGTGTGTGGTGGTTTCTTCTGATATTTCTACATGACTTGTAACGCCTATACACATATACATACAAGCATACACACACATATATGTGCACACATACATGCATACATATTTATGCAGGCTAAAAAAGGGCCAAGACATTGTCCAGCAACAACAACCCTGCACCCCGCCAACAACTTTAAACACAAGCAAACACACAAACACACAAACACATGCAGCATTTGATTTCGCCCGTTTCATTTTCGCTTTACTCTCGAGCAACGGGCCCATCCATCCATCTATCCATCCGTCCAACACAAGCGACCGAAACAAAAAACTACAAATACATATGTACTTCTTCTGCTTCTGCTTCTTCTACTTCTTCACACACACATATACATGTACATGGGCTAAAGACTTTTCGACACGTATATAAATATGTGCATGTGTGTGTGTGTGCAAGATTTGAATATATGAGCAGAAGAAAGTAGGCCTGCTGCTGCTGCGGCTGTTGCTGCCGCCAAAAAGGATGTACTCCTCCCCCTCCCCGCTCCACAACACCCCCGCTAAGCGGACCATCCGATCGGCCAACCGCACGAACATTGCGTCGTCGTCGTCGTCGTCGTCGCTGCCTATGTGTCTGAAAATTGCGTGCAAATGTCTGTGTATGTGTGTGTGCGTGTGCGTGTATAACGTTATTGTCCAGCCTGATGTCCCTGAGAGTAAGCAGCGACGGCAGCGACGGCAGCGAGAGCAAGCTGCGTCTTCGTTGCCGTCTTCGCCGTTATTAATCATTGTACATTTGGCTGTCAACGAAAACGGCCGCGAATACACTAACACAGCGACAAAAACACACGGGCAGAGAGCAAGAAGAGTGCGCAAGAGACAAACACACACACGCACACACACACAGACGCACAGGCGTAAAGAAACGGAATAAACGACAACAAAACTGACCATACGAGTGTAAACAAACTCATACACGTGTACGGCTCTCGCTCATTCGCTCGCTCGCACTCACACACACATACACATGCACACAGAGGCAGTGACAGACACACGCACACATAAGGAGAAAATATAGTCGTGATGCGGAAATTCGCCGCGATGAAATAAAAATTCGCTCACGATATTTGTGCGCTCCGGTCGCACGCTCGCTCGCTCGCTCGCTGGCTGGCTGGCTGGAGTCGCGGTAGTTTGTCGCCGGGCGCTCGCTGTTTCGGTTCGCAGGACACTGTTGGACGGCATAGCGGTCATATCCTTTCCGATAGCCGGTCGCCTCAAACACGCTGCTCTCTGTGTCGCTGTCGCTGACGCTGTCTCGGTCGCCTTCGCTGTCGCGGCTAATTTCGCAATTTCCTTAGCGCATTCGCAGCTAATTGAGACAACTTTGAATTCCATTCTAATTCCAAATGTGTGTGAGAGTTGCATATATAAACAAAAGAGTTGTGCTTCCTTTACTTATTTAGAAATAAATAATTATAATATTACATACACGCAAATTAAAAAACAACAACCAAAAGGATTTCAAGTGATTTACAACAATTTCAATATTTGTGATCTTCACAAAAAGTGTTCAACAAACAAAACAAAACAATAAAAAAACGTAACTTTTAAGAATCGAAAAACATTTCTTTGCTCACGTGCCACAAAAAGGTTTGTATTAAAAATAAATATTTCATTTAAAAACAAAAAAAAGTGTTGTATGGTTTGCGCAATTCATGATAAATGTCCTTACTTTGCATGTGTGAAAAATAAATATATATCATAAAATATTCAACCTTTTATTGTTGACTCACTAAATTGCTTGGATTATTTACCTAATCGGGATTTGAAGCAGTAATTTGAAAAGCAGATATTTTAGTTAAAGTTTTATTTTTACCTTGAATATTTTTACAACGTTGAGTAGCAAGTGGTGGTGGAAAATCGTGAAAAACTGTTTTAAGAAACTGAGTTAGTTTTCAATCTGTCAAGCTCATTAAAGTGGACCTGTATGGCTTAGGTGTGTTTAACTTTATTAAATAAAAGTTTGCTTAAGTGCTTTTGACTCGATTCTTTCAGTTCTATATAAAGCAAACGAGGGAATTCGACTAGGAGATACCCTTTACCAAACTCGATCTACTATTTCGTAACTGATCTTTATCTAATTTAGGCAATTGGTCAATTTAATGGAAATCATTTCCAGTGATTTTATGGATATTGATAAACAACAAGAAAGAATTTATTTTAAATTTGATATTTTATGCTTTTGTTGACTTTCAGTTCGAGAAGGTTTTATAAGCTGATCCAGAATATATATTTACTTCTAATCGGAGTTGCCTTTCCTTCTTTATTTATTTAAAACACAATTACCTAATTAACTATTAGGAAGTATTTTGGTTTCTGATCTGTGAAAAGACACTTTTGTAGCAGACTCAAAACTCTTTTATATATTAGCTGGTAGATAAAATTATAATTAAATGATCTTAGAAGATATATGGAAAGTATTAACTAAAAATTATGACGTGTACCTCTTTCCACAAAACACTTCACACTATTTATAGAGTATTATTATCGTCACAAGTGTTATGTATAAACCAAAATAACCCTTTTGCTACGTAAATTATTTGTTTTTAAGTTAAACATTTCCCTCAAGGACATAATTTTCTAGATTTTGAACGCTTTTATGTAATCTAGTTTATTTATTATTAATAGTTCACAACAAAATGTGTCTAAAAAATACTCAATTTAAATTTAATATTAAAGTTACAAATTTAATGTTATAAAATTAAATATGATAAGCTAAATTACAATTTAAAAAATATATAAAATAAATAATAAATAAAATTAAAATGTAAAATTATCCTACATTTATTGCAAGGAAAAATGAACAAAAAATATTGATAAAACTTTTAATATATTAATCATATATACGATCTAAAAATGCACCATATCATAGATAAAAATTAGTTAACGATAATTTCTGGTGTATAATTGGCCAACAAAATTCCCTAGATATGCGCGAAAGGATAAACTCCTGAAAAGAATAATCTTTTGACTACTATATCAAATAGCTCTTTCTCAAATTGAAGCAAACTTTTGGTTTTGGCAATTCATTAATTAATTATTATAAAATGATTAATTTTTAGATGTGATTAAGAACTGCATGTAATTTTGGAAAACTTACAAAAAAAATAATCCTTGAGGAACAATTTATAAATTTTGTGAGCATTTTTAATGCTTCCAACAGCAAAAAAATCATCTTGTAAAAGATAAATTGTAAATTATTTAAATAAGTTGTGGGCCTCATACGAAATCATATATAACATAACTATATTGTTGATAGAGAATATTTATACCGATTTATACGAGACTTATTGATTATTTATCTATAAGAACAAGAGGTGTTGCTCTCTGTAGAATGAATGTGAGAACTATGGTATGATATGTGATGAAATGTTGTTAATTGTGTTGCAAAATTTGCAGCTGATTTCTTGAAAGAAAAAAAAAGAAATAAATAAATTGGCTCAATTAAGAAGGAAAAAAGACCTGCCGTTAATTCTGATTTAGAATATATAAACATATATTCTTAATCAGAAGGAAACTACAAATTGGAGACTTCTACTTGTATTCATTAAATATTTAACGACTTTATTTTTACAACCCTTGCAAAGTAACTACAAAATATTCCACACTTAATGGCATTTTTAAAACATCCAAATACTCTCACAATATTTAGTAAATGGCAAAAATTTGGAAACTCAAAAATAAACTTGATCTACGGATTAAGCCTAAAAACATGCTTCACATTGACAAGGTTTTAGCCTAAGGTGAACAGACTGAAAGACTAAGACTAAAGGCTAATGAGAGACTAGATCGATGCTGCTTTTTACAATGATTATTATTTTGATTTATTTAATGTGGACTAATATTAGTAGGCACAGAAAAATGAAAAAAATATCAAAGAAAATGAAATTAAATGAAAAGTAAAATTTTGTGTTTAAATTTTAATTAAGAAAGTAAATAATATTTACAAAATTTCATAACACACAATAGTATAATTCATAATAATAATAATAGTGAAAATATGAATATTACTTTAATACTCAAGACAAATAATTCCCGCATGGAACTCAACTAATCTTGTCCATAAAAATGAAATAGTTTGCAAAGAAGACAAAAACTAAAATCGACTAATATAGTAAAACTTTTTGGTGAGTTGCAACAGGTGCTTTGCTGCAACACACATTAATCGGTGGCAGACAAAAACAAACTTTTTATATCCATTTTGGTGTGACTCCTCTTTAAGCCATTCTATACACTTTTGTATTAGCTCAAATAGACATGAGGGAAAAAAATGCACTGCCTTAGATACATATGTATGTATGTATGTTTGTATGTGTGTGTGTATGTATTGGTAATTCACTCCGAATAGTTTCTGTCGTTGACCTGCATTTGGCAGACTGTGTGTTCTGTCCAGTCATGTCCAGTTCTGTCCCATCCTGTCCAGTCCAGTCCTGTCTGCTTCCTCCAAGTCTGTGTCTGAATGAGTTCGATACGAGGCCAAAGCGACGATAAAAATAGTAGTAAATACAATAAAATTATAATTGTATATAGGAAAAATCGCAACACACACACACAGAGATATGTATATAAATAATGGACGGCCGGCCGGCCCGTCATTACATGTGTGTGTGTGTGTGTGTGTTGTAGTTCGTCTGTAAATGTGTCTACTGCACACATACACACATACACTATAGATTCTTACATACTCCACACACACACACATGAACAAACTTGGCTGTAATTCTTTTATACATATATATATATTTCTTTCATCTTTTTCTGTTGTTACCAGATTTTTTTCTCATTTTTTTCTTTTATTTTTTTTCATACTCTGTCCCAGTTCGGTTGGTGAAAAGTTTAATGGCTCGCTGGGATTGGACTCGATGTGAAAGAGAAAGTAAAATTTCTTCTTTCTGCTCGAGCTTTTTGCTTTGGCCGTGTTGAATAGCAAAAAAAAAAAGACCTTGCAATTTTTATACAGTTGTAAAAGTTGTATTCAATATATGTGTGTAAGCTTTGGTGGCAAGTGGCATGTGGCAAGTCGACACAGTTATTTGCTACTCCATTGGTTATGAGCGTCTATGCGTGTGTGTGTGCGTATGTCTGTGTGAGTTGAAATGAAGGTTAAGGGCATAAGCATGTACACACCTGCACACACACATGTATATTTGTTTGCATCTATGTATTTGTGACCACAATCCGCTAATGTGACTAAGCCAATGAAATAATAATTACATTCAACGCATGTCATTTACTTATGCATATTACTTATATATATATGTATATAATAATATACATATATAATAATAATAATAATAAATATATTTATACATAATCTATTTTATTTAATGCTCACTAAAATTTATATAAATTATCAGGGAAAAATAATTGATAACACATTTAAGATAAATTAGCAATTATTAAATTCACCTCACTTCAACTATTACACATACACACATGCACACACACGCACAATTATAATATAAATAATTTATTTCATTCTCACTCAACTCAATTAAAACATGGCGAAAAATAATCAACAAAAAATGATGCTCAATTAGCAGTTGTTAACCTTAACTAGCCAGCAGCGAATTAGTGAATGACAACCCATTACCGAATTCATTCTGTATGCACACAATGTAATTAATTAATTACCTAGTAATGCACTTGCATGCAGAGTTGTATGCTACGGCATCCACGTCAAGCACACACTTGTCTGCAAGATTTCTTAAAATTCTTTAAACCTGTTATATATCCTAGACTAAGTATTCATGTTGTATATATAGTAAGCTTTATAAATATATCCATATTTGGGGGTGTAGTACAACTGCATTACAATAAACCCTCTTTGTATATAGAGTCGTATCCTATTCACCTCAATTATTTACACCCACACACACACACACACATTCACCCACACAACTTCATCAAAATATTTGCCTATCAATATTTGAGTAAACACCTTGCACACATGCACACACACATTTGCATTTTTTTTTTTTTGTATATGATTAACTAACAACGTTTTTGTGAACACTAATTGTTACTCTTCGTCCGAAGTCTCCTTTTGCTCAACGCTCTTAAGGAACAGTTCTTTCTCTTAGCTTTCGTTACACTCTTCCCACACACACACACGCAAATCATGTGTCGTCTTCTTACTTGCGAAACATTTGTTTTACATATACAAACTACGAGGAGATGTTGTGTACATGTGTGTGTGTGTGTTGTGTGCTCGCAAAGAAAGAAAGAAAGAAATCATGTGTCAGTCATGCGCAAAACGTGTTTTTCATTTTAAAATCGCGTGTCCCGCTCCTTCTTGAAACGGCTGCCGGCCAGAGTCTCCTTTGCATGCCTCGCACTTGATAAACGAGACGGCGACGGAGGCGGAGCAAATTGTCATTCGCTCTGCTCTGCTCCCAAGATACAAACCAAGCCAAGCCAGGCCAGGCCAGGCCAGCCATCATCATCTCAAGTCTAAGGCCTGCTTTCAGCTGTTCCAGGCTTGGCTTGGCCAAGCTGTTCCCATTCCCATTCGCATTCTTCCCATTTCTGCATTGCATTGCTGTTGTTGTTGTTTTTTAGTTGCAACTGCTGATTTTTGGGGGTGGGGACAGCAACAGGCTGTAGGCGATTGAGCATGGTTGGGGTCAGTACTACTGGGTACTGCAGTGCTGTGGGGTTGTTTTTTTTTTCTTATTTCGCTTTGCGAGCAGACGAGTAGCGGAGAGCTCCCCACGACAAAGTCGACTGGTGTCGTTGTAGTTGTCGCTCTCCCCATATATATATATATATATATATATATATATATATCTATATATATATATGCACACGAAGGCAGGTAAACAACAAGCCATAAATCGTTTCGTGGCTCGTGCACATCGCTTCGGGTCCCACTCGTGTCGCAGCCGATGTGACGACGGTGACGTTGGCGAATGGCTTGTTCTTGTTGCTTATTCGTAGATACTCGCGCGACTGCAATTTGGAGCAGGCGCGAACTCAACGCACCAATTAGCATATTCCATTGTCTCTATGTGTGCGTGTGTTTGTGTGTGTGTGTGCGTCTCTCTGTGTGTATGAGTGTGTGTAGATGTGTCCCAGCCCTTTTGATTTTTGGCATTCCAGCGACCTCGTCGACGTCGTCACCATCGTGCCACCGAGTATTTAGTGGCATGGGGCGTGACACAGCTCATTTCGCCGTGCGAGAATTTTTGATGCCAGTGTGTGTGTTTGTGTGAGTGTGTGCGCTCAACTTTGTATATTATATATTTTGAGTGTGTGTGTGTGTGTGCGGTTTATTTACATCTACCTCGCGACCTGTCCGTAAAACTTTAAAGCGCGACGCGATTTTATTGGAGCTTCGTGCGAACTGCCTCCATCTCTGCTGCTGCTGCCTCTGCTCCCACTGCTGCCAGTGCTGCTTGCTGCTATCGCTGCCTTTGCCTCAGTCACAACAACCCCAAGTAAAAAGTATATGGCGCGCGCATTGAGCATTTGGCTCTACATATGTATTTGGCATGTAGTCGCCGCTGACGAATGGAAACGCATTATTTTCGGCTATGTGCTGCACTCAAATATATACACACACACAGATACGCATACATATGCATATGTACATGCATTGCGTGATGCGTGTGCATCTTAAGTGTGTCACCAACCACAGTAATTAATTTCAACTCTTTTTTCTTTACTTGCTCTGCCTCAACTACGCCTTGTTCTTCTTCTTCATCTTCTTCTTCCTTATGTCTTGCAGCAGCTTGAAGAAGTTGGAGTCGACTCCAAGTCATGGCTAGATCGACTCGGAGTCGACTCTGGATCTCAGAGACTATAAGAGCGAGAGCGGGAGAGAGAGAGAGAGAGAGAGAGAGAGAGGGATTTATAATTTGGAATATCCTTTTCGGTAATTGTTTGTTTAGGTTAAGTTCAATTATCTCAGTTGTCAGCGATTGTGGAGAACCCCTCCAGTTGAAAGTTTAAATTATTGTGATCCTGAATTTGAATACGTTAAAATGCGATTTCTATAGAGGCCCTTACCTAAGCTAATTTTGATCATATTACTATTATTTTGACCACCGCAATATTTATCTCAATTCCAAATTGTTTCTATATGAATACTAAATGAGGCATTCCAAATTCGTTTCGAAAATACAGCTGTTATACTTTTGAGTAGACTCTGTTCACAAAAAAAAAATCATTTTATAGTTTACTTGCTGCAACTGTCCATATTAGATCTACTAGCATAAATATAATATGCTGCAATAAAATAAATAAAATAAATATTCAACTTTTAATTTTGTAGTTATATTTTAAATACCCACAACCATTTTTTTTTATCGAAACTTACGTTTCTTTAAAATTTCAAAAATAATGCTTGCGATATGTACATAAATACTTTTTATATGTATATATAAACAATAGTGAACAAATAATAGCGCGTTTTCAATTTATTTAAGTTAAATTAAATTTAAAAAAAAATCACTTTGCAAATGTGCAGTTATAGTAAGATATATAATAAATATAGAAGATGATAAATAAATAATTGATTGCCATAAACAAAGAAAATATATATAAATATATATATTGAATAGAATTCCAGGAGCAGTATTAACTTCAAATTAGATGGGGAATATTAAACAATATACTAAAAAAAGGTGAAAAAATTGTTACATAAAATAATAATAATATGCAACCAAATACTAATCGTGGAATAATACGTTCACACATCATATCTAGTTTTTATATATATTTTATAGCCCCAGAAAAAGCTACAAAAAAAGGCTTCACTGATTATTTTGACCGTCTCATTTGTGATCAATTTAAATACCTAAATATTTTTTGTTATTAGTTTTAAAGCTGTCATATACTATAATATTTTATATATTATATTATATTACTTATCTTCAGTATTGATTGCTTATGGTCAAATAAATTTTAATCATTTTTTAACTATATTATAAGTATATATTTATTCAACACTCCTTTCAAAATAGGCAGCTTAACTGATTATGCAACGCTTCCTTTTTTGCACAGAAATATATATTTTAAGTGTGTCTCCAACCACTGTAATTAATATCAGCTCTTCTCTTTCTTGTCTCTTGCAGCAGCCAAACTGTTTGATAACGGCTTAAAGTTGGATATTTCCAGCTATTCGCATATGAACATCCGCATGGGGACGAAGGGCAAGCGACCTTTGCGTAGCTTGACCCCTCGCGACAAAATCCATGCGATCCAGCGCATTCACGATGGCGAATCGAAGGCATCTGTGGCCCGGGATATTGGTGTGCCGGAGTCGACACTGCGTGGCTGGTGCAAGAACGAGGACAAGTTGCGCTTCATGTCCCGCCAATCGGCCGCGGACAAAATGTGCGCCGATGCCCTCGTCGACAAGCTGGAGGGAGGAGGCGGTGGCGGCGTCGGCGGAGGGGGTTCAGCGGGTCTGCTGGGTCCGCCCGAGAAGCGGCCACGGCTGGAGCACAACAGCAGCAGCGGCCTGCCACTGAATTTCTCGAATAAACTGAACTTCGATGAGCTGGCCTTCAAGCGATCGCCGCTGAACGGGCTCGACTATAGTACAAATAAGGGTCTGTCGGACATCGGCTACAATGGACTGCCCGTCGACTATGTGGGATTCAAGAGCAAGGTGTTCGGAGCGGATATATCGAGATCGGGACCAGCGGATCCCTCACTGAATGCGATTAGTCCGCTGTCGAGTCTCACCCATCTGTCCGGTCTTGGCGGCATCTCTCAGTCCCCGCTTGCGATCAGTTTCAATGAGCTGACCTCGAACCTGAGTCTACTGGCTCAGCTCAATCCCGGCCTGGCGGCCATGTCCGGCTTGAACAGCTTTGCGGCCACAGCCAACACTCTGCGCAATCCACAGAAACCAACTGGTCCAAATGGTCAGCAGCAAGAGCAGAGTCCGCGCAGCGAAAGCGGTGATCGGGAACGGGAACGGGAACGGGATCGGGATCGAGAACGGACTCCGGCTCTGAGCGTGAAGAACTGGGCCAAACAGAAGCCAGCCGGCAGCAGCTCAACAACAGCTGGGGATTGTGAGACGAATCTGGGCAGCATGAAGAGTCCGAGTCCATCGCTGGCACCTCTTCTCGTCGGCTGTGTGGCGCCACTGTCCGGCCTGCCCGACGATCCCCTGCTCTACTGGCTCAAATCCCAGCAGGCAATGCTCGGCTTAAACAGTCTGTATCCACCACCAGCAGCTGCTGCTGGAATGGGTGTGACAAGTCCACCCATCCGCTCCTCGACACCCCAACAAATGAATCCATATCCCCATACGCCACCCATGCCCTCGGCAACATCCCCAGCACCGGCACCAGCTGCGCCTGGCACGCTCGATGAGAAGCACTCGGCGTGGTACAATTGGTGCAAGGCATTTGGCGCCAGTCTCCACTCGACACTCAATCCGAATGCTGCCACATTGGCGGCACTGCAACAACATCAGGCGGCAGCAGCTGCAACATCAACCACTGCCCCAGAGTCGACGCACATCGAGGACAACATCGCCAAGCAGCCTTATGACAACATACTCTATTCCCAGCTCACCAAGGAGGCCGAGTCGCCCTCAGTACGCAGCGTGTCCTCCTCCAACGAGGCCCAGCCCACTGAGCTGGAGGCGGAGCCCGAGACGGATGCGGAAGTGCATGGTAAACCGGAGGACCTATCAGCGAAATCCGTGAAATCAGCCAGCTCCAGCCCGAGTCCGATTCTGGCCGAGTCCGTAACCCCAAATCCCGTGACGAACAGCCGTGAGCCGAGTCCTGAGCTGAACAGCGGCGCCGATGAGCCATGCAAAAATGTGCTCAGTAATATTATATATAAAATCGGTGGAGCCGAATTGGATAATGATTCGGAGGCGAGCTTCAACAGTGAGACGCAACAGCATCAGCATCAGCATCACAACAACAATGACGTCAGTGCCAGCAACAACAACAACAACAACAACTCGAATAAGACGGATGAGGAGGAGCGAGCCAAATACGCGGATATCGAGGAATTGGCAGCCATACGGCATGGTGAGAAATTCCTGCAGTGGCTGGAGAACTGCAGCAATCCCCGGGTGACAGCTGTGCAGCTGATGCAACTGAGGTTCCTCATCGCAGCCATCAAGTCGGGCAGCGATGCGCAAACGGATTGCGTCGATGAGCTGGAGGATGCCGTGCCGGAGGCGGATGCAACGAGAAACAAGACGCGTCGCCGCAAATAGGATAAACCGAAGTTGGCGCCACTGGAGCCAGCCACGGATATAGACACAATGACAATGGCGCAACGTTGGCTGCCACCACCCACCAGCTTGGTGGTGGTGGATGGGGCAACCAGTTGCCAGACGTATGCACCGGCCGTTTATCAATCGTCGGCAACGCTGCTCAGCTCACTCATCTTTCCCCCCTACGAATTTGTGCACTGTGACCTCGACGATGATCCGGATGACTGCCAGATCACCGGCGAATATCAGCAGTCCGATGAACTCAGTTCGAGCACAGACGACGAAAGTGTACAGCAAACTGACTTAGAATAACTAATTTCTTCCAACAAAACGAACAAAAACCCTAAATATATATATATATATATATATATATATCAATGTGTATGTGAAATGTATGTTTAAATTGATAGTCGTAAGCCGATCTCTGATCTCTCCGATTCACATTTAATTCGGTTTTATATGCGAGAGTCAAATATCCATGATAAGCTTAACATTTGTAAATAACGCAAAAGATAATTCATTCATTTGTGCATTGTCAGCTAAAATAATATTTATATATTTAATGTGTTTTTTATACATATACATATACATATACTAGAAAAATGTTGATTTGCTTTTAAGTTAATCACTTAGATTTAATGCGAGCTGCGGAGAGGGTCAGTTATATTCATGTGTATGGATTTGCTATTATATTCTTTTTATTACTATTATTATTATTATCATTATTATTATTATTAACTAAACTACCCATGCAAATACTACGTAATAAAATTTGCTCATAAGAATTTTACCAATTTAATATATCAGTAAAATATTGAAAATACAAAATATATTTATAATTGTAGACGTATTAATTTTGAAATCTTGTTTAATAAAACATTCGAATTAGAAAATTTTTATGAAATAAATCGACTATATTTTATCGTTTGTTTTTGTGGATCATAAGAAAAGTAAGCTTTATCAATTCGAATTTATGTACATATCGCAAATTCTACTAAAGAAAGGCAAAATTTTAACATTTTCAGGATATAACATTTTTAATTAATAAAGCGTGAAATAATAATAATAAATTTTAGCTGTGGCTATTTAAAATATAACTTCACAATTAATAGTTTAATATTTCTTAATTCATTCCAGCAAAGTTAGGATATAAACTATAGTTGCTAGTAGAGCTCTGATTAACAATCTCAACGTATAAATTATAAAATTATTTATGTTGGGAAGCGAGTAGAATGTATAATTAATCAGAATGAGAATAGCGGTGTACTCGAAACGAATTTGAAATGCCTTACTTTGTATTCGAGCTAGGAAGAAACCATTTGGAATCCGGATAAATACAGCGACGCTTAAAATAACATTAAAATGATTAGAATTAGCTTAAGTTAGTATCGGAATCAAAAAATGATAGTGAAGCAACAAATGGCGAAACTTGTTACTTTTGTGTATGTACAGAAGATAACTTATATTCCCAATTTTAGCTCTTATTATCTTTGAGACTGTCAGACAGATTGACATGGCTAGATAATGTTATGCGGATCACAAATATATCTTCACATTCTACGGTTGAAGATGATTCCCTCAGTCTTTTACATATCATTGCACAACATTATTATATAATTTTTCCCATTTTTTATATGTTCAGTGTTATTCAAAGATAAAATATCCTTGCAGACCTCAGTATACCTGCTGACATCTCAATTTCATTATAAATTTGAAAGCCCAACCGAGAATGGGACAGCCCTTAAATCTATTTTCTATCGTCCACTGCACCCAAACCAAGTATGCCAGAGACTTCATTTTTCTAATTATAATAAATGTATATAATTATAATACATAACATAAAAAACATTCTAGATAACTCTGATTCTTTTCAACACGAAAATGACATAGGTAAAATCGAATTGGTGTATTTTGTTTCTGAAAAACGATCCACCCTCAAGCTCTAAAATTTCAATCGAATACAGTAAAAAAGTTTGGAAAAATAATGAAAGCTGAAGTGGAACTTTATACTTTACGTAAAAGAATCGGAATCGGAAACCGAGCTTTGTTTTGAGTAATCTATTAAAATCCTCTCTTGTCATAAATAACAACATTTTGCAGTAGGGAACATGTCCTTCAACACGATGTCTTTCGATTTGCCGCTAAAAAATCAGTATTTATAACCTACATTAATATTCACCAAGCCCAGAAGATCTTAAAAAATAAGCTGTAAAATGATCCACAGAGATTAAAAGTGAGGAAATGTGGAATATTGGGAACACTATCCTAGGTTTATTAAAACTATGGAAAATCTAAATTATTATATTATTGGTATTGAAGGAGCTGTTAAACAGCTGTAAAAACGAGGTGGTCAGGTTTAAATTACTTTTTAGCATAGTATTAATTTGAAAAGATGTAATTAAATCAGCTTTCCAATATAAATAAGCTAGTCAGTGGAGTCATCCCCCCATCCACACATAAAAAAATTTTAATGACAACGAAAGAACTACTACCAAAAAATGGTTAATATACGAATTGGGTTGTTTAAATGTAAGTTTTACACATATTCAATAGTATTTCAGTGTATACACATTCCAGATTAGAATGATATGTGCCTACGGTTGTGACTTATTGATATACGTAATCGATTTTTATCGACAGAGAAAAACTGGAAAAAAAAATTAATAAAATCGATAAGCATTTGGTACACGAAATCTTGTATTCCAAAGTTGTCCATATTTATAGTTATAATGTCGCAGATCTGCTTAATCATACAGGCTAAATCAAGAATATGTGATGTTGATCATGAATATTAATACTTACGGGTCAAAGGGCCTATTATTAAAAATAAAAGTCTCTAAATCTATAAAAAAAAAATGAGCAGCTCAAAATAAAAGTAGTAGCATATTTGTAAAGCCTTCTAAGCTTTCCATGGGGCTAAATAAAATTTATGAATACTGTATATGGATGTATTATACTCAGTTTAGTAATTTATTGGAACATCCACATGAAAAAATACCCGTTCCACAGAGGTTGCGTATAAAGAAAATCCATCAAATTTTGGCATATTAATAGAGAAATCGATGTCAAAGATCTCGTCGCGGTCTCACAAAGTTCGAAACTATAGGTTCGATTTATTTTAACATAGCTTCAGAAATTCTTTATAGAGCATAGCCTGTTGAAAGGTTATCAGCTATGTATATAAACGAACCAAATTTCTTAAAATTAATTAATTGGAGATGAAAGTCATTTATGAAATTCAGAAAATAAGCTATTTTCAAATCTCCTTCTTCAAGGGCATTGGAAAAGTAACGATAAGAAATAGACAGCCAAACCTAATATACGACATAATTATATATTCGGTATCAGAGCATAAGAACTCAAACACAAAGTAACAATCCAAAGATGAAAGAATATTCAAACCCCAACATTTAACTTATCAAATATTATGCTTAAGGATACTTTATTTAATAAACTAACAGTGAGAAATTATAGCTACAGCCTGTTAATTTAATTCTATAAAAAAAAATTATATATATAGTTTCAATATATGGAACGAGTAGATACAGTGGGATTACAGTGCTGTTTGATTGCAACGCTGGCTAACAGATCTAACAGCAGCATTAATGGAAGAAGGAGAGTCGCAGAATAACAACAAAACGATATAGTCAAGTTCACCAATAAGAAGTCGTCAAAGTCCCGGGGACCTAAAGCTGTAAAGTTGTCGGTGCATCGAGGAAATAAGTCGTTGTTTTATAAAGTCGAGCATAACGTTGTTAATCCAATACTCATATTCACTGTAATATACTTAACGTTGCTAATCCAATACTCATATTTACTGTAATATACTTATAACTATCATTTTAATAATAAACAGGACATAATCAGTCCTACATATATATAGTTTCCAAAAGTTAACACCACGGTTTCAAATCGAAGCAGATTTTAGTTGTTTACTGCTAATCTAGCAGTTTTTCAGATAATTGGTAGCAAAAGCATGTCTTGTCACTGTCATTAAAAAGAAGCCCATATTATTTATTAAAACCTATCTCATCGATTTAAAGCAGGCAAGCGAAACCACAAACTGAATTGCATCTACTTCTATGAAGGCCACTAAATATGTTTCATTTGGACCACTGATTATTTAACATTTTCACAAGAGGCCCCGATGGCCCTTTGGGTTCCAAGAATTAAATTGTTGTTCTCAGTAACTAACCAGAAATCTTAAGATTTGGTGGTTAAAAATGTTCCTCTAATTTTCGCTAATGCTGTAACACCTACAAAATGGTTGAAAACCGATTCTTTTTTTTGTAACACTCAAAATTTGTATTGCCCAACTGCGACAAATTTCAAAACATCTTTTAATTTATTGAAATGAAGAATATTGCAAAATAATTATTTTGTTTAATAACTAATATTTTACAAGCGACAGAACTAGAAAAAGGAAACAAGTAAGAATGCTCAGTTCGATATACCCTGAGCATTGGTGTGAAATATATTTAAGTCTATCAAATTTCCCTTTTAAGGTTTTACGCACTCAAATGTAAGCATGCTTGGAAGTACTCCCATTTCGTATAACGTGTACATAACAGGGATAATTAATTTATTCACAAGCCTGTACTTATGACAAATGCGTGCATACACATATGTCTGCATTGACTCGACTGTTGATCCTGATCCAGAATATATATACTTAAAGGGTGGGTGGTACTTTCTTCTACCTGTTTCATACTTTGACTCAAAACCATAATAACTTTTTGTATCCGCTTTTAACGAGTACAGGTTATATACAAGAAATTCAGCAATGCGAACATTTTCAAACGAATAAGCAAGAAATAAACTTAGGTCATCTAAAGGCACTAAAAAGATAACTTGCATGAAAGGTGCAAAAATAAAATTCCTAGTAGGATTAATTATAAATTTTAATGAATATCGATTGAGACTATGAAAAGAGTGATTATTCAATTGAAAAAACCTTTGAAACTTTTTTATCTATGAACATTTCTTTATCAGATATATTTATTCAATTTACAAAACATTTCCAGTAAAATGATTGCGTTTAAAGACAATCAAAAATCAGATTTATATGTAATGGTATGTATATGATAAATAAATAAATTTGCTTTACGTTTCCAATCTTTAGATCGAGTCAATACAATACCAATACAACATTCGTGGATAACTCATTCTGATCTGCTCTGATATGATCAGGCTATCATAGCAAATAATCGACTTTAGGGGCTATGACTATGTTGTAGTTTTACTTGTTGTAGCTTTAACTTGTTAGAATGAAGCATTTTATAAACCATTTTAAAAACTAAAAACTAGAAAGATTTCCTGTAAATAATTTCAAACATAAGAAAAAAAAGGTCCTAAAATCAGAAAGGATATTCTCTAAACTAAACTAATGTTAATTGATGATATAAGCAAAAGAAACTCTAATATTAAAATTCCGAGTGCATCTATAAAAAAAGCAAACTTTAAATTCGTTTTTTTTTTAATTTAGGAAATGTTACCCTTCTTATTAGGAAAGAAAAACTTTAGCTAAAGAAAGACACAACTTTCCGTTTTAGAAATATACTTTTTGAATACGCTGAGTGAAATCGGACGGACAGACGCCGCTATATCGACTGGACTGCGGTGTGGTTTGAGCTTTGAAAAACGTTGTCAGTAATCTTTTAGATTAAGAGACTCTATCTCTACAACTGTGAGAGATTTTCATCAGATTGGCTTTAATTTGGAAAAGTTCACTCAGGGTTATTTTTTCTCAGTGTATTACATATTATACTGATTATAAAAATATTTACCGACAAGCCCAAAATCATGCGAAGCCGGAAAACTTTCTTGATTAAGATTGCCAGGTCGTTATAACCATGTCCGTCTGATGGTCTGTTCGAAGCAATGCACCAGTGTTAATCGATTCTTTATTAAACCTTCGAAATCTTCTTTGGGACAACCGAAATTATGTTACTTTCAGAAAACTTCTTCTTTTTGTTTGAAAAAATAATTCTTAAAATTAGACTGTTTTTTTTAAATATTTTTCAGAAATATATTTTCTTATTAAGAAATATATTTTTATCAAGAGTAAAAATGCAAATCACAAATTTAAAAAAGAATTCTTTAAACAAATAATGAAATAAGCTGTTTCGCGGTTATATTTTAAATTTTGCCACATAAAATTATATGCCTTTATAAATAGTCTAAAATATTTGTTTGTTGGTATGCTTAATAATAATTTAAGTAACAACAAAAGTAATGCAAGAATTCTCTGTTTACACACATAAAATCATCATCATTTACATTAAAATAAAGAAAATAAAGACCCTTATTCTTCGAAATATAATTTCTTAAAAATGAGATGAGCTGCACTTGACGCCAATGAGGTATATTTGAGGATTTTTCAAATCTCAGTTCGATTTGTTTTCCTTGTGCACTTAAGCTTAAAGCAGCCCATTAAATAAAGAACAGTTGATGGACTGCTCGATAGAAGTTTGCTCTGTCACATTTATATTCAAATTCTTACATGTTTAAAAAAAAAAATCAGATTTTCACTTTATTACAGTTTAATATTCACAAGAGAAGTGCAAAAAAAAGCGAGACTCCAAAGGAACAAATAAACTTAGGATTGTCTCAGGATTGCATTATTTAATATTTCAAATACTCTTTGGCGACCACATTTTATAAAAGTAACTTAGCATATTTGCACAAATACAAATAATATCTGAACTATGAGTAAGAAGATACAGAAAATTCTGAGTTAAATGAAAAACACACACCAAATCAAAAGAACTTTTTTCATAAGTAACATTTATCTGATTGTCTACATAATTTATTATCCATGGTAATTTGATTAATTAACTGCATTCGCAGAAACTTTAATGACTTTTAACTGTTGAAATATTTATTAATATTAATATTTATTAACAAACAAATTAGTTAACCAATTACAATCTAAACAAAAAGAAAAAATTATCTCTACCCAGAGAACACAGCCTGCTCAAATTTCAGTTACATTATTAATATAACAAATCGACAGATTAGTTGTCATAAAATATTATTCTGTTATTATGTGTCTCCAGTAAATTTGGAAGCCTTCTTTCATGTCATATTAAGCTTAATTTAAACTGCTCCTCCCGTAAACTCAGTCTGCAATTGCTCATAACTCGAAAGCAGAATGACAAAATAATGGAAATTTTTCACATTATCCTTGTGCAATTATTCCTTTGAGTTTTTTAGTTGCTCGTTATATTTTTTATCTAATCATTTTGGAGCTAGTGACTTTCCTCTAAAAATGTTCTCTTGCAAAAACGCATCTGGCGAACAGACAAAATTCAAGACTTTTTAACCAAATTTTAAGAAATTTGGCCCTTATATAATGTAAAGATAATAAAGATTATAATAGGAAAATGAAACTTTATAATGAGAAAAGATCGCAAACAGCATCACACTTCAATTTTTGCCATACTATCCCATCCACATAATGAGTTTTGTTGCGGAGGGCATAGAAATAGTAACTATATATATTGGAGTCATCTAAATAACATTTTTATTGGCAAAAATGTATTTATTTATTATTATTTCCATTTTTAAGTGCTCATTTTAAGCTTTTCCTTGAGTTTTTTTATATCATATAATCTAAATTAGCAGGAAAGCTCGATCAACAAACAAGTGCTAAAGATAAATACATATTCTATTCAAGTTGAGCCACATTTTGGTCATCATTTTTTCAACGAACTCGAACAAAAAAAACATACACCGATTTTAGAACTATAAATTTTCCAAAGAGAAAAGGAATTGTTGCACAAAGATAATGTAAAAATTCCGTTATTTTATCATTCTTATTTTGAGTAATGAGCAATTTGAAGGAAAATGTTGCACAGGGTGTGCTATTTAAGTGGCGAGGATTGTATATGCAACAATGTTAATCATCAACAGAAATTCAATAAATTGTGGGCTGCTTGAACTGAGAGAATTAGATCAGGAACAACAGTCCGCTGACAAGAGCTCGCTGCAATACATAAACTCACCGAAAGCAAGGGTGTGCGGGTAGCTAAATTGCCAATTAAGGTTCCTCTAAACTCCTAGATTGAAAAATATTTTTGTTTTAAGAAAAAAAAAAAAAGAAAACGACTCTGTTGGTTTCGTGGTCCAAGAGGTATTGAACGTTGAGTGATGCCGATAGATTGATGTCGATCAAGAAAATATATGTACATATTCCTTATGAGGTCAGAGATAATTTTTTTTGCACTTTACATAAAGGATTAAAACTTCATGATGTTAAATTTATATTTTTGAACTTTGAAACTTGCATTTTCAGCTCAAATCGAAACATTTATTTCGATAATTGCCCTTTCGAAACAATTTTGTGTAAATAACAGAAATAACAATTAACAGTTTTCGCATCAGCGAAAATCTAGTGTGACCAGTTATTATAGAATGATTGGTTTTTCATCCTTTCCCGGAAATGGCCACATTTTCTCAGTTATTTATAAGACGCCTTGTAATTTGCGATAGTACAAAATATTTCCGTTTCCATTTTCAAAACGGACGTTGAGGCGCAAAAGCGAAATTGGTTTCGTTTGTTAAAAATAGTCAATATTTGATGCTCGCGCTTTCAAGCGTAAATGGAAATTTTCATTTAAAATAAGAGCAGAAATGCATTTGCATTTAGATTTAATCTTTTCAGTATTATTATTTTTTAGATTTTTGGCGAACACATTAATGCAAATTAACTTACAAAGATGTTTTAAATAAATATTTTGGCCTAATATTGCATTAATAAGTATGGAAAAATAATTGTACGGCCATACAGAGCAAGTTGAAATTAATTGCAGATCAACTCAGTTCGAAATCAAGGTTGACTTGGTATGCAATACCAAGATATGCATGCGAAAACAATTACAAGACAAATACAAGTTGTTTACATTAATGACAATTTATAAATAATTAAATACAAGCATTAAGCATATAAAACACAGTCGTCAATCCGACTAAATGCTGACTGCATACAAATCTGCGAGCCTGTGTCCTATGCTCTCATAGCCAGGCTTCGCATCCTGAAAGCGGAGACGCGAACCACTAAGCATTTATTGTTCGAAAAGCCTTCTGCGCACTGTTTTATTTATGAGCTGAAGCCCACCTTTGTGTGTATGCGTTTGTGAGTCTTCGCCCTTTTTAAATTTGCTGAAAATATTGAAAATCGACGGGCAGCAAAGATTAAAATTGTTCCTTAAATTTTCGCACACAAAACGCAGCTGAGAATGTCCCCAATCGATCAAATCAGGCAGCTCTTAGACGTTTTGACGCCTCTATGACTTGAGTGCCTAGTGGTTCGGGTCTCCACTGTCAACATTTCAAATTTAGTATGCAGTCAGCTTTAAGTCGATCTGACGCCTCTGTGTTTTGTACGCTTAGTGGTTCAAATCGCCGCTTAAAAAGTTTGATCTCTTTTTTACCATGAAGTACAAAAAATATTATATGTACTTTTACCTTTAAAAAAGTACCACAATAATTAAAACAGCTCTAGTAAAGATTCCACCCAAAAAATGTTAAATTGAAACGCTAAAAAAATGTTGCATAGTTTGCAACAGCCCAAAATGAAAACCAAAGATTTTCGTTAAAAATGAAAACGGAAGAATATTGCGGAAATTGGACAGGTCCACTTTTAGCGTACAAAAAGTAACAAACGAAAATAAACAGGCATACAAATTAGTTATTTCTTATAGACTACTTCTAATTTGACTCACGAAGTGGCAAATCTGCTATAAAAAATACTTAAAACTCACTGGTTTCACATGAAGAGGCAACTCGCTCTTCAAATAAATACTGATTTTAACTCATTTATGCACACTGTTTGGAAAAGGTTATACAATGATATTGCTTATTTCGGAGACTTACCAAATTTATTGGATCATCAAGCGGTTCATATCGAACAAAATCTGCGACAAACTTAGCAATTTCCTCAACGCTTGAAATGAGTTCTGGATAAGCAAAGGCAGTCGGTCTTATCGTAGTACAAACGAATTTCTGCAATCGAACAAATAATAATAAATATTAAATACATAATATATATATGTATTTATTTATATACAGCTGCGAAAAGAAATAGGACCATAAGAAATGTTTTCAAAGGTGTCCTTTTAAATATGCAAGTTTACTTATCACTTCGTTTTTAGATGTGGAACAAGACTACAAACTTATTTTAGGCACCACTTCCAAGCTATTTAAATTTTCTTAAATTTCAGAAATCGAATGAAAAAATGTGCAGTTGTAATTGGGAAACTCAGAAATAAATAAACGATTTTTATAAGTGCAAATTTATTTGATAGCACTTTTCGCTTCAAATGAAAGAAATTGAAATAATAAAAATATATATTGAAAACAATTAAATACCTATCTTTATCGTATGTGGTAATACCAAGCAATGAAATAAAAAACATTATTTGAAAAAAGATGAAATTATTTGTTTTTTTTATCGGCAACAAAATATGTCATAAAAGTGCTGTTTTTGTTTCTCATAAATAATGTATAATAAATAATTAATAATAAATAGAAAATAAATCAAATTATTTAAAATATAATAAGTAATAGATAATAAATAATAATGAATATATAGTTAATGAATATATATATATACCTGCACTTTACACTCGTTGGGCAAGGCCAAAACCAAAGCACGACGCCTGGGATGATTCAGCACAAACTGTTTGCGAAAGTTCTCCGCGTAGAGGAGCAGAAGGCGCTCCTTGGGCGACAGCTTGTAGTAGGAGGGAGGGAAGCATTGCGGGCTGTCCTCGAACTCGTCGGTTGTCTCGGGAAAGGAGAGATCAATTTTGCCAATGTGCAGAGCCGGTTCTCCTTCGGATAAACTCAATTCGCTTTCGACATGCTCGAATTCGGACTCTTCTTCGGCCTCTTCCATCTCCTCTTCAAACCCAAGTGCTTCAAGTTGTTCTTCCGCTCGTCGTTCCTCGATTTCCTTCAGTTTTGCGGCATGTTTGTTCGGGTCTATGGTGCCTGAGAACTTTTTGTATTTCTGAAATAGTATCTTCGGCATATTTAGGCTGTTTTCCCTTATTTTTCTTTGTGTTTTGTGTTCGCAACAAAATTGGATCTGTTGCTATAACAACATTTAAATTTGAACAATAAGGCAAGGAACGTAATTATTTGTATCTGTATGTATGTAAATACATAACATAGCAATCAGCCTTTAAGTGTCAGCGTATGTATGTAAATTCATAACGCAGCAACCAGCTTTTATATGTCGTCGTCCACAAAACTGTTATACGAGTATGCCAGCATGTGTAAATCAAAGTAGTTAATATAACAAATATGTGGGCTGAGTGGATTTGGGCTATTACAGTTTGAAGAAACTGTGCGTCCAAATATATCGCATGCTCTTTCTCTGTTATACTCAACGAAAGCCGAAAACAAAAACCGTTCGTGAATCCTTATTATATTTTAAGATTTTCGTTCGTTGAACGAAAGACGAAAACTTTCTTTAAGCGATTTCCTTATATTTGCCGCATGAAAAGCTTATACAATGCTATATCTCCTATTTGTCAAATTTCTTATGTATATATGTATGTTTTTTGTATATATAATAAAAATGATCAGACAAACAATAGTTTTTAAAACTCAGCTCTATAGCAGTAAGTTATTGTCACATTGCAAAAGAATCTTGTGGATTAGAATCTTAAAAATAAATATTTAATATGCTTAACTTAAAAATACAGAGATGGCATCACCTTAGTTAATCTTTGTTACATTTTCTGACAATTTCTGCAGGTTTATAATCTAATAGATGGCGCCACACTTTTTTAAAAATATTTGTACGTTATTAATTTTTGCGCATTAGACATATTAGGCCGTATTCTGCATTTTAATATAGTTACTTGAGTTTCAGAGCACTTAGCTACTTAATCCAATATTATCGTTTCTAATTGGTTACTATTCTCCCGTATATGATTATGCTACACATTTAAATCTGAAGATGGCGCTATATGCTTAATTTTTCAATATTCCAATTTTTATCTTTGTTATACGCCCTGAATCCCTTGTCTGGGCTACTCAGAGCACTGGCCATGCCTCAGTCCTAGAAGGAAAGACAACCATCCCTTCAAAGACAGATTACTGCGTGCCAGTAACACAACGGGATACCCCCTTCAGCACATACATCCCTCAAAGGGAGGAATGGGTTCCGACACATTAGACCGGCCAAGATAGCGAAATTCATCTACGCATCCGGTTGGTCAAATTTTTAATTGTTGGAAATACTTTTTGAGGGCACGACTGTAGGAGGAAATACCCCCCTTAGACCCCCCTTCGGCATCACAACGGGCCAAATATGGTCAAAGTGTGTCAGCCCTTCTGGCTGACAGCCACATAACCTAACCTAACCTATACGCCCTGAATGTTTGGGAATTATACAACTTGATAATTGTGTTTTACAGAAGTCATATCAGAAGTCATTATAGTTTCTAATTGGATAGATATACTCTCCTGTTATGCATTTAAATCTGAAGATGGCGCTTATCAACAATTTATCAGTGCTCTAATTTTGTTTCAAAAGAATCTCTATAGAGTCGAAAATGCCTTTTTGTATGTTGAAATGAAATTATTTATTTAACAGCCTATGGTTGACCTAATATTTTTTATTCCATAAATTCACATCCACCTTGCAATAAAAATAGATGATAATACTAAGTTATCTAACTGAATGTAAAGCAATAAACCAATTCTTCTAAAAAATTTAATAAACTTAAACAAATCATGAAGTGGATTTCCAAACCTTATAATTTTTGTTATTATATTTTATTTATTTTTTATTATTTATGTACATATTACTGTAGCAATAACACATAGATGGCGCCATCTGATACATTTTCTGTGTTTGGTCGTGGTACGACATGAAGTGTATGTCATGCGACTCTGAAACTCAGTCTATATAATATGTAAAAGACTTAAGTGCTATAGCACTCAGCAATGACTTAATGCAATAGTATTGAGGCGGCTTGGATAATAAATCTGCTATAGAGGTCGCTTTTAGAATGCATGTGAATAAATCCAAAGATGGCGCTTTATTAATTATTTGCTGCACATTTTCTCAATTGTATGAAAATCATTAAATATTTTAAATTCGTGGTTCTATTCGATGAGTGTGTGAACCACAACTCATTCCATCTTAACATTCTCAAAAGAAAAAATATGCCATCAGCAGCATAAGCTTAAACTTAATGCCGATATTCGTGCATTTATCATATAATTAAAAATTCTTCGTTCTAATTTTAAGAAAAACTAATTCGATTTTTAGTTTCACTTTCTTTTTCGAAAGCAATGTTTCCAAAGCTAAAACAGAGGAGATCGACAAGA
This sequence comes from Drosophila hawaiiensis, assembly GCA_037043685.1. Classification (NCBI taxonomy): domain Eukaryota; kingdom Metazoa; phylum Arthropoda; class Insecta; order Diptera; family Drosophilidae; genus Drosophila; species Drosophila hawaiiensis. The sequence goes on along the minus strand of JBAMBA010000072.1, from coordinate 166,876 downwards.
AAAATTGACTAGAAATGGGACAACAAAAAATTACGGTTTTAATTTGATTGCCAAATTAACACATTTAAATAAAGTTGTTGAAAAAATAATAGTTTCCGTACAAAGGCTTTTTTGCTCAGCTAACTCAAATTAAATAAGGTACCAGATCTATCCGAAGAAGGCATCAAATGTGAAAACTATGAAATGTTTTGTTATTGTGTTGTTTTCGTACCCATTGCTAGCAGTTTTCTTCGATGACCACGGACGAGATCTAAGATTTCGCAACAGGGCAGTCGAGATAAATTAAAAACATTTTTCTCGTAATTTTTAATGTTTTTTTTTTATGAATCTAGAGAAGAACAATGTTACGAATTCTGAGCTGTTCGATTTAATTTATACAGTATTTATATATATATACTTTATATTGTAGAGTATCTACTAGTCGATCTCTCTCGACTAGATCTCTCTTCTTATTTTTAATTAATAATTTAATAATATTCCAGTTGAACGACAGTCTGCACGTCGGCATATCGAAAAGAGATTTTCTTTCTTTCTTTTTACCTTGAACCCATTAAAAATTGTGAATAAATGGAATAATGGTTTCGTGCAAATGTATCTAAGGTCTCAGACCTCATAAGGTATATTCTCGAATGAAATCAAAAGTCCAATCAACGAGAGACTTCTTCATTTTATTGATAACTGTTCCCGTGTTGCGGTATAAAATCTGGCTGAATTTTAGAAAATCGCCCTGAAATAAAAATCGCTCTGAAAACTAGATCGTTTTTCTTATTTTTTGGAAAATTTTCTAAATATAAGAAACAATTTCTTAATATTAGAAATCTTAATCTTTTGAAATAATCTAAGCAACAAAATTGAACTGATATTTAAAATTCTTTAATTAAGAAAATAAAAACCCTTGGCGCCATAAATGTAGTGATCTTAATCAATTCAGGTACTTTTTTTCTGAGTGTAGGCTCTATGTTTATTTTAATTAATAAAGCTGATTGGTATTGTTCATTATTATTATTTATTTATTTTTTATGTGTTGCAGGCTAATCGCGAAATAAATTATAATACATATGCAACTTAAAATGATGTTGAAACTTAAACAAATTTTAGAGAATTGAGTTGGTTTTAAAAAAAATTAGATTCTTATCGCTTATAGTATCGAGTTGGGTGGAGTTAAATGCCAGCATTTGCACACCTATTGCACAGTCCTCAGACCAGTACTATTTATAATTACTATTTAATTGTAATTAAAATAGTTTAATTATTTAAATGAAATGGTCGTTGAGTGGACTATGCAACTTGGTTTCCTCACTTTCCCGTTCCCATTGCTTTCGGTTCGCCTGCAGAATGAGATCCTGGAAGGAGCCATATTCGGAGTTTTGACGGGATTTGGCTGTGAGGCTGACATCGCCTTCATCGTATGCATAATCAGAGTCCGCATCCGAGTCCATCGATGAGCGTGGCGTCAAATCCGAATCCGAATCCGAATCGGAGTTATTGTAATCCCCATCCGCATCTCTTTCTCCATCTCCATTGAGTTGCTCAGCTTGGTCGTTGTTGTAATCCGATCGATCAATATTGTATTTTTGGTAGAACATTTGCAATAAATGCTCGATCCGCTCAGAGGACATGTCGGATACCATGTTTAAGGATATCTTGCGACGAGCTCGCTTCAGCGGTTTCAGTGCATTATTTCTCAGTTCAAAATTGAAGGTGGTTTTCAGCGTCCTTTTCGAACTTTTCAAGTCAAAGCCAACCAAAGCACGCAAAAGTCGCTTAAGCTGATTACCAAAACGTTTACTCTTTTTAGCATTGGTAGGCAATGAGTACTTTGGGTTTTCCAGGATGAATCGATTCAGCAGCTCCTTTGTGCCCTGTTGATCCTTTTGCGATTTGAGCAGTTCAACTAAAAATGAGAACAAAATGTTTAAAAATTTGTAAAAATTAAAAAAAAAGAAACAATTGAGAACGTTGCTATCGAAATACTCTGATACCAATAAGTAAATTCATCTGATAACAAGTGCCACAGAAAAGTGTGGGTCTAGCCAAGAATTACCGATCCTTAAAAGAGGTAATCTAAGTAAAGTTTTCTATCCTCTAAGGTTTGTTGTCAAATTGCGGTAGATATAGGCTTTTGTGAGTTTTGGTGGTGAACAAAAGTATTAGAGGGACTTCCTAGTAATCTACCTTACAGTTTGGTAACTGCAGCTTTTAAATTACGAGAGATATAAGCTTTTACCGTTAATGGGAGAGAGAGTGGGCGTGGCCCAAAAGTATGTTTCAGCCTGTTGAAGGATGTACTAGAAATATATTTCGGTGACTCTCGGTTTAAGATTGTGGGAGGCATGCGATGTTATCGATTAGTGATTCTCGATTTTATCGATAAGCTATCGCCCAAGAGAATACAAAATTAAAATTGCTTACCTTTTTCATTGGATAATCCAAGCGCATGTTGAAAGACTCCCCATTCATCGTTGCGACTGTTGAGTTCCTTTGCAGGGGAATTAACGGTATTCCTCCTAATGTAAAATCCCAAACAGTTGTGCTGTGTGGCACAAAACGCCAGTAGCAATACACGTAAATTCAGATACATATTGAGTTAAGCTCTTGCTGCTTGCACAGATCAATTGCAAATGACGCATTCGTTGCTGCGCTCTCAGTTTAAATAGCAAAAAAGCACTTGGTGTTAACTGTAAACACGACGGTAGTTGAGACAAAGTCAAAGATTCACACCAGTGTGCGAGCGAGATGGACAATTGATCGAGCATTGCTCGCTTTGTTTTTCTTAGTAACACTTAGCGCAAAAGTAGCGGTAATTAAAAGGCAACCAGTGCAGCTAAATTATCGCTGATCCCACTCGACTCGACTCAGACAGGTAGCAGTCGCCTGGCGGCTGCGACGGCAACCGCAACTGCAACTGAGGCTGTGGCTGCGTCGGCGACTGCGACTGCGACGGCAACTGCGGCTGCAGCTGAGTTATTTGCTATACAGGCGAGAATCAAAACGCAATTGTGTCGGCTGATGATGAACAGCGCTGCCGATGCGACATCGGTGCGCCGAGTCGCTGAATGAATGTAATAAGTAGGTCGCACAGCTAAGGTAGGTAGGTAGTCCACCGTTAGTTTGCCTCGTTCGCTGGTTCGCTTGTTCGTTTGTTGGTTCGTGCGTCGCTTTAAATGTGAAAGGAAGTGAATATAAATCCTAGCGCCAGCCATAAAGGGATCAACTGCCTTGGCCGATCTGCTGGCAGTCTCTGATCTCTCTGTCGACAAATGTGTCGCTAATAATGGAATGTGCGTGTTTTTATTGATGCTATATAAATAATGTAAATGCAATTTTCAGTGCACGGCGACACACACAAAAGCCAATATGTAATTATCCGGCGCCTATTCGCATTTTTATCCACACACCTAATGGACATCCAGATGTCGCATCAAGTTAGTCGAGAGTACCCGACTAAGAGATACCACAGAGAGATACACTGTACGCAAATCCATTCAAATTTTATACCTATAACTTTTATATTATCTTATTTATATTATTCATAAATCATCGCTTGAAACTTAAACTTCAGTTTTAACATAAACAAAAATCATATTTAATATATTTATCAACAGCCAGCTATATTAATAATTAAGCCAGAATTTCTAACTATATAAACTTATATACATATAATATAAGTAGTATAAATAATAAGAATTTCAAATTTAAATATTCAATTAAAAAGGCAACACAAATTTTAATTTTAATAACTCGTTTAGCCTCTGAGATCAGCTGTCATACATTGTAATTCATAAGTAATTGGCAATATCGACTGCACTGTCGAAGCTGATCAGTAATGTGCATGTGTAACTTCATCCTTATCGCCTTTTTAACCCTTTGTTTATGAATACAAAACAAAATCGACAAGACGCTAATGAATTTAATCGTTTTGTTTTAATTTTGTTTATATCTTGAATAGAAAGTTTACATAAAATTTAATTTAATTTTACTACCTTAGCAATATTACACAAGGCACTAAAGGAAAGGGATCGATTATATGGATAAAACTTGATATGTATTTGTGTTATGCTAATTTTTAAAAGGCTTGATTCCAAAGTTAAAATAAAAAAAAATTTTATTTCATTTTTTAAAAAATAGTTGGAAATAAGTATATTTTAGGTCTTATTTTCATTTGAACACAGGCAAAGTTGAACAGGTATTTTAAATAAATTGTTAATACACCTTATTCAATAGTGTTTTTTTAATGCTGTTCAATGAGTTTATCGAGAGTATTTTTAGGTCGAAACTAAGAAAAGTTTATGTGATGTATTCAAGAATGTTAAAACAAATATATCTTTTAAATTTCTTGACTCAATCTCTCTTTAAATTGGAGTGTACTTAAGGTACATATATAAAAATAGGTACTCATGTAGATTTTGGCTTGTACTCAATAATTTCAAGTTAATGCGTACAAAATAAACCAGTTAAACAATTAATATTAAGGATCTTAATCATGTTAATCACAACACCTTCGGAGCTTAACTAAGCTCATTCAACACCTTTTATACACGTTGCATCGATGTAGAGAATTTTAATATTAGCGACATATCAAAAACTGTGGTGATTGATCCGATTCCAATAATTGATGATTGATTGAAAATGAGTTAAGTTAGTATGAAACAATATGGTTTTATATTGCTGTTCGCTATAAAGAATAATAAGGGACATATGTTTAGAAAATCGATTTAATAAGTTGCCCTAAAAACCAGAAAGTTATTATAGATTCCACAAATTATTTCAACATTTCTAAACCTCGTAAAATTAGCATCGATTGAGTCTAATCAACAATCCTACAAATATTTTTGTTTATATTTTCAGAAATAAGTTCGACTTTTAAGAAATATATGCTTAGTATTTTCAGTCATTCAGAAAAAAATCATTCTCAAATAGAAATACTTTCTCGGTTAATATTCTATTAATAATTCTGTAAAGATAAGACCCCTAAAAGAACTAATTTTAATTGTTTTCAGGTAAATCTATACTCGAATTCAAAAATTAAAACATGGGTTCTAGAAAGACAAATCTTGTCTTTGGCGCCAAAAGAATGGCGATTGGCAAAAAGTTTAAGGCAATTTTTATGCAAAACCGTTGGTTGCAATTAGAAATCGATTTAAAAAAATAAATAAATTCAGTTTGAAATCTCAATATCTTAAATGTAGTCTATGGGATTTGTCACTTGATTCCGATCAATAATATATGGGGTTTGGAATACTTTCCTCTGCCTTTATGTCAATTTTCACAACTTTGTTATATCATTTTTTACTAGATGGAGCCAAGGCTCCATTTTTGTGACATTTTTCGGTCCATCAGTCTTAATAGAAAATCAAAAGAATAGAGAAAATATATATAAATAAATATATTATTATGTTATGTATTTTTGAAAACTTTAACAATTTCATTGAATATGGTAGTAAATACTATTTGCTCTCCTAAATTTATTTGTAATAAAGCTCTTTGTGGCAGTGCACAGATCCTCCGTGGATTGAAAATATCCAATTGGGTCCTACAATTTCTCTCCGCTGAGATTCACAATATTATAATAGTTGTGGTCGGGGAAACGCTCCAATTCGATATAGTCCATCTCAGTATGAAGTAATTTATCCAACATCTTTATAATCTCTGCGAATGTTGGTCGCTCATTGACGTCCTGCGACCAGCAGTAGTACATAATATTGTACAGCTCTCTTCGACAATGTTCAGGTTTCTCCAGACGGTAGCCGTCCCTCACCTACAAACGAGTGCAAAAATTAATTAATTAAAAATGAAATGTATTAAATGAATTTATAAATTGGGTCACTGATTGAAATTGCATTCTAACCTTGCGCATAACATCAGCGGCCGATATGCCCGGGTATGGCGTGGAGCCAAGTGTCACAATTTCCCACATCAGTATGCCAAAACTCCAGATATCTGACTTGACCGAGAATATGTTGTCGTAAAGTGATTCTGTAGCCATCCATCTTAAAAAATCACAAAATATGAATATGTATTATATTAGTATTAACATATACTATAAGGTCTTGGAAAAGTTAGTAAATAACAACTAAAGCAAATATTACCTACCCTTGCAGATGGAAGAGCATCTGCTTACATATACATTTAATTATAAGATCATATTAAGACTTTATTTAAGATAGCTTAAAAATTATTTATTAGGAGTGGAATAAAAATAGCCTGTTCGTTTCAAATATTATTGTTGATGAGGTATCATTTGTGGTTTTGTGCCTAAACATTTTTTTGTATAATTTTTTATTTTTTGCTGAAACTGACAAGGTACTGCAACTTGATCATAACATTTATAAGAATTCTAGTCAAATTCATTCTGATTATATTTGATACTGTTTGAATTAGATTACCTTATTGGCAGTTTTCCCTCGCTCTTGCGCTCGTAGATCTTGGATGTAATGATATCTCTCGCGAAACCGAAGTCAGCCACTTTGCATGTGTGATCCTCGGTTATTAGAATATTACGGGCAGCAAGGTCACGGTGAATTATCTGTAATGGAAAATGCATTTCGCAATATTTATAAAGTTCTAAAAATCGATATGTATATCAAAATTGATGCTGGTAGGAACTAAGATTGGATCAGTTGATTTATATTAAATTTACATTGCTCATTCGCTCGGCTTAAAATATATTTATTGTGTTAGGGGTAATATTAGTAATTTTTCCCTTATGTTTTCCTTAATTTTTCAGCAATAGCTTTTTTTAAATCAATATTCTGAATCCGTTATTTTTTATTTCAAGTTTTTAGAGGTGAACTTGCGGCAGTCGTCATAAATTGAGTAAAAGACCACTGAATGAGTAATGTCTTAAGCGACAGGCCATTAATTAAAAGAATCATAATATTTTCTTCCCATTTTAAAATTGTGTATGAAAAACGCCTGCAAAATAATGGTTTTAGTTTGACATTAATATTGTTTAATAAAAACGACTTTTGTAAATTCCGGTCGTAAATAAAAATTGACTAAAATTCGAAATATTTTGCTTATCTATTTAAACAAATTCATAGGTATCAGAGTCTACAAATCTAGAGACACTAAATAAAAATAAAAATTAAATACCTTGAACCTATACTTATAAAGTAATTATCCACTGTTACTCACCCCGCGGGAGGTTAGATAATCCATTCCCTTGGCAACTTGATACATAAATGATGTTAAGTCTCCTGAAGTCAGTAAATTTGATTTTCCGTGTGTGTTTCCATAATGCCTGCAATATTGAAAGCAAGAAAATGTCATTAATCAAATACATTGCCGAACTAAGAAGTACAATAATAAAAAGAGCACAAATTAAATACACGGATAAAAGATAAACTTTTTCTATTTAGGGAAAAGTAATTTTTGCGACATTTAGACTGTTTATTTTATTCTACAGGTTCAGAGACTTGCCTGTATTTTTTCTCCTTATCTTTTTCTCTGCCTTATAAGCCATTTACTTTCCTTATTAATAAGCTACTACGGCCCAAAAGTTGTAGGCTTGATTTGTTTTTTTCTGGATTTCCTCAATCTATGCCATACATTTTGGACCATTTTACATTTTAATGACCACCGATTTATTTTTATTTTACTTTATATTTTTAATTTATTAATGTTAAATTTCTTTATATTTTATTTAAATAATTTGATATTTAACTTTAATTAAAAAATAAAATCAGTCAATGTGTTTTCGCTTTCGTATTTTTATATGTTCTGTTGAAACTTAAAAGCATTTAAAGACTTTTATTAAGTACAATTTGTTGAAATATTTATAAACTCTGACACAATATGAACACTAAACTTGACAAAACAAATCGATTAATTATTTTGCGGAAAATACCAAGGACAACGACCTAGATTATATTTATGAATATTGTTCTGAAAATCGAAGGTATTTATAGAATTATCTATTTAGCGATTAGTAAACAAACGCCTGCTTACCTTTCTGCTCGAGAGTTTCTTAAATAAGTTTGCAGCTTTCCACGAGTCACGTATTCGAGTATAACGAAAGTTGGATCCTTATCTGTGCAGCACCCCAACAAGCGTACAACATTTACATGGGGTTCCAGCGTCTTCATCACCTGAAACAGCAAAGATGTCAATATGAATCGCCTACTTGTTTTTATTTATTTATATAAAGGAGGATAAAAAAGTCGTTTATTTATTGAAACGGTTTTAAAACATGAAAAAGTATGTCTACTAGGAATAGATAACTTAAGTTCAGTTAAGTTGCGTTAAATAAAATTTGTAGCCAATAAGAATACAATACGTAGACGCTTCGAATTGGCAAAAAGGTATCTGCAAGACATCTGAAAGAGCAACAGTGTGGCCAATCTAGCCTTATTTATGTCAGTTCGCGCGCTTTTTTAATTGTCATCAACTGAAGGCGTTAAAATATTGCAGGATTCTATTAATGTGTCTATTTGACACAAAGCATTGATTCAATTTTGCAAATTATTCTTTTATTAATTGCTCCCGCGAGACTTTTTGGTGAATATTATTTTAAGCTATGTGTTGCACAGCAATTGCTGTCCGTCCGTATGAATAAAGTTAGGGTATTTCCTTCTGCTACTCAAGAAATTCAGATTGTATCTAGTGCCGCTAATACAGCCTTAAAATGTAAATATATTCGATACCCCTCGAACCTATCGATAGCACACCCTGGATCCTATCGACAATATACCCTTTCACCCGACGATAATTCTCGTAAGGCATTCCCATTTCGAGGCAATCTAAAACAGCTCCTCGAAATAAATTTTAATGTTGTTTATAGACAACAAAACACATTAAAGGCGCAGGGATAAACTAACCCTTATGGGTAAATTTTCGTTTATTCGGACGGTCTGTCAGATAGCTAGAAAAATGTCACAAATTGGAATCAGTGCATTTATAAAACATTGTTTTAAATGCGTTCAATCGTATTATTCAAAAAATATATAGCCTTAAATTCTTTGGCAAATGTATTTTTAAGAGCTTCACCAAATCTGATGGACCACTTGAAACCCACCTGAAATGTTACGAAAAAACCATTTATTTGGTAGTTTTGCTATTTCAAAATTATCTGCACATTTATTGAAAATATCGCGGTTCAATAAGGTTTTCAGCAGAATACCAAGGATTGATTCTGAAATACAGCATTTCCAGTTAAAACAACTATTTTCGATTTTTCGATTTCCGTGAAAATAACTACTTTTATATTAGATTTTTGTGAGATATCACAAAATACATAAACCATATTTTACATAATTACACTTGTATCCAACAACCTTGTACTTTAAATTTTTTATCTGTCTATATCTGATTGTACTCTGATTTCAGAGTATTAGGCAGTCGGTGACCTACTAACTTATTTAATTTGGATTTAGTAACCGACTTTACATGTGATTTGGCATAAATTTGTGGATCGCAGCATGTAATTTTCTATTGTGAAATTAACAGAACAGGGTATTTTACCATTCATGAAAAATAAGACTTGCAAATAAAGCACGCACATTTTAGTCTCTTAACAAAGACTAAAACAAAGCAGACTACTTAGGATTGGTACCATTCACCAGGCAGCCTTTTGAGCTATCCGGGTCATTACCAGGCCTAATCAATGAGTCCTGCGAACAGCTGAGTAGGACTCCAAGGTGTTGCAGTGCGCAAGTCTGTTGTCAGAGAGCAGAGAGTCACAATTACAATTGAGAACATATTGTGGGGGAATCATGATTGTACGCAGCAACAGGAATCAGTTTGTGCCGAGGTGTCAGAGGGCGAGGACTCGTTTTTATTATAAAAAAAAGGCAACTGTGTTGTGTCGTTTTCGCTGATTCATACATTCGAGTAATTATGCGATAACTTGAGTCAAAATCATAATGTCTGCGGACAGGCAACGGTCTCCGATTATATCGTTCCTAATTCCGGTCTAAATTGCATTTCTTTAAATGCTGGTGCGTTCATATAATCTACGATTAAATAATGTATTACTTGATAGGATGCGTTCCACTTTTATTGACAAGTCGAGAGTACAGCGACTTCCTGGCAGGCCGGAATCCAGCCGTAGATTTTCAAATTGAATAAATAACACATAAGCTGAGAGACTTGTTTGCATAGAAACAGAAAACAGAAAACAGTCAGACGGAAATGTCGAACCAATATTATTGATGCTAATCATAGACGTAATGGGGTCGATTATGTCTCTTTCGAAACGTGACACATGTCATGTCACAAGTATGTTCTCTGTTTATATTTATGTATTTTGCATATTCCCGTGCAAATAAGTTTTCATTTTGTATGTATGTATATTAGGGCGGAGAAAAACTGACAACTGCAGTTTTCTTTTCTTTTCTTTCTGTTTTTGCACCTCTTGTCTTGATTGCCGATGGCCGTTTAGGGGATAAACATTATTTTTGCTGATTGCTGTCTTCATTTAATTAAAATCTTTACTAATCCATCGATATAATAAATTAGTAACAAACTACACTGAGAATTTAAATTACAGATTAATTTTAGCTGATTTTTTTTTAGGAGAAATGACTCTTATGTATACTTTAAGTTGTCAAAGTAATTAAACAAACATATATCTTACCTCCAGTTCGGAAAGTAGGTCCTTCTTTTCAACTTCTCCAGCGCTCTCCTTTAGTGTTTTTACAGCAACAGTTGTAACCGCTCCAGAATCTGCAAGTTCAAAAAGAAAAGTAAATAAATCAGCTGTTCCTGACAAATAAATAGTTCGATTATAATTATATTCGATTTAATTTTGGTTGCTATATTGGAGCTGTGAGCAGTTTAAGTCAAAATTTAATCCAACTTGTTTGAAGTATTATTATGCAAAATATTTTTTTTTTAATAATTTTTCGATTGTTTATATCAGAGCTACCTGCTTCCGACATGTTATGTAAAAGAGACTTATCTATTAACATAGCAAGTCATCTTGAATGAGCACTTTATACGAGTATAGCCCAACAACATATTTGGAATAAAGTTTCCGTATTAGTCTCCGAGATCGACGCGTTGAAAAAGACTTAAATATGAATCAAGAATTTAAAATACTCTACCCATTGTCATGTGGTTGTGCGTATATTATGTAATATTAGCTGTTATTGAAAATTTTCGAACAAATCTGTTTTAAGTTTTACAAAATGTTGTTAAAAATTTGAGTTACTTCCAGGTATCACCACGAATAAAATATATCTGTGATATATTAGTACAAGAAATATAGTTTATATATTATATATATCCACTAACTTTTAATTGATTTTACATCTCTAATAGTAACTTATTTCGATTATTAATTAAAAACGCATAATAAACTTAAAAGTAGCATTAAATATTCAATAGCTTACCATCCATGTCGGAGGCTTCGCAACGCCAAACTTGTCCGAAGGCCCCTTCTCCCAGTATGTTAAAGAACTTTAATCGGTGTCTGGGAAATTCCCATTGATCTTCCTTGGGATCGGTGCCAAGGCCACCTTCTGCCAAAGCGGCACGACCTGTGGATAACCCAGCACTCGGGCTACTTTGACCGACATCGGAGGGAGACATAGAAGCATCAACGCTATTTGCGGGATTTGTTGATAGCTGGCTTGACTGCTATGTAGGAATTGTTCAGTTCATTTCCCATTATAGTTAGAGAAGAAGAGTTGATTTCCATATTGTCAGTGTAGAGAAGCGGTATCGAAAATATCGGCGACGTTGTCAGTATTCAAATATATTTGTCATCCATTGTTCGGAAAATAAAAATGCAAATTGTTTGAATATATGGCGATTTAACTCCAAACAATTCTATGATTTGATTATTATATGAACAGCAGTGAATTTGGAATTGATATTGGATTCTATATTCCTATATTCTGTAAGCAAGCGTGCATACAAACGGAGATAGGTAGACTGAGGAGGGGTTTTGATGCTGATCATGAATATGCATTTTTTTTTTAGATACATATGGGTATAAATATTCATATGAATATATATATATTTATAAAAGTTTTGTCGCAACCCTGATTTTATTATGTTAAACTGTCTGACTACCTGAAAGCGCTGATTAGCAATTTTAACCACAAAAAGGTCATATAGTTTTTAAAGTTTGACTAGAGCATTCTTACCATTATATTTTTATTTTATGCGTTTCGCCTTTTGTAAGAGGTCGGTTGATATGTTGCTAAAGCGACATATTCCTAGGGCCAGTTGTGAAAATATTTTCGAATGCGGTATTTAAAAATTCGGATCTCGTTTCAATATCTATGGGGAATTTATTTATATGATTTGCGAAAGCACAACATTTTTTCTAAGCCATTTTCAAAACGGATTTCCAATTTGCGAAAGCACAAACTTTTCCTATTTTTAAATTTGATATATATTGAGTAACTTATTTTAAAATGGAAATTTTTGCGTAAATTGGAGCACGCCTAAATATCTAAAGCTTTATAAGACTTAATAAAATGCTTTAAATATGATTTACCATTTTTTTTTTTAAATGTATGCAGAAGTGAGCTTATTATTATGATTATGATAAATGTTAAATTTTCGTTAGTTACCGTTATGGCGAGCTGTTGCTCACGCTCCCAGGGCACGTATCGGTTGGCGAAGGCGACCGGTCCTTGCCACTGTTGCAGGACCATCGAGTTGCGACTGTCATCAGTGAGTGTGTTGCTTGCATTCGATTTTTTGGCCAGCTCTTCCTTCTCGGTGGCCTTTTTCAGCGTTTTGCTGATGGCGCATAGGCGACGGCGACAAAGATAGCCAAAAATGGCGGCAACAAATGCGGATATGCCGCAAATTAGAATAATAAATGGAATCGAGGTAGACTTGATGGTGAATAGCGTTATGGTGTTCACATTGCTGCCCTTTTCATCCTTTGATTCTGTGTCGGTCTCTGTTGGTTTCTCTGACTGCGACACTCCCTGCCCCTGTCCCTGTCCGCTTGATCCATGACTACCAACGGGGGTCAGTTTGGTTAGAGTGGAACTCCTCGTGGTCTGAGGCTGTTTAGACGTTTGCGTCGGCTTAACATCTATTGTATTGCCTTCTTCTGCCTGGTTCACAGGCGGTGTCGATATGGGTGGATAGAAATTATTATATGCCGGTAAAATGTTTGCCGGGAAACCTGGTGGCAAATTGATACTCGGCCTTCGATTTGGCAGGCCATTTCGTATGGACTGAACTCCGGGCAGCTGATCAAACGAGGGTAAATACTGTGAAATATTCTGCACCACATTCGATATTGAGGGCGGTGAACGGGATCCAAAACCATGGAATCCATTGCTTTCGCGCCCTCCAAGTATGTTAATAAAGACTTCGTTTTTTGCAATGTAGCGTCCATCCGTGACGGTTATGTAAATTAGAAAATTTTCACCAGCCTGCAAGAGAAAAAGTGAATATCATATATAAATTTACTAATTAAGATACGTATGTGATAAAGTAGTTAGGTCAGATCAATCAGTTTGCTGCAGATAGCTGCTTGAAATATTTGTTAGCAGTACAATTTCTGATTTCAAACTTTGTGATAACAAACATTCTGTTTAATTTAGGAACTATTATAAGTCACGCAAGTCCAAGGCGACTAGGTCTCTATTCTAACAGAGAAGTTGTCGCAGCGAAGGCAAGTATAATAATAACCTTCGATCGCAGCTCGACACACGAGGTCGAACATTTTTCTACGCGCTGTCTTTGGGTCGCTGCTTTCCCGACCCGAAGCGGAATAGGACCCACGATCACAAAAAACATGCAGCAGGTTATTAGTCGATTTGAAACCTCTATGTATTATCTACTTCGTGCCATTACTTATAAGCCCGACAGTTATAAAAATATCTTTATAAATGATATGCGGAGCACGACGGAGAAGACGCCCACAACATTCTGGAGTTTCAGAATACCATTCAAACATTACTATTTGAATGCCTTCAAACTAGCTTTCAGATTTTAATGATCGAGGTTCTATTCGTATGTTAAATTATTCTCTAGATATTTTTTTTTCTCAAAAAGTCCCAACGTCTTTAACTATTTTAATATTTCTAATTTTGCCATACCCATTCGATTTTGAATTATTGTATGTCTTCGTAATACTGTGTGTGTTATATTGTATCATTGTGTGTCATTGACGACATTTTCGTGACGAAAATAATTCTAAAACAGTAAAAAAACAAAATATATTTTTGGAATTGTCGATTTATTGAAAGCCTTTCTAATTTATAGGAATTTTTTTCTTACATCTAGAAGTTATTTCTAAAAACAAGAAAAGTTTCGAGTTTCAGGGCGATTTTCTAAAGTGCATGATGATTTTTTTCTGTGTGTACTTTCAAGTTTTGGCATAGGAACAAGAATTATCAGTGCAAGCAGTAATAAACCATTAACTGAGCTGATTGTATACATGTAGAAAATAGCTTAAGCTGATGTATTTTATGAATTCAATGGGTTCTACTTACGCGGCCCGCTAAACTTTCGTTGAGGTAGACGACACCCGTATCGGCATCGATGCGAAAGGGTATTTTGTTCGGTGTGTTTGCCTGCTGTTGACTTGAGCCGGGAGCGAGGAATCGTGGTTCAATGCCGAATACCAAACTATCGCCGTCGGCGTCTTCGGCATGCACTCGGTCAATGATTTGGCCAACAACTTCGGCTTCCGAAATTCGCCAATTTCGCTCTCGGACATATAAAATTGGCGGCGCATTCTGCTCCTGTGCAATAGCTGTAAATAATTGGAAATAAATTATAAATAAATAATAATGAGAAAATCGATTTTCAAAACTTCTGCGAAAAATTATTTATTAATTTTCTTTTATAATTTACAAAAAATAAAATACTCTTTTTAGAACTAGTTTTGTCATCACTCAAAAGCTTTATTGTAGTACCTAACTTGAGGTTGCGAAAGGGATAGTATGACAATTGAATAGAGAATTAGAGAAATAAATTCCGCTCATGAAATTGTCATATATTTAGCTCGTGGAACCTAGGAACAAAAAATTTTGCTGAGATACAAAGACTTACCTAAAAAATTACCAAAAGGTCACAGTTGGTGTTAAATTAAGAAAACACTCACACTTTCTCCTGTGATTTGTTTACAAAATATTTGGAAACAATAAAATTGGCTGGATTACATTTGCATACAAAACAATATAATATAAAAATGATTTTGTATATTAATATTTATAGTTATTGATTTATATTAATATTATATAAGCAAATTAAAATTGAAAAATAAAAGAGAACTGCAATATGGGTTGCAATGGCCGTAATCATCTTATTGGAACAGGATGCTGAAGTGGATTAGGTGCCGATAACCACAATCAGAATATATATATTGTTTTGAGTTAATTGTGTGGACTTCAGTTTTGACGTGTCAAAACCGGAAAAATTAAAAAAATTTTGATAGCGGTTTTACAGCGTTGTGTTTTTTTATTTTCATTATCGAAACATATTTTTGGTTTGTAAATTGGCCTTTATTGTGGACAAGAAAGCAATCAAAAATAAAACGCTATATTGCGATTCACTTGATCGTCGAGAAATAATGACAGAGAAACAGATGCGAATAAAATGTTGGTCCTCTGAAATTGACATGGTGGAAAACTGTACCTAAAATTAAAAATTAATTTGAAAAATTGCATTTTGATTTGCGTTGCACATCCCACTGTGCGCCCTTTGAGTTTTTCGAATATTTGTAGCAATATCTGCTTTCGTCATCAAGATTCAACTATAATACCCTTTACAAGGCTAAAAATGTAAATGTGAATGATGTACATTTTATACCTTTAATATCAATTCACCTTTCTTAAAAACAATAAAATTTTAATTCCCGATTGTTATAAAAGGGAAAATTCCTTTATATATATATATGTATATTGATTAACTAAAGCAAACAAGATTAAACATTTAATCATAATCGGTTGGAAAATATTGATGTTAAGAAACTCGTTGGTTCGTTGTAAGCCAGCAGGAAGCTCAGTTGTTAAAACATATGTACACATGTACACATATTTACATTAATCTGCAATAATTTCAATTTCTACGAAATGCGAAAATAAAGCTAGCCCTGGTACAGATTCTACTCGCGTGCGCATCAATTATAAATAATAATTTTATATAATTGTTTTCCCAATTTTGGAATTTTATGTTTGCATAACTACGGCACACATATAAGTCGAGTGGATCTAGACATTTCATTTGTAAATAATGTTACGACCAGAACATATATTTGCATACAAATGAATATTGAATATTTCTTCGTTAAGTAGGCTTGTGCCAATCAGTTGCCAGACAATCGAACTGTTGCTTATATGTGATTTTAATTGTTATTCCGAAAAACGTTGGAATAAAAGGGTCAAGTATTTTACGGCGGATGTGGAGCTATTGCTTCTACTGTTCATAAATCATTAATTTTCCCGTTTCACAAAGGGTCTCCTGAAATTTAATTTAATTTATTTTTTGTTTGATTAAATCCGTAAGCGCAGTGATTTAAAATTTTTAATCTGTCAATAACTTCTCGTGTTTGCCATTTATTGATCAAAATTGAGACAGCATTAGAATGGAGTATAAATATACCTTGCCAATGTATTTCATACAGATGGGATAAGAAACACAAAATTGTTAGGGAGCAAAACACATAGCAGAAAGTGCGAATATTTTCAGTAATTTGTAGAAAACAATATAAAAGAGAAATCTATCAATACAAAAATCACTTGTCTGCATCGATCTTTAACGATTAGCCTCCTTAAATGTCTGCATATACCAATTCAGCAATTGATAGGGTTTACTCAAATCCGAATGATTATTCGCATCGCTTCGATGGAAATGGTCGAAAAAATTGAATGATTAAAAGCATCTTAGCAGAAATTTAAATATTTAAAGAATATGATCTGATTGTTACGGAAGGAAATCAATTCGTCGAGCGAGTAAAAATTGTTTTCTGAACTTAATGCAGTAGATATAATACGATGTGCCGAGTCTGCTCTATGTTAATTAACCAAGCATGCACATACATAAACACATACAAACATACATATCTACTCTCATCGATCGCTTTGAGCTTCTGAGCAAATGATCCTCCCTGTTGCTGCAAAAACTATTGCGTCACAAATAATCACGGGCGTGATCGAACATCGAGTGTTTGAGTGGGAAGAAAACGTTGTTATTGGCGATCATTTCTCTGCGTAGATTTTTATTTTAAATTAATCGTGAATAAAGATATGCGCTGCTTTTCTGATTTTGCGAGCCTTAAGTAGCTGGCATTCATAACAAATAATAGCAGCGGCAGTTGCACAAACGTAAATGTTAAATTAAAATTAAGTAGTAAGCTTTGAAGATTTGCGAATCAAATTATAACCTGTTTTAATCGATTTAATATACTTAACAGCTGTATATAGACTATCTCCTAGTTGGTCATTCCCCAATAGACTAATATTATTCGGATTTTATTGCTTTCGCTAAGCTCTCATATTCGATTGATTCAGCTACTTTGTTATTTCTTTCGTACAACTTCTCAGTAAGCGATTTCAATTATACTACTCGTTGTATATATTCCAAGTGTTAAGTCGCCAGCTTCAAGGGCATAGAATAAAGTTGGACATAAAGCTTGGCGGAAACTGCGTAAATCTAATTGAAATAATTCCGGCTTCGGTATCAAAGTATACAAAATTCCATTTTAATTACATTTTCTCATGTCGGCATTAGAATTTATTCATTTACTTATTTAATATCGACTAATATTAGTTGACATAGAAATAATACAAAAATCTATAGATAGAAAAATGTAATATTTTTAAGATCTCTGGGGTATTTAAAGGCACAATTGTGAAACATTTACTGCATAGATTAGGGAAAACCCAGAAATAACTTAATCAGATCAAAAAAGTTATTATGAATTAATAAAGATGACCCAGAAATAACTCAATCAGAGCAAAACAAAGGTATTATGAATTAGTAAAGATGACCAACAATAAATGCATGCCGTATTTTTGTAAATATATGTTTATCATGGTGAATACTTGATGTGCATGCTTCTGTTGTTTTTATAATTTATTCTCATATCTTAATTATTTTAAGCTTTAAAAAATGTGGGTCATTTGAACGGCAGCGAGGTGAATGTTTTAAAGATGATTCAATAAATTCGCATACCTGAATACATTTCATGATATGATTCAATTTTCTTTTTGGAATAAACCGTTTATTTTAAATATATTTGTATCATAGTGAATACTGGTTGAGCATATTTGTTCTGTTATTTTAAATTTATATTCATACTCTTAATTAATTTAAGCTGTAAACGTTATTTGGGTCATGTGTGAGACAGACGTTGTAAAGATGATTCAATAAAATGGCATACCTGAAAACCACATTATCTGCATATATGGAAAAAAAAATCCGGGTCAACGATTTACTTTTAGCAAGTTTATTGGCAACGAAAATATCACGAGTAATATTCAATACTCAAATGACAAATGCGCAACTGGTGCGTCCAACAATAGATTGTAATCTTGAAAGCCCACACCAAGTGCCAAATGCCAAATGCCAGTGGGTGAAACCATAGTGAATATGTATTACCTTGACCGTGACTACTTGTCAGTTCATTTCGGCGACGACTGTGGACACAACTTGAACTTTCTGCAGAAGTACGAGTGAGGCAGGTGTAAGTTCAGTGGCATTCCACAACTATGTCGCTTCTATCAGGGTCGGTGATTGGCACAAGCCAAAGTAGAACTATTAACATAACGTCAAGGCCGTTATTTTCTATTTATCCTTTGGGGTTGTGTGCAATCAGGAAACCAAATTGGAACCGGAAACGTTAACCGTTAACCGAAATTAAGCGACTGAAATTCAGAAGTGAAATCGAAATTCGTTTAAGTTTAATTCCATGATTTCAGATCATTTGGATAATTAAACTAATTTACCACAAAACAAGCAGTAAGAATGGACTAGTTGGGAGTGATTGGCTAAACTTAAATAACCATACCTATTAGAGAAAGTAATCAATAATAAAACTTACCTTCATATGTGAAGAGCACATTAATGGTCACGATAACCACCAAAATGGCAATGTGAATGCTGAACCGCTTCGAAGTTCCGGACATGTTGTGCTTGCATATGAAGTGCCGCTCAAAGGGATACTTCATTGTGTAATCTCAACCGCCAGAGCGGCAAACCTATAACACAAAGGACACAAAGCGTTGTTCAAAATGTAACACACACTTTTGAAGCACAATTCCTGCTCAATCCAAGAGCGATTTGTTTACTTAAATACAAATGATACACTCAGAAAAAACTCGCCCAGAATTATAGAAAATCGACTTGAAAACTATAAAGTTTCTAGAAATAATTTTTAAATAGAAAGCAAAAATTTTTTTTTAAACACAAGGGTTTATTCTAAATTGAGTATCCCAAAAAGTAGAAATGCAAAAAACAAAAATTCTGTAACTTCCAATAATTAATTGTTTGATTTAGAGTCAGAATTTTTTTTCCAAATTGAATTATTTGAATTTATAAACTATCAAAAATTTTTGTGATATCTTAAAATACTATCGTTTATTTATATAAGCAACAAGAAAGTTCATTTTAGAGTTAATTATTCTACACATATTAAAAAAAGAACAGACTGAAAACTACACATATATTTAAAATTTAAAAAAAATATAGCATGAAATTAAGAAAAGAAAAACCATGGTGTTTTGAATAATTAGATGAGTTATCCTTGGCGCAAAAAAATATTGGCAAATTTTTAAAATTTAGGGCGATTTGTTTTGAGTGTACTGATAAGAAGATATTGACTTTGGCAGATTCTTTAAACATAGTAAAGTCTTCAGCGCAAGCGTGCACGCAATTATTAAATTGATCATGTCTGATGTGAGAGACCTAGACCAGTTTATCAGCTTACAACCAGATCCTGTTGGCCTTTATATATATATATATGTATGTTGATATGTGCTAGTCATGTTGCGAGTACGCACGTAAAACAGGTTATAAGAAAACATAGCTTGCGATGGTATGTGGCGAGCACGAAGAGGGTAAGCGATTTCTCTTCTTCTCATATACGGGTGCATGGCGCAATCGCTGGACATACCCAATGAGTTAACCAAAATAACAACCAAAATATGGTTGGTAGTGGTGGTAGTTCAAGGGAGTGGAAATAACGCGTATTTCCCAAAAGGGAGCCACATGCAAGGTGCCAAACAGTTATTCTTTTGTATGGACAGCAAATGCTTTTACATTCATTATATTAATTTTAGCTGTAGCATTAGCTCTTTAAGATGACGTCACAAACACACACACACTTGCATATATACAATTTTCAGATCCGTATACATCTAATACGAGATTTCCGATTTTAGCTCTTCGCTTCGATATTTTCTTTCACAAATATTTCGCAAGTTGAAATAAGGTTCACACTTTAAACTATTAATCAATATTTGTTGTACTTTTTTGTACAGTTGGATATATATACATATACATATTTTTTTGCTGTGCACGCTTGTACCTTTGTACTTATTACTTTTCGCATCTGTATGTTTTAAACACAAATATATAAATCGCTGATACCTATAAAAACTTTCACAATTTGCGTTTCGATCAGAATACAAAATACGCGCGATGTGATACGATCCGTATTCCAGCACGGTGTACAGACTACTGATTCATGATCGGTCTCTCAAGCTTTGCACTAATCCCAAGAGCGGAAAAAAAAACGAAAAACTTGTTTAAATGCCACAGACAACAAACTTCAAATGCTTCTCTTTCTCTTTCTTTCGCTCTTACCGAGTCTTGCTCTTTAATCGGCTCTTTGTGGAACGCACGACAAACTTTGGTTTCTGAAACTCTACCAACATTTCTTAATTCATTCGCTTACATAATTTTTCACACATTTTATTTCAACGTTTTACTACATCCCAGAAACTTATTGACAAAAAATCGTTGTATAAATGGCCTCAATGAAATAATAAATAAACTGCTTTAACTTTTGAGATTTTAAACAGCACAGAATTTTTCTAATTGCATGAGGATAAAACCGACCAGAACAGACCACTATATTATATAGCTCATATAGAAAAAATTATACAAGAATTTAGCTCTTCCGTGAAAAAGAAACTTCTCATATTTTGGTAAAATATTATTAACTTTCATATTTGATCTGATAAAAATGGCATACGAAACTCGATTGTTTTGATAGCTGTTAAACGAATTAGATGTGGATCGTAAAAGCAAAACCGAGGGCCCTGACTTGCTTAAATAACAATATTGATATTGGTCACACTGTTTGTTTTTATCACAAAGCCGGTTTATTTAAATATGATTTTGAAATTGAGCAAAGACCATCAGTTCCTATGTATTATATTTTGCGCCACCCACTTACTCCTTTATAGCTTATGAACCCTCTACATTACCGAATTCATATTAAGTGTTCCAAAGTTAATAGATTTTATTTAGCGGGCTTTGTCATATTTTAAACCCTTAGATTTAATTATATAAAATAATTAAATTCTCATCAATCGATTTGTAATCTTTTATTTTATATTTAAAACGAAAAAACTTTAATCTTTTATTTATAAACATTTTACTTATCATGTATATACACTAAAAAAATTGTAATTAAATTTCAGACTATATCTATGATTATATAAATGTATGTATAACATCTCACAAATCTTATTGATAACATTGGTAGATCTAATAAAACTGCATAAAATAACAGTTCTTCACTTGCATGCTTCTAATAAAAAAAAAACTGTTTGAAATTTGCTGAAAGTTAATAAATAACGTAATGAATACTTTCAAATTTGTAAATTCAAACTTGTTCCACACATAACTATCGTTCATCGGTGTGTCCACTCAGCCCTGGTTTTTTTTGTTGCTAAACGATATTTGAGCAAAACGATATTTGAAAGTTGTTGCACTGAAAAGCTTAACATAATTATTTGTTTTGATTTCAGGTGAGTTCCAAAATTACATATTTAAAAAATACTCAAATCTAGCCTACTTCAATGAGTAGGGAAATATAGTAAAATACGATTATAAAACAGTTCAAAACTAATTGCAAATGCTTTTAATGTGCTTCTTATTTGTCTCTTATTTATGTTACTCGCCAAATCCGATCAAGTTTGCAACCGATGAAGCTTTTGGCTTATTATGCCCTGTTATAAATTTTGCTGCTATCCTCAGACCTACTGCCTGAGCCAAAATATGTCGACAATATAATGAAAAACAAGTGTGACCGTATGAGAAATATCGAATATAAACTAGGCGCTAAATATAAAAGAATAGTATGGAACCAATATCTTTTTTGTTTATTCATCTAAGAATTGACAAAGTACAAAAAATATTCACAAAACTGTCCAATCGGTGTTGCAATTATCATAAGACTTAACTAAAAAATAGTTATGTACTAATAGATTTTTATTTGTTTTTATTTTTTATCTGTTTAAAATATTGCATAACTTTGATTGAAAAGTAATTTAAATTAGATGGGTTTTTAGGAGCTTTGGATAATTTTGTCTTCATGGCATATAAACATTATGTTACTTGATACCATTGTATTTTTTATTTTCCCAACATTTTGGAGAAAATCCGACGATATTGAGTACAAGGTACAGGGTATCTCATAATCTAGCTCTATCGAGTTGAAATGTCTTACTTAATTCAGCTGATTTATTGCGGAAACCGTATTAATAGCTGCTCGAAATTATGAAATCATCATATTAATTTCAGATCACGGCTTGGGTTCACATCCGAAACTACACAACCTACACGGATTTGTGCAATTGGACGCAACCGGATGAGGATATCCCCAAAGTGTCTTAAACCAATGGCGCCAAAAGAAGCCTTTAGTATATTTTTATGTATTTTGGATATTTTTGTGAAGTAACACACGAGCACGGACCATGGATATTAAAAAAAAAAAACAAAAAAAATCACCGGTAAGTTTAAATATATTAGCAAGAAGTAATGGCCATTTTGAATTGAAAAAATATATTATTTTAAATAAATGAGTAAAGTGTATATAAACTACTTAACAACCCAACGCAAAATTGACAACCAATCACAAACTTAAAGTTGAAACCGCAGTCAATGTCAAATATTAATGTATATATATGTATGCAATATTCGTACATATCTAATTTCATTTACATATATGTACATACATTGAAATAAGTGCATAGGTAAGTACTGGTTAAGTTATTATAGCCCCAAACCAAGGGCGTATCAAGCCCTAACGAAAGAAAAAAAGGCTATTGGAAAATGTATCTGAAATTAATACTTAAATTTCTGAATGTGTCAAAAGAAAGCAAAATATTTTTTTAATGCGGGTTTCTTATACCCTTAAAAAAAAGTTGTTACATTTTAAAGCTCATAAAGTATCTTTAATACATATAATTTTGTCTTTCCGTCAGAATTTCTTATATACGAAATACTCTTTCAGTTTAACAACAATCTTGATGAGACATGATATAAATCCGCTTATTTACTGAAGAAAGGTCGGAAATGGCTTTGAAATTTTACTTAGACAAAAAAGACTAAGAAAAACAAAAAAAGAAATTTACAAAAAAATCAAAATTCAACCATTAACAAAATTTGTGTTAAGCGAACAAAAACATAAGATTTCGACGTGCGTAATATATGTCTGCAGATTACATGGGTACGTAATCTTCGATGTGCCTAAGATAACCGTTCTTTCTTGTTTATAATTAGTTATACTATCTCTGCGATTCTGCAGTTCTGTAATGTGCTGATGTATACAGAAAATGCTTCCGTTTCAGCTGCCAAGGTTCTAAATTCTATCCGATTTGCTTCCATTGCCAAAATTCTATTTTGTTTTTACAATGAACAAAGAGGTTCCGTTTTCATTTTTCGCCGCTCTGCAAATTACAATACTTTGCTTTCAACATGAATTTTTTCCTGTTTATAATGTTGTGGAAAAGTGTTTAAATCCAAAATGACATTTTTTGATTGTGTGCATCGAGGCAAAGACGAGACAGAAACCGCGTAAACTAAGGCCTATAAAATATTGAAGTGTGCTAAAAGTATGTGAGTTTTAAAACATACATTTGACTTGTAACGTTATAATTATCGTTCAGGCAACTCTGGTTATCGCAGCTAATCGATATTTGAGCTAAGCGATATATTCCACGTTCAAAAAGTGAAAATGGTTGTTGACATACTTATTCCTTGGTAAAATTTTAGATTTGGTTAAAAAAATATTAGCTAGTTGTATTAATGAGTAAAATAAAAAAGAGCTGTTTTTCCATATGAATATTGTTTTTTTAATATTATTTGAAATATGTAGTTACACAGCATACATTTTTATACAGACCTTATCTCTATCTGTATTCTTTCTAATATATAATTCTTAGTTATTTAAAACAGAAGTCTTGTAGTTCTTGAAATGAACATAAATGTTCAATAGGTTTCTAATGCCTTTTTTATTACTTCAAACTTTAGTACAATGTATTTTGTAGTCGAGTATTCTTTTCCGTTGACTATGTGTGATAAGAATCGCTTGTTGTGTTATTCGGAATAAGCTGATAAGTAACAGACTAGAGCACCACTGAGTAATAGGTCTTCAGTTGAACAATATAACTCAATTCATGCGCTTCGGGATAAAAGTGTTTGTGTAAATTACAATTTGCACGTATATTGAAGAACAATAAATAATTGCTACCGGCGTCGAAAAAAAAGTAATCACAAAATTGTGTCAACTAACTACAAATGATATTTAAGTGTTGTCCGGGTTATTTAGATTGTTATGCTTTTCGTCGAAATCAGACGCCGAGTCGAAACATTCGTATGCTTGTATGTCCGTCCGTTTGTCTTTGAATGTGCCGCTCTCAGAGACTATAAGAGCTAGAGAGTCAACATATACAGCTGAGGGAAAAATAATAGCACAATCCCCACAAGAAACGTTTTCATATGTGGCTCTTTTAAGCTTGTAAGTTTTTAAGAACTTAGAAGTATAATGGTCTTAAAAAGCGACAAATCGTTTACACAAATTTAAAAACTTTGTGTAAAATAGAGAAAATTAATGAACAAAAAAACACAATTTTCAAATTTGCACTCAGATATGAAAATTAAAACTATATGCATATACAGCGGTGTACGAAGTAGGGAAGGGCATTGGGAAGGGCAACTGCTTTACACTTTAGACGCAAAGTGGTTTTAATTAAAATTGATTAAGAATTACAATTTTACGCCATTTCCAATAACTACCTCGTTATGAAATTCGCTTGTATATATTTATATGTATATATATAATATATATATTATACATATTATATACATATGTAATTAAAAATCAGCCAAGATCAACCAGTCTGATCGAGATATGTACAGACTTTGTGAGCCGGTGGTGCCGTTGTTGTCTTCTTGAGCAATTTTGAAATGCAGAATAGTTTGCGTTCGAATTGTCGCACCTCGATCAATTTCAATAACCTGTTAAAAAGTTAAGCAAATACTCAATTTTGTAGTGGTCTTCCCAAATTGAGATGAATAGCTTGTCTGTGGGTTTGTATGTTCATAAGTCGCTACAATAAATCATTGATCGGCTCCATCGATTTTGTTGAAATAAATGATTTTTTGCGACTAAGAATTGTGTAACTACATTTTTTGAATTTACGGCACAAAATAAATGTCGACGCCAATGTTAAGCTAAGAAACTCCAGAAAGATTGTAAATCATCGATAGACGAATACGAACGATCAATCCAAAACACCGAAAGAAGGCGGAATGATCTACAGCCACATAAAATATACAATTGGAAAATATATTGTCCTGAATTTTAAAAATACGCCATACTACAAATTAAAATTGTTGGGCAGAATTAGCTTTTTTGTTTGCTTATATTGATAATAATCATTTGTAGTTTAAGAATTCACATTTGCAAACATTTTAGATAGTTTGCAAAATTCATTTAACTTAAAATGGAAGGATTCGTTTGCGAGTTCAGTCACTTCCTACTGAGCTACTCGGTCTCTAGGCTTGATCTTGATCTGGGTATATATATATTTGAACAGCATCAAATACATAGTTGATCTAAGAACTAAGACTTCAAGCAGATATAATTGTTAATTAAACTCACGAGCACTAGTATGTATGTAAGTAGGAATCGGAATAGCTTCAGAGAATGGAATGTACAAAGAGAAGCACATATGTCGTCGTTATAAAATGGCATGTCCAATTGCGATGAAAGATTGGTGAGAATTTGGTGGGAGTGGATCTGCCTTATTCATTGTGAGCGACGCACGCATAAAACAATCGTGTCACTAGAGTGAAATAAATATGTTAAATATGTTTATTAAGAGCCCCGATAATAATAATCATAAATATAATAATATCATAAGCACTTAAAATCGCCCCTGAAGCAGTTCTTATCAATGCAGGTATTTATATTTGTACATATTGTGTAAAGTTTGGTGAGCAGAAATTATGAATTTTTGTGTTCCCCGTTCGCAGATTATTTTAAGCGTAGTACTAATATTTATTTTTTGCATAAACCTTTTCGAATACTTTCCAGTTATCAATTCATGGTGTTTTTGTCGTGAATAAATGTTTGCATTGGAAAAATTAAGTAAATTTTATTATTATTGGTTCGATTGGGGTTTCTCTGGATTTTCCCCAAACCATGCATAAACGTTAGGGCATTACTGCAAGTAAATAGCCCCAGAAATCAATTAATATTTTTTTAAAAATTGTTTTTAAGCTATATACTACATTTTATTTGTAATTTAATTTGATTGTTGTTCATTTTTACTTTTTGCATTTTTCTCCATCGACTTAGTCGACATTAAATAAATTAATATATTTTATATGATTCCTTAGTATTACAACATTGTACTAAAAAAATTATAAAAATATACTTATTGCTTTTTGCTTTATCATTAACTTTTTTTTGTAGAACCAATGTGATCCTAAGTACAAAGAAGTCTGACAAATTGCTCAATCTGCTCATTACATTCCTCCAAGAGAGCTGAAAAAATAAACATGACACTTAAGTGCTCCTATCGAAGCCAGTGCAATACAATTGTGCTCCTGATGCTTTTGCATATTGGCCAGGAATTCTGCGGCAGTGAAGCTAGCGTACAATTTGATCATCAGAGTGTAGATAGTGATCAGAATAAAATGAAACAAGTGGATTTACCAACGGACCAGAAACTTATTGTACGCTTGCCATCCAATACACTGCTGAAGTACACCTCTTATAAGGATGTTTCAATACTTCACTTTCGAGTTCCATCGGATTCACGAGCTGCATATTTTACTTTCAAGGCAACTGAAGAATCAAAGAGTTCGTTTCGTAAGTCAATCACTTATACAATTTCACACAAATCTTTTTCTATCTATACTTTTATGTTTACAGAAAGAAAGTGCAAGGCTAAGGATGTCACACTACATTTAAAGGCAAACAGTTTACCTGTGATAAGTCCGGAAAACATTACCTTCCCCAACAATTTTGTTAACTCCGAGCAAAGGTAACAAAAATATTTTAAAATTAAAGCAACAAATTAAATAATACAAAATTAAAAGTAAATAATTAAGTTTAATTTAAAATGAAAAAAAAAATATATTACAACTATTAATTGTTATATAACTGCTACTAGACAGCTTCTGCAACAATAATGGCTTATTCAGGGCAGCTCTTTTTCATTCTGTATTTCTTTAAAAATGGAAAAAGAGGGTATAGTGAAGTTGTGCAAATGTAAGCGGCAGAGGGAAGCGGTCGGTCTTGTCAAATTCGTTTATATATCCGGCTGTCTGTTCGTTCGCTTGTCTGTCCATCCGTCTTTCGATCTCAGAGACATTAATTTAAGTTGATCGATACTTCTTCCGGTTCTCTAGTATCGATAAAAATCGATAAGCGATAGTTTTAAAAACAACCATTTTTAAAATGTAACTTTGTAATTTGGTTGGACTATACATTGACAAAATGTTTTGTATCTGTAATTCTGTAATTCTTTTTAAAGATCGGTTACGAAACACAACAGGAAATCGGAAATTTACCAAAGAACACAGCAGCAAGCTCGAGCATTTTGTATAAGCAATTTTTTATGGGTTCGATTTGTCTACCAATCGAGCTATCCCGACTACAGTATTCTTAGTTGTCATTTAATCATGATATGAGCAGACATCTCCGACTCCAAAAAATTAAACATTGTTACATTAATTGTTGCAGATTCAAAGTATATAACCTGCAGTTCCAGTCTGATGCGCAGGAGCACCGCATTGATATACAGGGACCGCAATTGGGCAGTTGGTTTGCTGTGGCTTTTATCAGTTGGACAGATCCAAATAATGATCGCATTGAACAACAAGGTAACAAACATATTTTTAAAAAAATGGTTTTATCAAGTTGTGCATACATTTTTGCAGCCCATTCTCGTTTGTGTGCCCGTTTTTAAGCTGATTTTCTCAGTTTTTAAAGTATCATGTTAACAATCTAGCTATATCAGTCTTATAATAATTCGCACACTTTGGCTGAAAAATATCGTTATCAATAGATAGATAGATAGATAGATATTATTTCCGTAAGTAAGAACAATTTTAATAATGAGCCTAAATAAAGTAATAATGTTTAGTTGAAGCTCATTTAAAACATGCACACAACATTTTTACTTGGTCATCGAGTTTTGAAAAATTCTGTCACTTACACTCCGAAGGGAAACTACAGTATATAGATCAAACTCAACATGAAAAAATCGTTGCAAAAGTTTATTATAAATTGATTACATAACCTTAGAAAAAAGTCGTCCTGCATTTTAGAAATTCGCTTTTGGAGCCATGGGTAACTCACCTTGTTATTTAGAAAGTATGTTTCAAGAACCAGGGTTTTTCTTCTCTAAAAAATTGATCTAATTTCATCTCTAAAATAAGCTCCTATTTTGCTTATATTAGCTAATAAAAATTAGTAATTGTAGATTTCACATGTGTAAGTATTTTAGGTAGTTTACAATTTCATATAATTTAATTAGAAATTTTCAATTTAAATAATTTGTTTGCTCATTCGTACTAACTCTAGGACTTTCCGCGTCATGCGATACGGTGCTTCTGGGCGAATTATCTGTAACTCGCTTCTCAGCGACAATCGTAGATGACGGACAAGTTGAGACCGGCAATCTAACCGGTACATTTAGCTCAACCGAAAAACAGAGACTAAAAAAAATAAGCAATACTAAAAAAATACACTCAACTAAAATCAAACAAAGCCAAAAGAGGCAGCAAACGCTAAATGTAGAAATTAAAAATGTGACGCGAATACAAACTGAACCGTTTTCAAGGCTGGAGATTGACGAACTCAGTTCGCCAGATAAGGTCAATGAAATAATTTACAAATTCTATGTGCCCGAAGATGTGGGTGTGGCAACGGCACTCATAACATTTCAAGAAGTTTGCGAAAATTGTCCCGAAATCGGCTTCTACACTCAAGCAAATGCCTTCCCGCCAATGGATGGTGTGGATCAAAGTGTGGAAGGTAACGAATTCAACTACGTGCACATGCCTCACATTAAGCCAAATCAGACTGAAGAGATCGCACTTGAATTTTATGTGCAGCCAAACACTTGGCATTATGCACTCTTGAAATTTGTTAGATCCCCAAATACAGGCGAAGAAGACGCTGTAGACTTGCAACCAGTGGTTAAAAGAATGCGGCAAGAAAATGGTAAAGATGAAAAGGACTACAATGTTGCGTATACCTTGTGTATACTTTATAAGGAGATGGAGCCACTTAATAAATCTACAAAAACTCTGGGGCAGCCAGCTAAGCTCTCGGAGACTGAAAATGCCTGGCAGCCAAAACGCTTTCGCGGAATGGATTTTTATCCGCTGCTGCGCCAGAGCTATCACGAATTTTTTATGTTCGACTATGATTTGGTGCCAGATGCCAACGGCACAGTTCCAGCACTACTTAACCTAACGGCCCAATCTGCAGTCGGATTCGCCTTTGAGCTGGGCGAAGTTTACGACACGGGCGGCACTTTAACCTTTGCCCTGTCCATGAAGCACGATCTCCGTTTCAGGAGCGAGTTGAAAGCAGCGCCAACGACATCTCCATCGGAACGGGGTGGAATCCTTGCAGAGAAGTTGGTCAGCGATCAAGAGGACGGAGCGGGATTGCCGATTGCCAAGGAGCAACTGTCGAAAGTGGCTCAAGGAAACCAGAGCATGCAAATTATTGTGTGCATGCACCACGGAGTTCCGGGCGTGCCCACCTGGCCCGACAAATGCCGATATGGTCAGCGACTGATGCCTGCCACTAGTTTGGTCAATAACTCAGATGCCACGGGTCTAATCCACGTTCCATTTCCGGAAAGTGGTCTCTGGTAAGTTCACAATATTCTCCTCCCACGACAGTATAAGCCGGATGTTTTGATGACTCCAAAACGTTGTCTTCACTTTTATTTTTCACATAAACTATATATTTTTTTCTTATTTTCTTTATTTATTTAATGTCGACTAATATCAGCTGACACAGAAAAAAACAAAAGTAAAAATTAAATTAAAACTAAAATTTACTATGTAAATATAAATTTAAAAAACAAAAAAACATAAGAAATATTTATAACATTTCTGGGGGTCTTAAATTACAAAATTGGTTAAGCACTTGTTGTACGGCTTGGGGGAAATCCACAAAAATCCGAATTCTACCAAAAAATAGTTAGTGTGAATAGGCTCAGATGCTAAAGAGACAAAACTTTCAAATTGAGTTCTTAATGATATAAATAGAGTACTCTTAATGATATAGTCTAGAGTACATGATAAAGTCTATTTTAATCATTACAGACTACTCGAAAATGATCATGCAAGGAATAATTAATAGTACAACGTTTAGAAGAAATTGGGAAGAAGTGGGGAAACAAGAAGTTCGAGAGAAAGCAGAAAAAATAATTCGACAGTTAAACTGCAAACATAATACGTAGCATAACAATACGATTAATTGGGGAGGGACGTTTTGTGATGAGGAATCGATCTGTGTATGGAGGTAATACTCCTCCTAAGAACTCCTTTGCACAGATATTGTTCAGACCACACAAAAGATCCGTATTCCAGAATTCGACGTGGAACAGTATCTTTAAAGTATAACGGTCATCAAATTCGCATGACCAATGCTTAATATATCTACGAACTTTAAAGGCTTCGTTGACAGTTGGGCTTTGTGTAGTTGGGTTATTTGGAGTGGGTGTAAATAATCAGTAATCTATCTTCAAAATTTGTAACTACATGAGAAACTATTTTAACTTTTGGGTTAAATAATTAATTATTATTAATTATTTATTTTTTATTAATCAAAAATCGAGTGTCGATTTAACTCTGACTGTCCGTCCGTTCGTCGGTGTTAATATGCCGAACTCGGAGACTGTATGAGTTTATTAAATTTGATCGAAAGCTGCAATTCAATGTTGAAATTGATAAAAATGGATTTCCTGTTGCATTAAAAGAAAGAATTGCAAAACATTGCCAAACAAGATTTTTTCACACAGAGTGCGCTGATTAAGTCGTTATAATTAATTTAAAAGAGGAATGTCTCTTTCATTAACCAATGCTTTCGAAATATCGAAAAATGTATTTGCGTTTTATTTGTGATGAAAATGGTAAAAGCAATCCTTTTGCTGCATTGATTTAAAGTGCACTTCCAATTGACATATAATATACCTAACACACCTGTAAAACACAGATTTTGTTAATCAAAATGTGTTGTCATATTTAAAGTTTGAAGATTTGTATACATCTTGGTTAATTTCTCTCTCACTGTTTAATTCTATTTTTCTCTCTGCCTTCTAAGCGTTTAACACTCCTAATTACCAAACCACTAATTCTAATACATAATTCTTATAAATTTTTGGGAGGTTTGGTTTTTTCTGGGTTTTCCAATCAACACAATAAATTTTGGATTACATAAACATTTTAGTACCCATGATTTGTTATATCCTTCTTTTAATACTTTTTTTCATTTTGATTTTGTTATTTCAATTTTCTTTAGCATTTATTTAATTATTAGTTTTAATTAAATTAATTTAATTTTTATTCACATTAAAACTCATTCTTATTTTTTTGCTTATGTTTTTAGGTATGTTACTATGAGGGTGTACTGCCCTGAAGCAGACACTGCACGGGCGACCATAATTGACAGCGTCAAGGAATTTGTACGGACCCACTCCGATCTGCTTCTGGAGATGCGAAGTCCTTGCGCCTGCGCTGGTAATGCTGAACGGTATGAGAAGTGCATCAAGTCCAAAGATTGCTTGGCCGGCATGAACGAGACGGATACGCTGAAGGTGAAGGAATGCATTATGGACTACAAGTGCACTGATGACTATCTGAAGATGACGCATCTCTTTCAAATACACCACAAGTCGGCGACGGAGCAGCACTTTGCGGACAACTGCAGCACCTCGGTGATCTTCTCCGTGGCATCGAGTCCATGTGTTGCCGGACGATGTGGTCGTTTTGGCCGCTGTTACAACTATATGTCCGGCGGATTTGTATTTTCCACATGTGTCTGCATGAAGGGATACCGTGGCTGGGATTGCACCGAGGATTCGCAAGTGCCCTCGAGCATGTCCATTCTGTTGGCGACACTGCTGCTCACGCTGAGCAACCTTCTCTTCATTCCGAGTATTTATTTGGCCATTAAGCGTCGATACTATACCGAAGGCATCATCTACTTTTTTGCCATGTTCTTCTCGATTTTTTATCACGCCTGCGACTCCGGTGAAGATGAGTACAGTTTCTGTTTGGTCAAGATCGGAGTACTTCAATTCTGTGATTTCTACTGTGGTCTATTGGCCATTTGGGTCACACTTATTGCCATGGCCCATGTTCCACAGCAGTTTGTGTCGTTGCTGCACATGTTTGGAGCCATTCTCCTAGCATTTGGCACCGAACTCAACAAACAGAGCCTGTGGGTATTTCTAGCACCTGCTTTGACTGGCATTTGCCTTATTTCAGTAAGCTGGGGATTGAAATGCTCAAATACCCGCAAGTGCTTTCCAGCGCGACATTATCTGATCATCTTTATGCCGCTGGGAATGGTCCTGGTAATGGTTGGCCTGGTCTGTTACGCCTTTCTCCAGACCAAACAGAACTATCACATTGTGCACTCAATCTGGCACATGGTCATGGCGATGAGCATCATGTGCCTGCTGCCCGCACCACAGTCTTTTGTTCCGAAGGGCTAGCATTCGGATTTATCGAGGGAGATTCTCATATGGAATAAAAGGTATTCCTAGCTCTGCAGCTGATGTACCTCACATTTTTAGAAAACAACAATCCTTGCACTAGGTCTTGCAACTGTTCACTAGTAATAAGCTATACCATATAAGTAATGTACGATATTAAAGCAGTAGTTAACACATTACTCTAATTTATAATTTTAAGCCTTCTTTGAATTCATAAGTATTTATGTATCAAATTCGAATTTTCATAGTGAGGGAAAATATAATGGGATTCTAATTTATTTATTTAATCAAATCTAAATCCTGTCCACAAGCATTAGAAGATTAAACACATAAAGTGTATAAAATATAATAGGAAAATTCAAAATAAAAATAATTGTACAATTAGAAAACTAAATTAATGTTAAATATAAGAACTGATATATCTGGGGGTATTAAAATGGCTCAAGAATTTGGGAAACCAAAAAAAAAAAAAAAAAACGCACACAGACCAAACATCCAAATAGATAGAGCTTAATAATGTTAAGAGGAAAAAGTCAAAGGAGAGAAATCGAGGTAAAAAAAAGAGTGTCGAAAGAAAGCTTGGTAAATTC
Source organism: Drosophila hawaiiensis (assembly GCA_037043685.1). Lineage (NCBI taxonomy): Eukaryota > Metazoa > Arthropoda > Insecta > Diptera > Drosophilidae > Drosophila > Drosophila hawaiiensis. The sequence continues at coordinate 133,155 of JBAMBA010000072.1, read as the reverse complement.
GCATCAGCTAAGCCCGGTCAGAGATTTCACGAAGATATGTTACTATTAATTAGTTAAGAATTTAATTAAAATAAGGCATTGTAAGACTTACTTAAATGACATGAAAACGATTCTCCAAAGTGTAATCAGTCGAGCATAAAGGTAATAGAACAGCGATAAAGTTCCTGGTATGGCTACTACAAACAGGAAAGTTAAGTCGACATCATAGAAAAGATTAATGCATTTATCAGTGTATGCAGGAAGACAAACTAGTCAACTATGGAATATTAATAAGAAATCGATTATGGAGTACGAAGACGAACGGAGATTTAGATCTTAATCCCATTAACAATTGTTAACATAAGGAGATTGAAGCCCAGTTACGTATCTAAGAGAACCAAAAGATCCTTAACTATAATTGCAATGTAACATGGTCAATCATAACAATCAAATTGTGTTAAATGGTGCCTAGTGCTTATGGCTAGAATCATAAACAGGCTTTTTTTTAAAAATAATTAAGATGCAACTGGGTATTTATAGAGTTGAAAATATATCAGCTGTGTCGAAGGACGAGCAAAAATGCTGTAGACGGGTGAGCTCGACTACGATTTGCCCTGTAGAAGTATCTTTCCAAGTTATAAGTATCTGGCTCGTATAGTTTCTGAGAACAGCATACAAAGGACAGATGGACGGAAATCGACTCTGCTGTTGATACTGATAAATAATATATATACCTTATGGGGTCGGAGATGCTTCCTTCTGCCTGCTACATACATTTGCACAAAACCATTCTAACCTGTTCACCAATTTTCAATATATTCAGATTATAATGAGCCACCTTATCGACCGTTGATCAGTTATTGTATTGAAGTGGTATCCCTCTGGTGACATCTAATTTTTCCAACTGATTATTGGCTAGATTAAGATCGCAAACTTACATAGGCCATTAGCTCCCGTTATGATGCAGCAATGGACTTGTCCGCCTACATATAGTTCCGGAAAAGAACAGCATTTAGGTCCAGTATGATACACGGATGAAACTTACTACAGGCTACAGAATACAATATGTTGATTTCTGATTCTACAAGTTGTTGTAAAAATATTTATCATTGCCACAATCTTGGGGCTAAGATGGGGGCCCTAGATTATAATACAACAATATTGTCTGTGACGTCATAAGGGTTCCGATCAATTAAATAGTTGAAACAGACTTGGAAATGCAGTGCTTACGAAAACGATGAGGAGTAATCTCAGCGTGAAATTTTTTTGTTTTCTGTCAAATATCAGAGCAAGGTATCTGACTGAGTCCGTTGAGAACTTAGTGAAACTAAGAGAAATAAAAGATCAGAAGAAAGTGATCAGAGTGGAAAATTTGTTGTGCCGATAAATCATGCAGTTTAAATAAATTGAAATTTCCTAATCTTAGAAAAGTTTAGCTGATGATCACCAGTCCGACGTCCAAACACTTAAATGCTAAGAAAGTTTAGTGTTAAAGGTACAAAAAAAAACAAAGCTACGCTAGGCTCCCTTGCAGGTCTTATAGAGAAACATATGTAAATATCAGATTCACATCAGAGAAACTGTTGTCACTAAATCTCAATACCAACTAACCCGTAAATATATTTATTTATATTTTGTAAATACAATTACTAAACTTATAAAACTGAACAAAGAATTATATTAAAACTATATATAAATACAATTTTTGATTTTTGTGGGTCTATAAATTGTGATACTCTGTTTTAGATTTACACCCTACATTTTCCGGGCTGTGGTTACAAAATTTCATCTGACCCAAAAACTGATAAATTACAAATCGAGTGCCACAAAAAGTGTTGCTGCTATCTTCGCACACATTTAAGTGCTGCGCGATCCGGTAGCAATATATCTGCTTCTTTCGCACAAATTGATTACCCGTTAAAAAATGTGCGTACCTGTTCGCACCCATGTATACGTGCTCATAAAATGCTGGGGCTACCCGCGATGTTGTCGAAGCGAAATCAAGTGAAACAATGACTAGCGTTCGCTGCACGACATGATGACCCCTGTAAAATTTTCGACGACTTTTTTGTTGCCAATTTGACGCCTCTATTGTATAAACCGCTTAGTGATATTATTTAACCAACGGCTTTAGAAAAGTGTGCAGCCCTGACCGCAAGTAATGTTTCAATTTACGTGCGAACTAGTAGTTCGATTTGAGGTGGTGAAATTGGGTTTGTGCATCTCACTTTTGTTAAGTCCGTTTTTATAATATAGGAACTAATATTCGCTGGTAGTACCGAATTCAAACCAAAATGTTTCCAAGGGATAATACTGTATATTGTGTAGGATTACAGTACTAAGCAGACAATACAATAGAGGCGTCAAATCGACAAAATAGTGCATGAGGTTTTTGTCTGAGTCTCTGTATTGTCTTAGTGATTACAGTCAGTACTTTATGGTGACGGATCACCTTTATTGTTTAAAATCACTGCACAACGACTTGATTTACTTCTATGATTAATTTTTATTTACATTGTGCTCTAAATTAGAGTAAGTCGAGGTTTTTAGCGCACAGATCCAGACCCGTAGCGAATTTCTCTTTCGAATTGTTCCGCTTTCAGAGTGCCGTCAATACTCTCACAGTTCTTGTTAAAGACACTGTATGCACTTATTTCACTCGGTTTTCTTGGGCCTGTTCTGGTGTTGAAATATATTCCAAATAATGCCGAGAACATCAAAAACACCAATCCGAATTTGAGCTCTATGGCAATCACATACAATGTAACCCAGAATAAAAGGTAAACAGTCCAAAGAGTGTATTTTAAGCACTTGCTCTCCTCGTTTGCATTAGCAGTTGTCCGGTTGTCCTGTGGCAACAATTCATCATCTTCGCTCGAGGCCACATTTTCATCAATGGTTTCATAAATTAGAGCGGATTCCTTATTTAGCGTTTTAGCTGGCTAAAAGTGCAATTACATTTGTTTACATTGTTCCATTGTACACGTTGACATACTAGCGATAATACCTTAATGTCGATGGTCGTTTCACTTTTCCCTGAGATATATCTGCACCAGTGCCCAGCATCCAAAATCGTTTAGCTTTCGCTTTGATTCTGGTCAGTAAATCCTTTCTTTGTTTCTGTTGCCGATATTGCCTCAACTGCTCTTGGAAATCAGCCATATTCTTCTTCTTTCGCACATATGCTTGGCAACACTGTTAGAGATGGGAGCGTCTTGTCATCGGTGTTTTTACAACCCGAGTCACTAATTCTTAAAATAGCACTTACATACATGCAAATGAATTTGTTATATTTTCAAGTACATTAAATATATTCAAAATTAAGACTACACAAAAAATCAATAAAAGTTAATACTTTGTATGCAATTTTCCTTTTAATAATGTGTTATTATTTTAAATCACCATTTTTTTTTATAAGGTTCACGTATATAACACATATGATTAGCGCAGTTAATGATTTAAGCGAAAATATTTCTTCTAGAGCTGTGCATCGTAGCTCAACAATCATTTCAATAATTCATGAATTGTACATGAAGTGATCATCAGTTACTTAATGAATCATTTGCTTATCGGAACTTGGTTCCGGCATTGGAACTAAAATTAATTTTCAACATTATTTACTCAAAGGTATATATCATTAATAAACAAAAATGTAGAGACATTACGCATCACTATTTGTAGAATGGAAACAACTATCATATAAATCAAATCAACCAGCCTTCTTAGCAGATGCTAACGACTGTCAGAACATTTTCCACAATTAAGAAACGCACAATCCGAGCTGCTTGGATTCACGGCTGGATATTTTTATATTTCAGTTTGGCGGGAGTCGTGCATTTTGAACCATTTGAAGATTTTGAGGAAGCTCAGACTATGTTATACACCAAGCAAATAATGTTCAATTCAAGCTAGTCGCTTGCGGAAATAAGGTGGCGCACTATTTATTAAGAGAATAGGAAAATATAAAAGTAAATATTATCATTATATTCTTTTAAAGTCCCCAATAGCAAACATAGCCTTACTCGTTTGCTTATCTGTTTGCAAACAAGTGTCTCAGCTTAAAAGTTCCTAAATATATCGAAGTTTCTTGTTAGAAAACCTGGCACGACTTATGAAAAAGGCGAGCATAGATTGAGAGGTGTTTGAGGAAAAAATCAAATTAGATATTAAATTTAAAATCAAACGGGTGGAATACATCCTTGAATAATTGATAACTTCACACATAAATGAGATGATTGAACTGATGTTGGTTGAAATTTAAGCTAATATTCTAATCTAGAACTTTCGTTATATGTATATTTTAAAACTCGTTTGTGACTTGTTTGGAACGTTTCAATTAACAAGTTAAAAATGTTATGACAATGTTATAAATAAAAGTAGATATCTTGCCACCTATTCAGTAGTTACACTTTGAGCATACGAAAGTATGTCATAATAATCATAGCAGCTGACAAATATTCCTACTGAATGCCTGACTAAGTGTTGACCGCTTTTATGGGTTCACACTTTGAATTGTGAGAAATCATAAAAGACGTAGACTTGTTTTGCATATCATTTATGTAAATACGAGAGTCGTGTGATAAGGCATTGGCCTCAGTGAAAACGAAAATGCTAAATATCTTAGTCAGTGTATTTATTGTGCAGTTTAGTAATATAATTTTAAAACATCAATCGATCTATGAGATACTGAAACTATATTATATAATTATTATATTCTCTGGTCAAATTAAAAATTAAAATAATATAAAATAAAAAATAAAAAAATACATTTTTAAAGTTTTGTTTTTTTTTTTTGCCGATATTAATGAAACTTCTATTCGTAAGAAATTATAAAAATATTTTATAAAACAATAAAGTTTGGACTGCAAAAGATTTTTCTCATTATGTACATTTTAAAATCCTATCATACATTGTCCCGCAGATTCCCCTACCGATCCCTCTCTGTTGTATACTGTGAGCAATGTCAGCATGCACCTGAATTGCTTAAGTTGCTTTAATTTATTAAGAACTATAAAACGTGGGGAAGGTATTGTTGACAATTAAGACTCTCGGCAGTCAGACAAAAGTGATACACAATTAATAAATTAAACAGAGGACATCTTCATACCTTATTTTTATCTTTGTTGTGCACTGATAAACCAATCTCCAACGTTCCAGCGCAGAGACGTGGGAACTCGCTTTGAATGAATATTACCAATTTGTGTATAAAAAGATCTGTCCGCGAACGCATCGTTCTTCTCTCATCGTGAATATTGTGAAATTGTTCAGTGAAAAATAAATTTGTACAATGAATACGCGCGGGGGTAAACAAGATCCTGAATCAAAGCCAGTTGACTCCTTTCAAACTGACACGAGTGCTGGTCATGAGTATGAGGAAGTGCTTGATTTAATTGGTATGACAACTGTAAATATAAACATAGTAATATAGTAATAAAGTATACGTAGCTGCTAACTGAACAACGACTTGTTAAAGGATTTGGACGTGTGCAGTGGTGTGTTCTGCTTGCATCAGGCCTTTTACTAATGATGGTGATTAATGAGACAATGGGAATGTCATATATTACAATCGTATCCCAATGTGATTTTGAGACCAGTTCAATGGACAAGGCCGTAATGAGTGCAGCCAGTTTTATCGGTAAGTTTAGCTGTAGAACTAAGAAATAACTATTATTAAAAATTTCCATTTGGATAACTTCTGCTGTGGGTACATAAGGATAACATATTTTGGGCTAAAATATGTAATGAATTAAAAAAATTATTTCATTTTTAATAATCAAAATACGTTATTTTCTTTGAACAAATGAATTTATTAAGTGTAATAAAAGATTATTGAGAGTAGTCAAGCTAAAGTACCGATTCATTTATTAAACCAAAACAAACTTAACTAGAAGTACAAATTTTGTTATTACCATGTTCCATTATCATGTCTGCACAATTATCGTGTCGTCTCAGCAATTATGATTGCGAGTTGATTGTGTTATCAATGTTGTCCAAACTGGTGTTGTTCGGAAGGCTGTGCAAATCAATCCGGTGCAGAGTCTGAATTTGCACCATTTTTTTCACGAAATAAAAAGATGCGTGTTTTGTCTGTTAGTAAAATTTGTGATTCATGATGCAGATATTATTAGCCGATTATTTCTTTCAACTGGTGTAATCTCGGATGGAGCACGAGATAACATAACAAATATAATGGAGAAGGCAATTAATTTACAAGAAGCCTTCAATTTGATCTGCCAAAAATATTGCATTGGATGAGGAAGTTTTTTGCTTACGATTTGTCCGACGCTGACTTGGCCAATTAATTAAGAAATCCATATTATTTCATTAATAAATTAAATTATGGATACATTTGCATCTTCTAATACCTTCATAATAAACAAAAAAAAAAACATGTCAAGTGAGTTTTATAATTTATATTTTAAATATGACTTCAATAAAATAAGAAAAACATTTTGAACATTTACAAAAAATTCGTTATTATCATTGAAACACTTTGAAAAATATTCATTAATAGTTTTTATTAGTATAATTATAGATATTATGGTAAATATGTATTTGGTGGGATTAAAGATAAACATTGGTATACTTGTGCTTATTGATAATGAAATTAAATTTATATATTATTGCGCCTCATGCGTCTTTTTTCACCACTACCTGCAACCAAACTCTACTGACTGCCGATCAGATATCGATACTTTTACTGATATCGCTGCTGACTCGATTACTTGCTCTCAATAGTATCGGGACAGTGGCAACAAGGTTGCCAGATACCTTTGACCGCTTCTTATTTGTTTAACTCTTATGCAAAAGAAAGAAATATATTTTGCAACGAATCATTGTGTTTTTAGGACGCAGAAGGTGAGATTTGAAGACATTCTCTGTGCAGTTCCTCAACTGCCAGAAACTCTTGCCACCAGCGTAATATTAATAAGCAGATTTTAATGCCGCCTAGAATGGAGACTAGACAAAAGTTATTATTATATAAAAAAAATTAATGATCTCCTTTTAATATTTTAACAGTATCAACTAGAAAACAGTTTCTTATTATTATTTAATAAAATTAAATATTCTTTCCAACAGGAATATTTTGTTCTTCATATTTCTGGGGCTATCTTAGCGATTCGATTGGACGAAAATCAGTGTTGTTGTATACAACATTAACTGGAAATATTGTGTCTTTAATTTCAATCTTTATCCCGAATTACTGGATTTATGTAGTTGCCCGTTATTTTGTTGGATTTTTGTAAGTTTTTTATTAAAGCATTAAATATATCATACATACATTTGGTTATGAAAATAGTTATGTCAAACTGCCAAATCAAATGTTAGCAAATAAACTTATAAAAAATATTTGTTAATCTTTTCGAAAATATTTATCATGTTCATGGTTACATAATATTTAACATTTTCGTGATTACATACTTCTAATGCTTTGGACTACTGCGCTACAATTTTTATGAACATAACATATAACTTCAACAATTAAAATTTTTTAAGTCATACAATAAAATAAATGAAATTGTACTTGGATTGGTAACTCTGGGTGTCAAATTGTAGGATACACATATTTTGAGACTTTAGGGTTGACAGTTTGAGTGGACGTGAAAAATATTTAGATCATAAATACATTGAACAACACCGATATATTTTGTTAATATTTTATTTATTTATTTTTTATTTACTTATTTAATGTCAACTAAAGTTAGACGTACAAAAAAAAAAATACAAAAAGTAAGCTATAGATGAAATCAAATAAAAATTAAAATTGAATGAAAATGTAAATTAAAAAAATAAGAAGTATTTAAGATTAGACCAAAAAAATAATTAATATGAATTAGTTAAGCCCAGCCACAAATTCCGGCGAAGATGTTATTCAGGGCCCAATACATTTGTTGATAAAAATCGAGGATTCTGAATGCAATACTTAAAAAATTATATTGTAATCATTAAATTTAAATTATTTTTTATTTAACAGTATAGCGGGTGCTTCTTCCACAACATATGCTTATCTTGGGGAATTTTTCATAACGCGACTTCGCCCGACGATAATCAATTATGCCACCTTGTCTGTCGGTGTTTCAACAGTTTATGTGCCTGGTAACTATTTCAATAATTATTTAAGTGTCTGACAACAATCAATTTAACTTTTGAATCCTTAAGCTGTTGCCTGGCTTGTAATGTCGATGCATTGGAGTGTAGAAGTGACAGAGACTATCTCATTTCGACCTTGGCGCTTATTGACTTTTTTTTATTTACTTCCTGGAGTGTTGGGAACCATTATGCTATTTCGATTGCCTGAAACTCCAAAATTATTAATATCAATGGGTAAAACCGATGAGGCATATGTCGTATTAAACTGGATTGCTTTGAAAAATGCAGGCAAAACGCTTGAACAATTCAAAGTTAAGAAAATAAAATCTGATATTTGCATTGGCAAAGAAAATATTATGACTGTTTCCAACTCACCGTGAGTATTCAAGCTTATTTATTTTTTGTTTAACTAATTCTGTTGCAATCTGTTTAGAACGGTTTCTTTTAAAAACATGTGGAAGGAAACGTTACCATTGTTCAAAAAACCATATTTAAGGAACTTTTGTATTAGCTGCCTGGTTATGGTCGGGTTTTTCTTTAGGTGGGTTTCTTAACCAATATGCTTGAGTTTTTATTAAATTCAAAGTTAACTTCCAGCTCGGCGGGAATGGCACTATGGTATCCAGAAATACTAAATCGTTTGAGATCAGACATTGCCGAGGACGACATGACGGTATGTGATGTAATCGATGCATCTATTAATCAGGCCCAACTCAACGTAACAACAAATGTATGAGTGTAAATAATATACCTGTATATATCGAAGTCTAAGCCTATTCTATTATCTTTCAGATATGCAATGATGAAGTAAATATAAGGAGCTACATAGACACAATTATTTACGGCTTGGTTCTTATTGTCGGCTATATTTTAATCGGTTTTGTTATGAATCAAATTGGGCGCAAATTAGCAATCACAATTAGTTTGGTTATAGCTTCAACTTGTGCTGCTTTATTGGTGTGGATACAAAATGAGATTATCATCATAGTCTGTTTTTGCTTGTACCTCGTATTGCCAGGCTTATGTGTATCGGTTTTGAGCGGTGCCGTGGTGGATCTGGTCCCCACCCATTTAAGAGGGAAGGCGCTTTGCATATGCCTAATGCTGGGACGCACGGGTAGTGTTTTTGGCAGCAACCTCATCGGAATACTTTTGGAATCGCACTGCACTATAACATTTGGTGTGTTTTCTGGATTGGTTTTTGGTAATTATGTTCTTAAATACTTTCAAAATTGTCAGTCAATACTTAATTAAAATCTTCATTCAATTAATTTAATGAACAAAATTAATTAATGAATAATGTCATCTGTTATCCTCCGAGTAAAATAGTGAATATAATAACATGAGTATATCATTGATCAGGTTCAGTTAACTAATGCAAGTAGCTTTTTTTACACTTTCCGAGAATATTATAAGTTTGTCATATATATATATATCATTTTGTTAGATATAGCCAGATTAATATAAATATAGCTGCCTACACCTGTAAATACAAAAAAAATGTGTCCAACTAGGAGATATCTAATTCTCAGCTTGAGCTAATTAATTTTAGCGGCTTTTTAAAGTCTTTCCGAGAATATTATTAATTTGTCGTGATTCATATGTAATGTAAATTTGTGTGCCTCTGTCTGTTTCTTAACTTTAGTCATAAATCAATAGCGGCCATTAGCTGCCATATTGGGTGATAAAGATGAATTTGTGTGCACCTTAATTAAAAAGTTGTTCCTTTTTTAAATTTAACAAAATTTAACTGTCAGTATGTAGACTCCGCTCTACAAGGGTATTAATCTTCGGCACACAGAAGGCTAACTAAACCGAAAAAGTTCATAATCAAAATATACGTTTTTCTCCTACAGGTTGTGCAGTACTTTCTTTCCTTATTCCAATGTAAATAATCACACGGGAGTGGTCCTGGCTGTAACAAATCGAGAATGGATTATTTTGTAGGAAAATAGATTGTTTGTTTTTATTGCAAATATCTTAAGGTAAAGGCATCGTCGTTATTTATAAATGACATATTTTGTCATTTTTTTATTAATACAAATCAGATCAACAAAATGAATCAAAATCAACCAATATTTAAGACCCTGCATACTTAATAAAGGGTGTAGACCCTTAAATGTTTTCAAATAAACGCGTCTATCTGTAGCTACAGGTATGTAAATAAAAAAATTTTAAAAATAAATTAATATATTATAAATAATTATGTTTAAAAAACAATTGTAATCATCTAATTAGTAATAATTAAGTTAACATTGATAGATATAAGGCTAGTATTTTAAACAATAAAATCAGTTGTAAATTAGAACTCAACCGGTGAAATACACACACATTTTTTTAAGTTTCTCAGAATTCTAAGAAGACGAAATTCTCTGCAAACATCATTAATGAAAATTTACACTTACAATAATACAATACTTCAAGCACAAAAATCCTGGGCTTAGGCATCAACGAAAGAGCAGAAATTAAAAATATGTATGCTTCCTAAAATGAAGAAAATCCCCTGAAAAATAGAAAAAGTTTCTGGCTTTTAGAAATAAATTATAAATATACAAAAACAATTTTTAAAATTAGAAAGTTTTTATTTTAATTTTCAGAAATATATTTCTTATCAATAGAAAACATTGTTAAAAAGTAGAAAGCCTTTAAAAATTCCTTTTTGCAATTAAAAATTTTGTCTCTCGCCTGCTTATTCGAGTTTAGCTGTTGTCTGCTTTGGAGGCTGTGTACTCTGCTGCAAAGTCAGTCAAATTAAATTAACTAACTTCATAAACTACCTAATATATTTGAATATGTGAAATGTTAAAACATTAGGTTTTAGAGCTACTATACGGATTTGATTGTAAGTCTGAAAATTAATTTTTTTTTTTTTAAATACAACCTGCCGTTTTAGAAATCTATTTCATGAATTATAATGTGATGAAATGTTCTAAAATTCAGTGCGTTCTTTTTCTGACTGTAAGAACAATAATAAATATAGTAACAATAACAAATTATCGGGCATTTATATCTGTCAAATCTTTACTCAAGCAAACTCTGAACGTGAGTTGGTTTTTCAAGAATATCCACATAGAGGTAACAATCGAAGTTATTGGTTAAGTACAAATTATATTGATAATGTTAATAAGTTAAATGTTTATAATATAATAACTGACAAGGCGTAAATCTCACTTTCAGACGAATTATGTATAAAAATATATGTCTTATATATTTTTTTTTTAAAACAAGAACTTAACTAACAATTGGTTTGATGTTCAAACATTTGATTTACCAATTTACTTAACGGCCATTAACTTTGATTCTGCATACGCATATAAATGAATATTGTTGGCTTTAACAATGTTGCGCCAGATTAGTCGCTTTGGTAGGCGACATTTATGTTGATCAAGGTCATTGGTGGATAGTGAACGTAATAGGTTGCTTGGACAACTCTAAAAACAAAGAGTTAAGCTGCTGACGTCTACATTTCAGATCAGAGTTAGAAATATTATGTTTTAAGCAAATTTTATTCATAGTTGATCTTTTACGAATTATTAAACAAATTTTCGCTGTAAGCCGGACCTTACCAGAAATGTTGAAATAAAATCGTTTTGTATGTGTTAATATTGCAAAATCGAAATCGAAAATCCAAAACTTAAATAATTCGGGACAGTTTTCCACAAATCCAACCATGGTAATTTCACAGGATCTATATTTTATTGGCATCAGGTTAGCGAATTGAAAAAATGAGTCTTGCTTTAAAGTTAAGGGAGCTTTTGGAATTTAAACCTCTGGTATATGTAAAAAATACAATTAAAGCTTCACTGCACACATGCACATTTTGCTTTGAGCAAATATTTAAAAAATGTTTTGTTTTAAACAAATATTTGTCATACCTATTTCAGGTATGGGTGTTAACTGAATATTCAACATATATGTATTAATATTATGTATATGGAGGGGTAGGTAACTGTTTCTGCACATTACATAGAAGCAAACAGTTTTATAATAAAATTTGTGTGATCGTTATGCGATCTTGCAACTTAAGTTTCTTATGCCAGTTAAGACTTATCTTTCGATCAGAGTAATCGATATATGGCAATTTCTGAAATAGTGGTCCGACCTATACAAAATAAATAAATTAAAGTTAATTGTTTCTAGATTGAAAAAATTGTTGTAAGTGTGATTTCAAGTGCAAACAGGTTCAAATAACCATATTAGCTAAAAGACTTAAAATAAAAAAGTCTTAAGTCCGCCAGTATAATTGTTTTTGTGATTACAGTATTTGTCTATCACGGGTATATAGAAAGTCTGGCATGACTATGTCATCTTATTATCGAGTTATCAGAAATATTTTAATATCCCTATTAATCATACATTAACATATTTAAGTCACCAATTTGTTTGGAATAATTAGTTCTCTAGTATATATTATTGTGATCTCTGAGCTACGAACACGTTGTTCTCAGAACAAGTTTTTGCTTACTCAAGCTGCAAAATGTTTTGGGTTTTAACTCACAGCTGTGAGTTGAGTGGAATGTGATGCATTTGTATAAGATACTTATAAGGCGGGGCAGTTTTGTCACGAGAATCAGTTGAATGGACGCCGTTGGAGTAGTAAAATGCAGGACCGTATTTCAGAATCTGGTGATTCCAACTCATTGGAATATGACGAAGTCTTGGAGAAGATTGGTATGCTAACCAGTTATATCTCTTGTGTTGCATTAAAAAAATATACCCCTACTATGGTGCAGGCTATGGCAAGACCCAGTGGATTCTATTGCTTGTAAGTGGCCTCTTAACAATCTCTTCAGTAGCTGCCCAACAATCACTGGGAATTATTGTAATCGCATCCCAATGCGAGTTTAATACAACAGAAGCCGAGAAGGGCCTCATGATGGCAGCATCTGTTGCAGGTGAGTCGTGATTTAATTTACATACAACAGCACCAGTTTACCACATTTACATATAACAACGTTTCCAATCTACTACTTGCTCGGTATTATTTGTAAGGGGCTTAGATGTGTGGGAGGGATGGGGAGGGGCATCCTCTGCCCATATCTGGCTACGCTTGTGCTTTTTAAATTTAGTTTTGTTTCGCATGAAAGAAGACATCTCACACTACGTAATTTGTATACAAATGTTTAGGGTGATCATCAAAAGCCGACAATCAGATTGAAAGTCTGTTTTATGGTTTATATTCGTAGCATGCTTTGCACAGCTATCAATTCTAAAGCACATCATGAATCATTGAGCTGAGTTTAAGAAATCACAATCAGAACAAAACCCCCGAGATGTACTAGAATATTAGCATATCATATCACATCTTTGGCGCCAAAGGCAGTTCGACTTCTTATCAATAAATTATCTATCTAAAAGCAATTCTTAATAAAGGCATTACAATTTTAATATTTATCGCATATAAAATGACACTTGTTAGATATTTTACGAAAAACAACTAAACAAATCATTTGGGATTTTTACGGCGATTCGTACCCGAGGCTTCTGTCATTCGTGAGTTGAGTGACTTTCCTCTGAGCTACGCGCCATTAAAAATAATTAAGAGCTAACTTTTAACATATCAGTTGAGAGAACAAGTTTCCTAATTTCATAATCTGAGAAAGAATGTTTTTCCAAGAGTTAAGATTTCGATTTTACTTTTATAGAAATATTCAATAAAATTAAGAAATATATTTTAAATTTACAGTCATATTTTTATACTGCATCAATTCAATCAGAGCAAGTAAGAGTAGCATTTATTGCTATCGGAAATGTAAGTGTATCGATATTCGATAAGCGGAGGCAGTTATCGATAAAATAAAGCAAACTTGATCTGCGCCGTGTATACGAGAACCTATAATCCAAATTTGAAGTCTCTAGCTCTTATAGTCTCTAAGATCTGAGATAGACGGACATGGCTATATCGACTCGGCTGTTGACCATGATCAAGAATATAGATAATTTATGGGGTCGGAGACGCTTCCTTCTGCCTGTTACATACACTTGCACAAGCCCGTTATAACCTTTTTACCCATTTTCAATGGTTCAGGGTATAAAAATAATAATGAGCAACTATTAAATGGCCATTGTAATATATTTAATAATTTGTAAACAAGAGAATATTGCATTGTTAAAGGTATCTGCATATCAAACTATATATGGGGATATATAAGCGACGTCATCGGCCGACGAACAGTTTTACTTTGTGGAGCATTTATTTCGAGCGCCCTTCTGATTATTCTCATGTTTGTTACAAGTGTTTGGTTATTTAACATTATCAACTTCCTCTGCGGTATCAGGTAAGTGACTCCTATGTTGAAATATATATTATGCCATTTGTACTTACGAATTTAAGAAATCGCATTACTCAGATTGAACAAGATTAACATTTAGACCACTTAATTTTGTTATTCTTTTTTTGGAAAGACATTCTAGTTTTGGCGTGTTTCATTGTACATTAGTTCTCATATAGAGACCTATCCGGCAGTGCCCCGAGATTTAATCATGCATAAATACAAATATGTATGGATAAGCAAACTGGTGATTTCAATCTTGGGATTTTATGGTGATGCTTCACACATAAAAATTAAGAAAACTTTGAATTGTATAATTACCTTTCTGCGGTTGAGTGAGCAAAACTAGGACCCGTGCTTTAAATAACTATTTATTTATAAGCTGGTTTCAGAGTCGCAGGTTTGCTTATCCAAAACTTATGTCCATTGTCTGTTAAAAATATTAAAAAAAAAACGAATCTAATTTAATTGTTGTTAATTAGAGAGTAAGTGGAAAGGGGCCCACATTGTGGATAGTGTGCTTGAAGCTTATAAGAAATATACAATTTGAAGATTTTTTTAGATACAAATTTTTTAAATGCAAAGCTTCTGCTTCGACTGTCAATATGCAAATACATATGTTTTTCAATTTATTTAAATTTATTCTCATCAAAGAATTTTAGAGGTTCTTAAAATGTTAATGGGTCCAGTTTCGGAATAAGCTGTGTAAAATGTTTATTGTAAAACTCGATTCTAGGCATTTAGTTGTATAAAACTTATACTGTATACAACTTGAACTTACATCCTTGAACTTGCATCCTTATGAATTTTCATGCACAACTTTTTGCCTCTTTGTTTCTATTAACCTTTGACTTCCAAAACTTTTATTAGTCTGACAAATCGATGAGTCGATATACGTAGAAGTTGAAACGATTAATCCTAAACTAAACTAGTGAAATAAATTTACATAAACAAAACTTCCCCGGCCATAATAAAAAGTTTATGAATATAAAAATAGTACTGACAAGCATTTACATCGATTCACACCCACAGTCGCACCATATAAGTAAACCCATAAAATATATAAATATGTCAATGTAAATTAATCTCTCATAGTCTTGGCGCTGTGTCAGCTGGACTTTATCCGTATTTGAGTGAATTCAATATACCTCGGCACCGAGCAGTTACGATCAACTATTCGACGATGTTTGTCAGTGTGACCGCAATTTATGTCCCAGGTAATTTAAGCACTGCAATCTATAGTATTAAGAACAGTGGAGCAGATGCAAATAATGGTTCATCTGTAGGTAATTTTTAAATTTAGTTACGAATATTAATGATTAAATTACTATTCGACGCGTTTTTGCGACTAAACTTAACATCAGCTCGATTAAGTTAAAGGCTTAAAACTTAGCGTCAATTTTGGTAGGTATATTAATAGTAGCCCTTTTTGTAGAGCCATGCCAAACATGCTCACACGATTGGCAATGCCAATATTTCGAAAAGTGTAAATCAATAGAACCGCATATTTACCACAATTGTATAGTATATTTATAAGAGTATTTCTTAAAATAGAACATGATATTTATCAATTTGCAAAAAATAATCTTCGTCTGTAGTCGAATCTAATAATATAGATCGGCACTTTAAATAAACAGATAGATCCACAGACAGACATCGAATTGATCTGCATAAAAATATTATTATTATTAAACGATTATTATAAACTTTGGCAAATAATTGAAACTGAACTTATTTATTTGCAGCAACTGCTTGGGCAATATTATCTTCAGACTGGTCAATCCATGTAGTTGGCGAATTTGTTTTCCGACCATGGAGATTAATAATGCTAGCGTCTCTTTTACCGGGTCTTATTGGAGGAATAATCCTTATATATTATCCCGAAAGCCCGAAACTTCTGCTCTCCCAAAATAGAGAAAGTCAGGCACTAAGCGCTGTGGATTGGATTAGCAAACTTAATCGAGGTCTTTCAGTAACTCATGTGCTCAAAAATAATGAATTTTCGCTGAAACCTGAAATACAAGCCGGAGAAAACGTGTTGGCAAACCAGAAGGGTTGCGGCATGGTAACAAACATCGCACGTGCCACAATTCCATTATTTCATAAGCCGCATGGTTTCAATTTCATATTGTGCAACGTGGCTGTGCTTTGTTTGTTTTTCAGGTAAGATTATAAGTTGGTCATTCATGGAAGAAGATTAAGTCTTTATAAATTCAACGCTTCTCAATCCGTCAATCGCAACTGCAGCACCCACATATGCTATCATCTCTTTCTTACGTTCACTCGCCAGAGCACAGAGCCACACTGGACTTCAGCCTAAGCTGTCTTCACACTCTATTTTCCTGCGTTTTGCAATACTGAACAAACTAACCGTTCAAATTATCACATCTATATTCGCATAGCTCATATATTTTAGTATTATTTATTTATTTATTTTTATACAGTGCATGTTAATATTGAAATATATATTTATTTGAATATTATTTTTTAGCTCAAATGGTATGCAGTTCTGGTTCCCAGAAATAGTGAATCGTTCATCGAGCGCTGAAAATACTAATTCAACAGTTTGTCAAATATTGGAAGGCTCTTACGGTAAACAAGTTCAAAATGTCGCATTAAATAACACTGCGGTAAGTTAAAGAAAATACTATATCAATAGAATGATCTTAACAAAATATTTTTTCTTTTAGGTGTGTTCCGATGAGATTTCAACTAGAACCTACATTGATAATATGATTGTTGGAGCTTCATTTTTATTGGGATTCGCCATACAAGGCGCTATTTTGAATCCTCTGGGTCGAAAGAACGTTCTGTTCGCTGCACTCGTATTCTCGATTTTAAGTGGAGTTTTACTACACATTGTTTCGAACTCCACAGTGGTGCTAATACTATTTTGTCTTTACATTCTGTTGCCTGGATTATCGATTTCCATTATGATAGGCGCGATTGTGGATCTAATGCCAACACATTTAAGGTACGAAACAATTATTTGCATCTTATTTAAAGCAATTAGCTGTGCTCAGCTATGATTATTTTCTATTTATTTTATATTATATATATATATATATGTATATATATATATATATATATATATATTTATAATATTTTATACTATGTTTTGTCAATGGCCTCAGAACATTTAAGATTTGAAGTAATAATTGATCTTTATCGATATCGATGCGTACGTCCTCGTACCCATTTGTATATATAATTTTGCGTACTGATACAAGTATAACAAGTATGAAAAATCTATATATGATTTTAGGGGAAAAGCAACAAGTTTGGTCATGTCACTGGGACGATTTGGTATTATTGCATCAGCAAACTTAATTGGAATAACATTACTACCGTTTTGCAACTCAACGATTGCTTTATTTACAATTGTTCTTGTTGGTAAGTAATAACAAACTCACATCTTTAAAAGGCGGCTCTTACACGACACGTTGCGTTATTTTTATTGGGGAGGGTTTTCTTGTATATTAAAATGGTTTATTATCCAAGATAGCATTACCAGATTTATTAGTAACTGGTGTCTAAAGTTCAACATTTTTTTATCACATCAATCTCATATTATCTTCTCCACCAGAAAGACCACTTGTGCTGGTATATGCTTATAAATCTAATATAATATACAAGTCTATTTACGATGCAATATACAATACTGTCTGTATTATTCTGACTGCGCTTAACGATCCTTTTATACTGTTTCTGCTGAGCGACTGTCCAACGAGTAGTTGATGATTCTCGGCATCGTCTGGCAACGCTAATCGATCCCTGCTTGCTATGAAATCCAGCGTAAAGCTGCCATCCTTTTCCATATTAAATAATCTGCAATGACTTAAAAAATTGTTATTACTCAGATGGCGGCCTTACGAAAAGTATTAAACTTATTTCAACCATTTTTCAATAAACTTCCAATCACTATGTCACGTAAGTGTCGCCATTTTAAAATCTTATATTAGTTCTATTTTTATATTTTATTTATATTAATATAATTATTAATTTTTTTTAGTATGTCTGATAATTGTTTATCGTCTGCCAATAAAAAATTCATAATGAAGCATTTTGAAATTTGGAACAATCGTACACTTGTAAATAAATAAAATAAAATTTTAATACTTACAATACAAAGATGATTTTAATAGAGTTTTCTCTAAGAAAGGAGGTTAGCAAGACCCCTTGCTATTCACATTGTTCATGAATAACCTTTCGTGTGTGATAAATCAATTCAACACTTTCCCCGTCGTATCTTTCTGCTCATAGGTTACAAAGACATTTTTAAGCCCGGAGTCAAAAAAATGTATTAAATGTTAATTGTGGAAAATGTAGTTACTTTTTTTTTATCGACGAGTGCTCTTTTTGTATACTTTTTTATATCATAAAGTTGTTAGCTGGTTAAGGTATTCTTTTAAATTCGAAATTTAATGGGTATCCTGGGATTCATAAAGCGCTGGTCTGTATGTTACTACAAATTTTTAAATTCCACTTCTTGGTCACAGCTTTGAATATGGATATGGATTTAATCTATACAAAAACAATTTCAGATATATGGACTCTTTGCTGGAATAATAATATTCGCTTACCGTTGGAAATTTTTAAAAATTAAATCTTTGTTCTTCTTGCATAAACTAATAAGTGGTGATATTAATTGTTAAAAATTAATCAGCTAAACTATTTTTCAGTTCCGATTAAGAGTACTACGATTTTCTACCCATTTATCTTCAAACTTGTAGTACGTACTTTACTAATTATCGATAACCATTTTATTTTGGAAGAGATCAGATGATTATGCAACAGGCTATAATAAGAAATAATAAAAATAAATGAAAAATGTATGTTTGATAACGTGTGATGATTTTATATCAAAATTAAAATTTTGAACATTTTGTACACATCCGTAACAATCAAAATTGCTATAAAAACAATAATAACGAGTCTAAACCGGTTTTTATATATGTATATTTATATATTTTTATATATATATATTATATTCGTTAAATGATCGGTAGACAAAATTATATTGAACTATTGTGAAAGTTTCTGGCAGTCAGTAAAGAATAACTCCTTTAAGTTAGCATTAAAAAAACTACAAAATGAGAATCGTAATCATATTTATATATTTCTTAAATATATAAAAGATTTGAAGCATATTTCTATTATGTTAATCTGATAGGAAGTGTCATTCAGCTAGTAGTGTTAGTGTTCACAAAAGCTCTGGCAATTATAATGCTATAAAATTATATTAAAAACAACTACATTGTTCTTATGGCAAATAGACACAGTTCAAATTTTAACAAATTAAACTGTTTACCATCATGTTTTTGAATTCGCAAAAAATAAAAAGGTTTCTAATTTCAATGAACATTAATTATAGATGTCGTCAGCAAAAATGATCATTGGTGTAATTCCTTATTCTTCATCGTCTTCCGCATCTTCAGATTCTTCTACAACACTATCTCCGGCAGTGTTGTCCAACTGGCCTGAAACATCTTCGATATTCGAACTTAATTCTATGGTCGGTTCCTGTTGATGATCTTCCACAGGAGTGGATGGCTCATCAATTATGGGCTCAGCAACATCCCTACTTTCCTTTTGAATCGACTGCAGCTCTTGAGCAGCAATTTCCGCCTCCTGGCGGGCGATTTCGGCCAATTCAGCTGCTTGTCGTGCAAGATCGCCCTCACGTTCCTCTTCGGCCTGCTTCTCGATTTCCTCCAGGCGACTCAACTCCTGCTCCCGCAAACGCTGCTCCTCTTCTAGGCGGGCCTCCTCAGCCAAGCGTTCCTCTTCGGCTTTTTGTGCAGCAGCCTCATCCGCTGCCTTTTGAGCAGCCTCTTCAGCCAAACGGGCCTCCTCCTCAGCTTGTCGGGCGGCAGCTTCTTCGGCAGCCTTGGCTTCTGCTGCAGCTCTGACTTCTTCTTCTGCCAATTTTTGAGCTGCTTCCTCGGCAGCACGAGCCTCTTCAGCTAAACGTTCCTCTTCGGCTTTTTTAGCGGCAGCTGCTGCTTCTGCTTCTGCTGCGGCTTGTGCTTCTTCTTCGGCGGCTCTTTGAGCTGCCTCTTCGGCTAAACGGGCCTTTTCCGCAGCAGCAGCTTGCTTGGCTGCCTCAGCCAAACGGGCCTGCTCTTCAGCCTTTTTTCAGCCTCCTCCCGTTGTTTCTTCTCCTTGAGAGCACTGTAAAAATAATATTCTTTTAATTGTCATTATTATTATTAATTTCGAAATGGCGTACATCTCTTTGCGGCGCTTCGCTTCATCGGCCAACTGAGCTTGTTTCTTCTCCACTTCAAGATCATCTTCGTTGACGGTCATCAGGCGTTCCTGACGTAGACGTTGCTTCTCCTTGGATTCCAGATCGACAGCATCTTCAAGTGGCCTGGGAGCAGAGAATTTTCTCGTTGGGCGATTCGGGTCCAATTCGGCATCTGAAATCCAAAGCCCGTTATAGATAATGTTAGGAATAACTTTTGTTTTTAGTAATTATGATATCATACTTATCGAAATTAATATAATTAGGTAATTTAATGTAAAAAAGTCGTGTATATCGGTGACTGTAATCAAATATACACATTATTGCTATATAATGACTTACCATAGGTGATTGCGGAGAGAATTTCATATACATCAATAATGCAGACTTGCAGATTTGAAGACTCCAATAATAGAGTAATTGTATTTTAATTAATGAGTATTAGTAACTGGTTTCTAGTTGCTTAAGTGTTATCAAAGATAAATATGACCGTATGTATGTTTATGTCAATTAGGAAAAAAAACTAAGGAAAAGTGTTGAATGAAATTCGAGTGCTCGTAATTAAACTTGCACATACATATATATATAAATAGATATAAATATATTTATATATATAAGAATATGTATATGTATATGGTACATGTATTATTTCTTGTATTTTCGTGCTCTCATATTTCAAATATGTTATTTGTAAGTGGGTAAAAGATTAGTTATGAAGAATTTATAATATCCGAGTCGATCCAGCTTCGCATTATTTTCATAGTCGACCCAGTTATGAATGTATATATGTATATTGATTTATCCACATCAAGTCATATCAAAACTACACCTGCACATTTAGTGTATACGTAGATTAGTTGTATTTTAGAATTGTCATATATTTAAATATATATAAATTCTGTCCGCAAGTAACTAACCATGAATAAAAATCGCAAATTGTAAAAAAAAATATATATATATGGACTAAAGTTCTTTCAGAAACTATATCTTTATCAAGGAAAGTAAGCTGCGCAATTTTTCATTTTACATTCATATATATGATTTATAAAACGACATGCACATTTATATGTGAATGCATGGATGAGTGCGATTAAGTGTTTGGGAACAGCATTTATGCCAAATAAACTGGTATGAAATAAATATGTATGTACATAATAATTATTTATATTAAAGATGAAATAAATTTGATCACACGTGATCGATTAAGAAGTCAACACTTGCCAACTATATTGTCATATTCTTAATTAATACTAGAGTGTACCCATGACGTTTGCTGCTGCCAATCAAAAAATATAGGTCAAGGTCATTAAAATTCGCACAAGATATATAAGCATATGATGAACTGTCATATGTTTTTATGTATAAATTTAAACATATACATTTTTATACTTGCATATAAGTTCGCTGCGAAATGTAGACAAAAAATAAACGATTTTTTTTAAAAGGGTGAGCTTGTTTATTATTTGGTGAGCTGTCTTTATAATACGTTTATTTTTTTAGGCTAAGTTCTTTTTTGTTGTTTCAGAACTTCAGAATCGTATAACAATTAACATTTTATATTTGCCGTTCATTCAGCTGTGCAGTTTGAAACTAACTTCTATGTTTGTATTGTTGTTTTAATTAGGTGTCTATATAAATCAGCGATATGTGGCCATATTTATCATGTGCATCATATCCAATTTGACCCGTCTGTTGAAACTTTGCTATACTTCTAAAATGTTCACTGCTGCGATGTCTGAAGTGTCTATTCTCGGCACAGTGGGACGAAAGCGCTGTTTTTCGTGTTGTGTTTTATGTCTCTTTTAATATCAGGTTTTTGTCCAGTTTTTAATTTCGATTTTGTCGCCACAGCATATACTTTATTTTATTGATCTTTTAATGGTGTCTATGAGCGATAAGAATGGTGTCTTTGTTGCAACAATTCAATCTGGCCAGAGAAGTTTCGAATATATACTACTGATTTGAGCATTTTTAATGGTTTGTCTTCTTTTGTTTTGCGATTTGGAAAATATTTATTATTTCTTGGATATTGTATTGATGGAAGAAGTGATTACTCGTGTATTTTAAATAAGTCCATGAATTTTTACTAAAAATTAACTAGTTCAAACACACCTAAACAATTATAGAAAACTTAGAAAAATTTAAGAATGCATTTCTTCCCAAAGAAATGGGAAAATATGAGTTTTCTCCATTGTCAACACAATTTCTTGGGCAACTGTGTTCAGAAGAACACAAATCTGTACAAAATACACGTACATGAAAAAGTTGAAAAAGTTCGGCTGAAAATAACTTTTATATAGTCACTTGCTCTCCCATCGCTAATTAAACATATTGTTTTGCAATTAGGTATACATTTGAAGATCTGTGCTTATGTACATAAGTACATATATTTATATAAAATGGTATCATTATACATGGCATTCATTATCAAATACAATACACAGTTATAAATATACACATATTCAAACAGACATATGTGGCAGTTTTTTTAAAAATATATATATATCAATAAATAACGTAAATTTGCGTAAATGCCCAACAATATTTAATTAATAATAATAATTATACAAATTGAGGACTTGGGTAAGAAACAGATGTAATTCAAATAATATACATTTTAAAAAGAAAGATAAGTCGCTAAAGTTGTTGGTAAGTATTTGAAAAAATTAGTATTTAAAACGATTCGTCAGAGATTGTTTTTTTTATTATTAGTTTGTGTCAGTGATAAAAGTTAAAATGGGCTTGCACATTAGTCTAGATGTGAAAGCGACTGAGTTTAGTGATATCGTTTGTTTATTTTTAAGATATCGTTTTTATTTGACAATAGGCAAACATAATGAATTTTCTTTTTATTTATTTATTCAAAAATTATAAAGTGTGTATGTCCATATTATAAAGTCAGGCATATTATCATTTAGGCCTCAACTTCAACAGCTTCAACTGGAAAGAGTCAATCAATCATAAAACATATTAAGTTAGTAAGATACAAAGAACAAAGCTAATAAGGATGCGAAAGTTCAATGCATTAGTCACAAGAATTTGAATTTAATTTGCTTCTACATATATATTTATTTATTTACTTTTGATCCTATGTAAAATGTATATGAAACCACGTACAGTTTGTTGTATTTTTTTTTTAAATAATATTCTTGAAATATGAGAAAATTAATGGAAAACACTTTTTAAATGTACTACTTAATTAATTGATTGAAAGTCCCCAATAAATGATTAAAAGGAACGAGCATGAGTGAAAGGCTAAGTCGAGGTTCTAGTTGCTATATACAGGTAGCGTTTACAAGCTTATGAAAATATCGATCAATGAATCAATCAATCAATTAATCGTTTATAACGACACTTACCTTCTTCATGTGGAACACTCTTTTTCTCATTCTTCCAGGTCGGATGTCTAAGGTACCAGGACAAAAGGTTAATATCTGTTCGAACTTTGTCCGAATCGTACATGGGGCTTCTAATGTTATAAGCCTTATCACCACATATCCTTACAGAGGCAAGATGACTTTTACCTTATCATTTAATATTTAAAAAACAGCATTAAATACCAATCTGAACGACAACGCAGGTTGCAACTTAATACCTTAACACTACTTTTATGTTTACAATCGTAATCCAAATGTATTAGAGGCAACATATCAGCATATATCTCAAATTACTCACCAACATACTTTACAGCTGGTCTTGGGTAGTGAGAAATATTGTGAACTTCCTTTGCAATGTGACGCACCGGATTTGTAACACGAGCTACATAAGCATCTAGGGCCAATTGTGATGTAGGGCCATAGGAGTAGCTAAAAACAAAATAATATTACTTTCTATCCAACACCAGCATAGATTGCTAATATTTATTTAAAACCCGTCTAAGCCTTTCACAAGTATGTATTCCCTTTTATTTTAAACATCTTATAAAGCAATATATGTTTGTCTTATTTGATATTCAACTTTTTATCTCAGACAATATTTCCTCCAACTAAAACATATTAAACATGTTTAGAAAATCTTTAAAATAAAACAGACTTTACTCCAATTATAATAAAAAACTACCTGTACAATAAACATATGTCCCTAAATACCTAAATCAAATGACGCCACGGATTATCAAACTTACGATTTTAGTTTTTGAGCATAGAAAAATGAAAACGAAAACCAATCGCTATATTCAGTCTTGTATAATAAAATAAGAAAACGTGGGGGAAAATAGTCCTTTTAAGGGGCATAGAAGGTGATGCTTGTGGGCGTGTCTCTACCTTCAATTAAGGTTACAGTAACCTACTATTCAAACTGTGAGATATATATTATACTAATCTAACCTCCAAAAGTAATAGGTGCAGCTCTAAAATGTATATAATTATATTCACTTCATGGGCACCTTTCATAGATGCAACGAGGTTTAAGTTAAATTTAATGAAATAAAGCCGAAAAGCCAGCTACTCCCTTGATAAGGGATACGGGAAACTAAATATATTATGCTTCCTACTGACTGCTCGCATTCTACTCTTCATAAATTGATTTAAATATTTTACTTATTATTATTTATAGAGTGTCGTTAACTTACCCAGTCACAGGGAAAGGTGTGCAGCTTCGTGCACGGCGTACGACTGGAGTGTGCAGATCGCGAATCAAGGATTGGGCCCGATTGCGAATCCGACCCGTTTCCTCAGTGAAGGTCTAAACATTTATTTTATTTTATTTTTTTTTGATTTAAGAATAAAATGAAGAAAAGTGTTATCGCTGATGCTCTTATGCTGATTTAAACGAATCTGCATTAGCCAAAAGTTAGATATTGAACGGCCACAACTTACGGTAAAGGGTTCAGTATTGAGGTAATTAGTTAAGGCCCGTGCGCCATATCCAGGAGGGAGTCTCTTCAAGTATGAGGGAATTGCACGAACCGGAGATGTAGTGATCCTCAGTGGCGATGGCGATGCCGAGCGGGCATAGACGCGTGTAATAGTTGTGGGATTGTAGTAATACGACGGTGTGTATGTCGTATACGAGGTGGGGATATAGGGCGAAGTGTAATAGGTCGATGGCAAATAGGTCGATGGACTATACGAAGTGTATGTCGTTGGCGAAGTGTATGAGTAGGAGGTTGTTCTCTCCGGCGATGAAATAACACGCGTTGTCGTGCGCACAACACGCACAGGCGATGGAGAGTGGACAATGCGCGAATAGACGCGGCTGGGAGAGGTAACAACCCGAACAGGCGATGTTATAACACGTGTTCCACTGACGATACGTCTTGGGATTGAATAACTCGAGTAGATGGGATAGCTCGTTTTGTATACCTATTATTATATTTGTGCAAGTTTCGTAAGTTAGTTTCATATAACACAAACACAAAATATGTAGAATGCAAGTAGAAATGCGCGTGAAGAAAAGTATTTTATGGTAATGAATTATGAATTCCTACAGCAAGTAAATAAGTAAAATACCTAACAATTTTTATTCAGAGCTGCTTTCGCGATAGTTTCGGCAAGATCTTGATGTAACTATATAAGGCGATTACATGGTGATTGTGCCTCTCATACTTTTTTACAAATGTTTGTCTTATTTATTTTATTTGCATAGTTGCAATTAAATTATTTTTATTTATGCTATTATTATATATTATTATTATTAATATTTTATTTATTTATTTTAATTTATGTTTATCTCATTGATTCAATGATTTGAACTCCCGCCAAGTGATCATGTCACCACTATATATATATGTATATGTATATAAATATATATATATATGTTTGAACGATGAATCATGGGCAAGGGTGCCTGCCACTTGAATGCAAATTCTCTCAATATTCTTTATCTTTTCTTTATCCTTCGTTCTATCACATTTTATCGCTCCCAGGAGGAGCTCTTAGCAAGGACGAAACACTGCAGAATTAGGTGACGAAACCTTCTCAATTGAAAAACCTTTTACGGCTATACGACACTTATTTATGTATTACCTTTACCTTTAATATTACTTTGCGACACATGCAGTTGTGGAAAAAAATATAATAGCACCACGAGGACACTTTGCTTTACGAATGAAAAAACACACCATGAGTTTTGCAATTTCGGCAAATGTTAATTTGTAACATATTGTTTAGTATTCCTATAATGAAAGTTGTTACTGCTCCTGGAGTTCTATCCAATATATATAACAATCTTTTTTTTTTAATCTGACGCGAAAAGTGCCAAAAAGTATCGAAAAATTAATATTACGACTTACGCAATTTATAGAAATCGTTTATTTGTTTCTAACTTACATAGCTTTAAGTGCACATTTTAAAAATATTGCTATTTTTCGATAATTTTCTTCCTTTTCCATAAAATTACATTTTTTATGTTAGTTTTAATTTTATTTAAATAAGTTGAAAACGTTGAATAAACAGATGGTTTTTTTCTATCTCGCTTTTTGTTAAGCGCCTTCTTTCACTTCAAAACTCGATTATGTTGGTTAAACTTCAAGAGTGGTACTGTTATTTTTTTGCAACTGTACGTACGCCTATTAAATATTTATATATATTAAATTCTCTATGAGCCACTCTTTATGATATTAGCTACTAACCTTTCGCTACACAAATTAAAATAAAATCACTTCAAAAAAATTAAACAAAAGTCTTCTTACTTGAAAATAAAACGTAATTTACTCTGTCGAATTTTAAATTTAAAATAAAAATGTATTCATTTAAAAACAAATGTATCTCTGCTTAAGCTGTATTTTCTCCGATTTTTGTAAATAGAAACATATTTATGGTGTAAAAGTACTAACCACGTATGATTCCAGGTGATGAGTGTGGTTGAAGTGTGACCAGGAAAATTTCAAAATCATAAAAAAGATGATGGATGACAAGCAACACATGAGCAACAAAAATAATAAATGCGAATACTTACACGAGTCACATTATGAGCAGACGGATACTGTAAGAGAATTATACAACATTGAGTTTAATTTATGTGTGTTTTATGAAGGAAAAAACTCGTTTCGTTGATGTCTAACTAAAACTTGTATATTCTGATGACTTTTTTGTGAGTTTTTGCAGTCACCCCAACTATTTGATTCAATTGAATTTGTTGTCACAGCATAGATCGATCAGATAATATGAATATCGTATTTTAATTGGAATTATCAGAATTGAATGATGCAGCATATAGATATATATATTTGTACATATGAAACTATAGGTAGAATTTTTGGTGAATGCGTTTTTATTTTATTGTATCACAAATACTTTTAAACTAATAATGATTTATGGAGAGTAAATACATCAGATAGATTTTGCTTATCAACATCTATTATCTATTTAACAATCAAATTAATTATTAGTTATGTTAGTCAACTCGAAAATTTACACAATTCGGGTGATAGACAATATCAATATCAATATCAAAAACTTTATACATACATATAAGTGTATAAGTATGTGGTTGGTTAGATGTTGTTTCTCGTTGCGATTAACAATTATAAAACAATTTAGGCGGAGTGATTAGTGAAAATATTATTTGAGCCATATATAAACCATTTATGCGATTGCTTTTGTCTAAATCATTTGCGTTTAGACATGGTATGAGAAGTGGCGGTATCTGGTGCCACCGGGCAAATTTCCAGAGGTGGTCGAGGAGTAGCTGTAGCCACCGGGTCCAGCGCCAGTGGTGCTGGTTCTCTCGGTGCTATAATTGTAGGCACCACCTGGGCCACTACGCGATGTATTCTCAACAGTGGACGTATATGTGGATCGTTCCGGCCTGGCATAAGGGTTGCTCGAATCGTAACTGCTCTTCTCAACACTGGACTTTGAGGCGTACGAATAGTCCGAGGAGGCGCGACTGCGATGAGAGCCAGGTCTGTCCGTGCACAGGTCTAAGCGTGGAGTCTATAAATTCCGATTTATGCATTTGGGGTGAGAATTGTAAAGGAAAATAGGCGATCAGCATACAAATGTTATGCAACTAGCAACTATATACAAAAAAACCAGCTTGCTGTTCCACTAAAGATTTCCATTCAAAATATACATCCTTGTATTTTTTTAGACCTGAATGCTCTCGCAAATAGATTTTAATGCAATTAACCCCAAGAAAATGGTTTTTAAATGTAAATGGGGGCACCTTAATTAACTCTATTTACGTTTACTCAGCCCAACTTGAGGAAAAAGGCTATAATATAATGAGAATATGACAATTTATCGAAATATTTTGTGCACAAGAAATTAATAAGAAACGTTTTAGGTTTTCTAATGGAAATTGAAACAGGTTCGAATAATATTTAACAATTTAATTCGTTTCGTAATTTGGCTCTGTGTAAAAGATGTATAAAAAAAATAAACAATACAAAATATCTCATATAGCATAGATTATGACATATTATAGGCAAAATATTAGATACAAAAACGAGTTGAATGTCAGATCGTATATAATGTGGTATGGTAAACTTTTGAACATTTTGTACAAGTATGTATAGCCAGGTGTGTGTTTAATGGTTCGTAATTGTTATTTTCCAAGATATTCGAGTCAATTTCGTTTTAGTTGGGTTCGCAACTGGTTCGATAATGTAATTTCGTCAAGGATCGGAGTTCGTCTCTCTCCCTGTCTCTCTTTCTATTGGGGTTAGTAAGAGTACTTTGTGACCATGGCACCCGACTTTTCATTGCGATAGGTCTCTCGGCGCACCGGCAGACTCTCGGATGCGGCGCGATGGACGCGGGGCAGCTGGCAATCGAGGGAGTCGCGCGAGGTGCGGGCAGCGGTATTGCCACCGGCCTCCACAGTATCGATGTGCTGGCGGACCATGCTTAGGATGCGCGATCGATTCTTGTCCCGAGTGGACACATATGGCTCAATGGGCTCATAGGCGATCTTATAGTTCGGTTTGATAGCGGCTCGATTAATTGGATCGAGTATTGATCGCTTGCGCTGCTCATAGTCCGATCGACGCACTCCGAATGCGGTCACCGGATCGGAAATAAGTGATGGTCTTGGCACATAAGGAACTTTCTCCCAGTCAATTGGTGGTCTCTTTGTTCTCTGCAATGCCCAGAATGTCACATAGGTGGGTTTTAAATTTTGAAAAAGCCAAGTTTACGCTGTTAGATTTTGCAGAACGGCGTGCGGTTCAACGGCTGGGATACCCAAAAATCATCGGTGCATTTGGTTTTGGCATTTTTACAAGTGTCCATGGCATTTAACGTATGTACATCTATCTATCTATATATTGTTGTTTCTTACATGCAAGTATTCACAGCACGAGGATGGAGAGTTAACAAGCCAGGTATTTATTTATTTATATTTATATACATATATATTTACATTGGTGATCCGTTGTTGGTTGTTACATTAAATGTACTATTTACAGTGAGTTCATTTAAAGAGGTCCGACTGTACACGTTAGCATGTAGTATATGGTGTTGAGTGAATGGTTATATGAATATTTAATTGCACAGTTTAGTTAAAAGTGTATTTTTAATTTTACTGTTAATTCAATACATAATATATATTAATTGGTCAGACCAATTAAGTTCAACATCACCACTATGCGATACAGAATGGATTTTATTTCTGTATCCGAGCACGGCTAACAAGCTAGAAAGTTAAATCCCACGATATTTGTGCAAAATGGATTTTGAGAGCCATTCGAAAATGTATAAATTTAACAATCTATCCTATCTGTTTATTATATTTTAGCGCATTTTTCGAAAAATCTCAACAAAAAAATGTTGCTTTGAATGTATTTTGGAAATTGTAAAGGTATTTTTAGATCAGCCATAAGACGAAATACGCAAACAGCTTATATTACACATATGTGTGTGTATGTATATGTACTTTCATTTGTACATGTATGTGGAATACGTGGAAAAAAAGAGAAATACCGAGGGAAAATAAATTTTGAAAATATTCACAATAAACTGAAATATTAAAACAGACATTGATCATGAAGTCCAGTTAAAAATATATGTATGTACATATCTGTTTACAAAATAAATATTCGTCCGAGAGTACAGACAAACTTACATATGTGCACATACATACATAAATACATAAATACATACATGAATATGCATGTATAAAACTCTATTTTTGGAATTTGAGAGCAAAAAAGCCTTTTGCTTTTCGGTGTGCCAATAATGTTGGCCGGATCTCATAGATGAGAAAGCGTACAAATTTCAGAAATTATAACCACAGAGAAAATGCTCATAACCTTGGAATATTTTCGCAGCTATTGCATCAAGGCAACGCGTATAATTAAGAGAAAACACTCAAAAACAATTTGATTTTGCCGATCTTACAGCTACTGGCATATATATCTCAAAGAGATGTAGAGATACATATCTACATATATTGTTAGGCACACACACAAAAATACAAGCTGTGTGTGTGTGTGTGTGCACCTCGTACTTGTTTATAGTCAGTGAGTGGGCCGGATGTTAGTCTACATACACACATATACGCTTGAAAACAGCGAAAAAAAACTATAATATTGAATAATTAGTAGGCATAAGGAAAAAAAAGTCAAGAAAAACTGACATAAGACTAGCACATAAATCCATACATATTTGTAAACTGCACACAGTAATGGTAACAATATTAATAAACTTTATACGTATACGTATCTGATCTACATATTATGCATAATTATTATAGGTTCACAACAAATTTATTAAATTCCAAAATTCAAATATTAATCAATATGTATGTACTTATGTACAAATTAAAGCATGCACATCAGTTTGTATATGTATAAGCAAACAATTTTATTCTATATTCTTTTTTTCAATTAAACTTGTTTTTCAAATACTGATACGATATTCATATGTGAAACATTCATTTTCACTAAAATCTAAGTTACTTCTGCGCTCAAACGTGTTTCAATTTCTTAAACTGTTTGCACCTTTAGAAAATGATATTGATATTATGGAATACAGCAAGTTGGGTACAAGCGCTTAAACAAAAAGTACACAGGATGTAAACAACGTTCTCAATGGAATCCTTTTATAAAATGTCAAACTTATCTGCTGCGTGGATCGGTCTACACATTATTATGCAAATTTTTGCATTTAGAAATTGAATTTTCTACGCGCAGATTAATTTCACAGATTTTATAAATCGAAAACCACACACATTTCTTATAGTTGTAACTTATTCGTTGCGTTGCTTAGAAATTGCAAAACTTACCGTCACGGCGTACGATGTAGTCACCGGTCTGGAGCTGTAAGTTCTACGGGTTGTAAATCCACTTTCGTAAACCATTTTGAGAGTTTTTTTTTTTTAATTCGATGAAAATTAAATCACTTATTCGTTATTATCGATTTTGGCTTTCTCGAATTTTCGTGTTCTACACTTGACGCCCGTTCGAATTGTTCTGTCAGCTCACTGCATAGAACAGTTTCTTATAATTTTTAGATGCCAAAAAAAAATTTTTTTTTTTGAATAGCCTTCGCTCTGCCTTGTTCTCTTTTTCTATGACTTGAAATAAATTTATTTTTGGAATAACAAAAATTTAAATCTCTCATGTCAATAAGAGCGCGCTGTCTCTTTTTACATTTGAACAAACATGCTTATAATTTTTTGTACATTTTGCACACGCACACTAATGCATAATGTGTATGCATGTTTGCACACAAATAATTGAATATATATAGAAATATTTTTTAATTTGCACAACTATAATTTGTAAAATGAATATACACCTTTATATTTTTCATTTTACCTGTATTTAGAAATAATTTTAAATATATGTATGTTATGTGTCTATGTTTTTATTAATGGTGTTTATAAATATACATCGGTATATGCATACTACGAGTTTCTCGCCACCTCATATCTATGTATATTTAAGGGCGTAAGCAGGATGCGGAGGATGGATACACTGTCCGCCTACATACATTTATTTATAAACATATTATTGTAAATCCAGATAAAAACAAAATATAAAAAAAGAACGTACGGTATATAAATATGCAATTACTCATTTAGTAAAGATTCATGCTCGATAAACATTCAACAAATAGAATTATTGATCAGTTTATTGTGGGCCCCACTGAAAGAATACCCTGTAGACGCAGTAAAATTTCCATTACATATTACACCGACGGCACTTATATATTATTATATGTGAACAGAAGGACCCATATCAAGTATAGCACAGCAGTCTTAGCTTGCCAAGCCCAAAAAAAAAATGCTAGGAACAAATTTTTCCCTATATTTCATAAGACCATTAGCCATATACAAGATACCCAAGGAGACCTTATCCTCAAGAAATTAATAAATAAATTGTATAATTTACATTTTACTTTCATCTCATCGTCATCATGATTTTCATATCATTCTGAGCAAAAGGTTTAGTTTTACTTTCATCTCACTCTTAGCAAAACGTTTTATTTTAATTTTCATTAAATATTTGATTTTTCTCCTCCGAAGATCACCTCGTCACATTGCTCGTCTTAATAATAATAATTTAAGAAAATCGACCGATGTTGATAATATATAATAATGTATTATCTAGATCATTATGTGCGTAAAATAATGTAAGGGGTGTGTTGTTAATTTTGGCATTCATAAGGTACCCTTTGGAATTTTTGTCGATCGGACGATTTTTCATGTGGCAGTTGCTTTTATTTTTAGATTGGCTATTAAACGTGTAATATAAGACGATTTGCAAAGTTGAAATATATAAAAACGGTTCATTGCTTTTTATATTAAATGTCAGTCAAATACAGTCCGACTAGCAAACCGAATCGAATCATTTGCCTTCCATTTCGGATTCATAAAAGTATACCCTTTAAAAATTTAACCCCTTTTCAATTGTCAGACAACCCTTTCGCATTCGTACGTTATTATAGTTTGGTACCACAACAGAACCCACGAGCCAAGTTTATGTACATCAAGATAATTTTGAAAACTAAAAGTAGCTTAATATTCGATCGGTTTTTCCTATCATTCGATATTGATAAGGTTTATCAACTGATCAGAACACAATAATATGCTGAGCTGTTAAGTTTATTTGGATATCTTAGTGAAAAAACAGGTTTTAATACAATATTTTAAATTTCAACCAAAAAGTATCTTAAAAAAATATCCTTAATTGGATAGACTTATTTGAGGAAACAGACAGAAGGACGAACGGGCATCACAAACATATTAATACTAGTATCTTTGTAGGGTATTTTCAAGTCGATTGTGTTCATATAGATTCATACTTGTTTATGTGGTACATATACATACTTGTACATTCCTATTGAGACAAATATATACGTATATTTAGACAAGGATGATACATATTAAAATTCATACCCATAACGTGTATATGTGTACATTTTGTATACTTATACTTATATGCGACAAATATATGTGTGCATATAAATAAAAGCAAGACAGAAAGCTTATATTTTTATGACATTAACCTTAAAGAGTGTCAATGAAAATAAACCAAAAATGTTGACCTTAAAAATTGTATAGCTGGCGTCTCCATAAGCATACATATACATATGTATGTACGAGGCTTATATAATTATATTATGGATATCAAAAATATCGATTTACAAGCACTTGGTACATATAACTTTCGGGATCAAACATTTTTTGTTTGAACTTGGAATTTATCCGTCTATTTTCTTTCAGTCACTAAGCAGGCATCATAAAATAATAAAACTTGCTTTAGACTTACACAAACATATTTAAATTTCGAACTCCACACTACAATTTAGATGTCGGCAGGTCGACTCCGGTGTACAAGGGTATATAATCTTCGACGTGCCCAAAAATAAATTTTTTGTTTTGGTAATGGGAATAAATCATGTGCATTTATAAGTTTTAATCATCGGACTTGAAAATTGAAATAAATCTAAAATCACTTAAAAATGAAACAACAAAATTAAAGCAGAGAAGAAAAAAAATTACATTTGACATATTTGATTAAAGTAAATAATAAACGTCGATAACACCAAATATATAATAACCAAATGTTCAGAAAAATAATTTATATATATATATATATGTATGAATATACCTACATTAATGGTACATTTTATTCATTAGCACAAAATACAACAAAATCGGTTTCTGCCTAATGAAGATTCCTCCTCATTTTCCCTAAATCGGAAAAATATAAAATATATACATTTAGCTGTTTATCCTCTTAATCAACAGTCTACAGAGACCGGTAAGTATTCTAAGCCTGTTCTTCGCCAATTAAATAACTTGCTTATATCGTTTCTGAATATAATATAATTTAGCTTTTCTTAGACTTAGTGCCTCTGCCCAACTTAAGAAAAAAAATAAAATAAACTTTTTACTGTGTACTGTACAGCTGTGCATAATTATTTAGTAACAGGTTTTTTTTATGTTGTTGAGGGAATTCAGTTGAACAAAAAAAGACCAACTTGTAATACTAAAAATTCTTTAAAATTTATTTCCCATTTACTTTTCAGAAGTATTGAACATATTCAAATGATCGAGAATCATATCTATACATATCTATACAAACATACATACACATGAGACAAACAAAAAGAAGCAGCACCCACAAGATAAGTGTTTGCAAAACGTTTTTGATAATGCTCGTTTGGGCAAATCGCCAGTTAAAAATTTGAATAATTATTCTAGATTAGCTGTTTTTGTTTTTGTGTCAGATTCAATTGGGATGTGTAGATAAAATTTGAGACTGGAAAAACTTTTCTGTGACTTTGGATTATATTCCTTTCGATATAGTTAATATACACCTAATTATTAACTTTCATAAGTTTAAAGAAATTCCATTCTTTGCTGTAACAAAATAAACATAACCGAATCCGATCTCACTGAGAGCAGCACAAGAGTCATAACATTTTGACGCAGATATGCTCAGAGAGCTGTATCGATTATAATCGCTAAGAATTAGGTATAAATCAGTTCAGAGATCGGATAGTTTTTTCGCTCAATTTCGCTGACAAATCTGGTAACAGTAATAAAATATTCTCTCTAATGCAGAGTCAATCACAGAGAGAGCAGCAAAAAATACGTATTGGTGTGGTCGATCACTGCGCGAAATCGGGTTCCATGTTTATCAACAAATGCATGAACTACAACAAGTGCTGAGCAGCAAACAATTGTATAGATGCGAAGATATATTTCTGTCTTTGATTATCTTTATTTTTTTTTCAATAATCTAATTTAAACAGTTATTAACAATGAAATGAATAAATATAGCGCAAAGCATCATATTTCAACAACAATTAATAGCCAGCCAGTAAATTTCATTACTTGCTTCTGATTTTTGAAAAGGAATTGTCTGAAAATAAGGATTTGCATTCCAACTTTTTAAAAATTTATTTTTTAATATAAGCAGAATTTTCCCCAATCCTCAGCGTTACTGGATATCCTATCAGCTAACTTTGAGCTCATTAATTGCCGTCGAGCAATTGGTAAGAATACAACATTCTCAAATTCGTTTGCAATCGCTTTTGATGGCTCAACATGATAATTATAGCTAATAACACTACATAATGAAGTTTTAATAGATTTTGCTGACTTAAGAGCATTTGTAAAGAAGTTCTGAGACTGTCCAATTGGTATGGCAGTGCAATTGTAAATTTTTTAATATTATTGGGTAGTTCAGTTAAGCAGTATAAAGAATATATTCAAATCTTACCATTTTAATTCTCAAGCTCAAAGTGCACTTTTAACAGAAAATGTGTATTAAAGAAATGTGCCAAAAAAAAACTACTGTACGCTATATCAAACCAAAGACTTCTGATGTTAATTTTATTGTATTTAAGACATGGTATGTTATTGTAATTTGAAAATTTGCAAGTAAGTATGTTATTGTAATTTGAAAATTTGCAAGTACCGTCCTTACACCGATTTTACTGTCCTGGTGTGTATGTGTCGAGTAAGTTAACGATCACCTCTGTTAATCAGCCAAAGTCATACCTTGATCACTTCTAAAATATGATCATTTTGGGTGATTCAGCAATATATATATACATATAAAATAAATTTAATAAATTTGTTAATGTATTTTTAAAATTAATTAAAAGGTGTAGTCGTGATAATGAGAAGAGACGGGAATTTAAAACGAATATTACCTTCCCATTGAGGAAGTGCCGAAAAGAGAATTACAAAAGCAACGATCAGGACTTGGAAGTGGCTCAACAAACCCGAAGTACACACGGTTTACAAGGAGGTGGCATACAGGGTCTGTAGGCATTACAGCATGCCATTCTGAAATGATTGAATGAATTTAAAGTTCAAACTGATTTCATTATTTTGTGTTACTTACTGCCGTGAAAGATCGCGATGCTCCATCTTAATACGAAGGATGTCACAAAAGCGAACTTCAACACCACGATACGGTCTCCTCCGCGAATTCAAACTGTTTATGCTCGATAGCCTCACACAGGATACTGATCCCTTAATATCCTTCGGGACCTTAGATCTGCTCGAATTGACAATTACTGAACGCTTATTTTTCGACGTCCTTGTGCCGCCTTTTCCTTTCTTGCTTTCCCTAACTTTTGAGCCACTGGGCTTTCCATCTTCCTGTTTATCTTTGGTCATATGTGCTTTTCTTCCACTGATATTTTCTTCATGAGTCTTCCTTCCATTAGTTTCATTAACTGCAAGCGGCTTTCCTTTTTTGGCTTTAGCACTTCCCCCTTTTTCTTTTCCCTTTTTTTCATCTTTATCTTTTACTTCAACCTTTCCGGATGACCTTTGATTTTTTGGAACAGTACCTTTTTTATCTTCTTGCCCGCCATCCTTTTTCCGCCCTTTTTCTTTTTCTTTTATTGCTGCAGATTCTTTTACCTTCTCTTCTCCTTTCGTTTTACCGTCTCGCTTACTCGCTTTTATATCCGTTTCCACATCATCGCCATCCTTTTTGCCTACTGGATTTTTCTCATCGCGGCCTTTTCCTTTTCCTTTTTCTGATTTTGGTGAAGTTTCTTTTACTTTTTCTTCTTGCTTCATTTTGCCGGTGGGCTTACTCGATTTTTTATCTGTTTCCGTATCATCCCGATCCTTTTTGCCTACTTGATTTTTCTCATCGCGTCCTTTTCCTGATGTTGGAGAAGATTCTTTCACTTTATCTTCGCTCTTCGTTTTGCTGCCTTTCCCTTTCGATTTCTTCTCGGTTTCTGCATCATCATCCTTTTTGCCATCCTTTTTGCCTACTGGATTTTTCTCATCGCGCCCTTTTCCTTTTTCTTTTTCTGATTTTGGTGAAGTTTCTTTTACTTTTTCTTCTTCCCTCCTTTTGCTGCCTCGCTTACTCGACTTTTTCTCAGTTTCCGTATCAGCCCGATCCTTTTTGTCTACTTGTTTTTTCTCATTACGTCCTTTTCCTTTTTCTGATGTTGGTAAAGATTGCTTTAATTTATCTTCACCCTTCGTTTTGCTGCCTTGCCCTTTCGATTTTTTCACATTTTCCATATCATCCCCGTCCCCATCGATGCCTTTCTTCCTTTTCGCAGTCCCTCGATCTACATCCTTCTCATTTGATATTTTTTCAGCCTTTAACTTTTCTTTTTGATTACCTTTCGTGTATTTTTCGGTCGCTAGGACAGCTGCGTTATTATCTGGATGCCTGTTCTGTTCTCTCAAGTAAAAGTTTCCATCCCGCTTAAGGGCATCTTTATTGTGATCGGTATCACCATCGGTATAACAATTTTTATACACACTTCCATCTCAAAATATTATCAAATTATATTAGAAGCTTCAAATATGTTATCAGAACCTTACCAATTTGTTTATCAGACCATCGAGGGTAAATGCTATTGCCACCTTCGAATATCGTATACTTCTCAAGGCATTGCTTCCGGTTGTAGCTTTTGATTATTTTATGGCAAACTCTCTTCAGAATTGAATAAGTAAAATCAGTCAAAAAATTATTAGCACACTGACCACCTTTGTTGTAGTTTTTGTTGCAAAAAATTGTGTTTCTGCTAGATGAACTAAATAGAAAATATAATTTTATAACTGAAAACCACTACAAAAAAACTATACGTACCTAGATGGTGGATTACAAGAAATCTGATCTAAGTCAAAACCCATTTTTTTAAATATTCATTTTAAATTCGAATTTTGTTTTTTTTTCAAATTGGTTAGAATTTTGATTTTTCCCTGTACAAGTGAGTCTGACATTAATTGCATATACATACAAAAATACAAAGTGATATTAAAATAGAAGTAAAGGCTATTTTCTTTGACCTTCAAATGAGGTGTATTCAAATATTATAACGGTATCAGTATACTCTAATCTTATGACGACAATAAACACGAAAGTCATTTAAGAATCCACTGAATACTTACTTTATTAGTTCGAAATGGATTCTCTAAAATTAAATTAATTCTTATTTGTAAATGGATTCTTAAATGACTGTATGACTATATACGAGGTGTGTTCAAAAAGTATCGCGTAATTTTGAATTTTCGCGGGTTACGTATACTCGAATTTCGATTTTTTTGTAGCGTTATGTTGGTACTCATGTCTCTCACTTATGCCGACAAGCTCGGCCATTTTGAATGATCACTTAATTGTTGACAGCTGCTTTGCTTGCACGTGTTTTGGATCGTCTTCGATTTTTACCTATTCAAAAAAATGGATCAAAGAACCTGTATCAAATTTTGTGTGAAAAACGAAATTAAGTGCGCGGATGCATTCCGAATGTTGATTGTGGCATACGGAGAAGCTACCTTGGACCGAAGCAACGTTTATCGGTGGTACAAAATGTTCTCAGAAGGCCGAGAAGATGTGAACGACGAAGAGCGTGCCGGACGCCCGAGCACTTCAACAACAGACGAAAAAATTAATGGAGTGGAGAAAATGGTATTGGCCAATCGTCGATCACCGTTAGAGAAGTTGCTGAGGAGCTAGACATATCGATTGGCTCATGCCATTCGATTTTTATCAATGATTTGGGCATGAGACGGGTCGCCGCGAAATTCGTACCAAAATTGCTCAATTGCGACCAAAAACAGCATCGCATGAACATTGCTAATGAGATGTTGGACTCTGTCCGCGACGACCCAAATTTGCTCCAGAGGGTCATAACTGGTGACGAATCGTGGGTTTATGGTTACGACGTGGAAACCAAAGCTCAATCATCTCAATGGAAGCTGCCGCACGAACCAAGACCGAAAAAAGCGCGCCAAGTTCGGTCGAATGTGAAAGTTTTGCTGACAGTTTTCTTCGATTGCAGGGGCGTGGTGCATCATGAGTTCTTGCCACAGGGTAGAACGGTCAATAAGGAATATTACCTGCAAGTTATGCGCAATTTGCGCGAAGCAATCCGCCAGAAACGCCAGGATTTGTGGAAGAACAAAAATTGGCTTTTGCACCACACATCACACATCGTTGCTTGTGCGCGACTTTTTGGCCAAAAACAACACACTAATGATGCCGCAGCCACCGTATTCCCCAGATCTGGCCCCCTGTGACTTTTTCTTGTTCCCTAAACTGAAGAGGCCCATGAAAGGACGACGTTACGCTACGCTTGACGAGATAAAGACGGGATCGAAGGAGGAGCTGAACAAGATAAAAAAAATGATTTTTTGAAGTGCTTCGAAGATTGGAAAAACCGTTGGCACAAGTGTATAATATCTCATGGGGATTACTTTGAAGGGGACAAAATAGATATTCATGAATAAATAAATAATATCTGAAAAAACACAAAATTCGCGATACTTTTTGAACACACCTCGTACTGCGAAAAAAGTAATTGTGCATTGGAATAAATGTTTTCAAAGGTATTTATTACACTTTTAAGTTTAACGAATTTATGAATACGGGCTTAGAAGTAGAAGACTCTTAAAAAAATGATAAAGAAAAACTTTAGATTATTAACTGTCTTAAAAGTATTTTGAAAAAATTGATGAAAAATTAAGAAAATTAACTAAACAAAATAATTGCAACTCTTTTCAAATATGCATTGTGGCTGCGCAGGCCGCTTCAAAACCATTATTTTGGTGGTGTGCTTGGGGTTATTGTGTTGTTGAAAGGCCCATAGTAGTGGTCTCATACATTGAGAGGCGTAGCTTATGGTTTTGATCCCATATATTGAAGCTAGTACATATAGTTATGCTTTACCCTCCATGTCGAATGATTGCAATAAATGAAACTAACAATAATAAAATAGTCAAAGTAAAGTCTCTTAAAAACATATATTTTACAGGCGCAAGTTTGCGAAATATAACGATTTCGATACAGAATGCGAAAGTGAGTCAAATTAAAAAAAATCCGTTTTTGGCCTGTTATAGTACTTCTTGCAAAATATTGTGGTTTAATGTTGACCAAATTTGTGACCAAAGACTGCAGAATGTATGGTGTATAAGTATGTAAAACAGGGTTTCATTGTCTCGACCTGCTAAATTCGTTCATTCTCGACGGGCACACATCCACACACATGCAAAGATAGGTCTGCTTTGTGGTTGACGTTTACTGTGGTACAAGAATGCAAATAAATGTAAAATAACGCAATATTTCAATTCAGTTAAGCGTCAACCGATGCTCACTTGTGCAACTTATGCGAATAAAATGTTGGTTCTCCGAAATTCACATTAAATTAGTAATTGAAATATGAATATTTTGTTTGCTCATAACTTGAATTGCATATACCACTGTGCTCGTTTTTTTTACTTTCAAACAACACATACAAACTTTTGGCAAGCCCTGGTGCACACTGAAATACTGTGACAGACAAGTAATTGTACATGTTCATATTGTTGTATTCGATTATATTATGTGCTTTTATTTTTAATGTTTAGTATTTATTCGATCTTTATTAATTACTGGCTTGCAAAATATTTAGCAACGCCCGCGCCTGCTGACTAAGTCTGCCATAATTCAGTCGTCTGGCAATACTAATTGATCCTTGCTTACGCCAGCTGCCTGCTATGAACTTCCACGTAGCGCTGCCATCTTTTTTGCATATACATACATCCCCCCTTGACAAGTACAAAACAGTCACACTGTTGTAGTCGGATGAGCATTATTAACGAACACGCAATTGTAGGCGATGCTCTGCAGAATACACGCGATAATATATTGACGCTCGCGTCGATTTTCATGCCATCCCTTTCTCACACATGCGCTCGCATATTTTGCATACAGAAAATGCTGGAAAATTCTGATAGAAATGAGATTAATATGAGAATATATTTTCGACTAAAACTTGGGTGTTTTTTATCCGATCTTGATGAATTTTGGGCAGTTGCTCAAAAATATGTCAATGTACATTAGAAAGCTCTGCTTTTAAGATTTTTAAGATTATCGGTAAAGTGAAATGAACTTAATCTGCGCCTATGTGTGTATTATTACATCTCTTATATATCGACTATTGTTTATATAGTTTGATTCAATGCTGATAACTTTTAAATCACAATTTTGCTTTAAAAGGATATAAATTGTTTCATTCAAAAATTTATTGCTTCTTTCATATAATACATATTTAGGTACAATGTGAAAATTCGAATAAATGAAAGAATTACATGCATGATGTATGTTTTAAGAATATTCATGGAATTTATATCACAAGTGATGTAAAATAAAGCAAAAGTATATTAGATACATATTATTATATATTATAACTTGTGTACAAATAAAAACACAATATCGCTGAGTGTGATATTGTGATGGTGTTGCAAAAAAAATGCGCACAGTGGGCTACGAAACGCAAAATGTGATTTATTTTTTGTAATAATTTGAGGAATAATTTTTAATGACATCCACATTTTTAATTTCGAGGAACCAACATATTATGCTTATAATGTACATTGAAATATTGCGTCTTACTTTTGATTATTGCTCTGATGCCCATAGTAAAAGTCAATTTGGATTTTCGAATTGAAAACTGTTTGGGATTTTGTTAGGGCCTGATTTGTAAATATTTCAAATAAAAACAAAGGCGCACAGGCAAATGGCAGTTGCAAATCCTCTAGCGTAACAGACAGTGACTTAATACCAGAAATTTCTTGGTCGAGTGCATGCGAAGATTATCCAAGTTACAGGTGCAAAAACTTCCACGTATTTCAGTCGCAGAGTCGCAGTCGCAGTTATAGTCACAGTCACAGACTGGGGTTTTTGGTTTTGGTATTGGTTTTGGTTTTAGTCACACAAGCTCACACTTAAGTATCTTGTAATTTAATGTCGCTTTCTGCAATGCTTTTGCGAAATAATTGAGTGACTTGCGCACGAAGTTAACAAGTAAATTTGATAAAGGCATATTTTCCCATATTCATTTATGTTTATAAGTACGCAAGTGTAAGATGTAATAGTTTTCCGTTGTGCTACAGCGATTTTCTATTTTTTTATTTTTTTACTTTGTATGAGTTCATAGTAAAAGGCTGATTTTTATACACATCTGCATGAAGCGAATAATAGTTGGTACTTGCTTGACGATTTATAATTTGAACAAATTGCTGGAATATTAAAGTAACGCATGACACAAAATCGGGTTCGTTCAGCGCATATAAATATGAGTGAGCAAATACCAAAATAGTTAGTTTGATATTTAGTGTCACAGCGCAGTGACGAAGTTGATATACACACAAAACAAGGATTAAGGATTCGTGACAGTAAAATGGATATTAAATACCTGGTCCTCTTTAATCTATTTGGCATATTGCATCTGCTTAGTTTCTGTGAAGCGATTCCAAAATTTGAAAACAAACCAAAGTGAGTTTTTAATAACAACACTATTCCGATTAGATTTATTGATGTATATTAAAAAAAAAAAGATTTTTAAAAAACTATAGCTAATAAATATCATTAATTTATATTTTATATTTTGTCATCATTTATTTAATGTCAAATAAAAACAGTCGATACGAGAAAAAGTTAATACGAATTCGTTAAGATACAAGAAATATTTAGTGGTACAACGATTAAAATTAATTGAGAAGAAGTAACGGGTAGGTCTAGAGTGAACAAGAAAATTAATGTTAATTTAATTAATCAATATAATATTGCATATCTTAAATCATAATATTATTTTTTTTTAGGGCGTACACAGAGAATTCGCAATGGAATCGAGCATATCAAAACGAAAACAAAACTCAGTTGAAGGAGCTGGAAACGGCATCAACCAAAGATAGACTAGAGAGACTGGGATACACTACGGGATATGGTTCATTAAACGTGTGTTTAATAAAAAATGTTAAATAAACAATAATAACTATACATTATTGTTTAATAGGGCTACCCGAGTAGCACAGGACTTTCTGCGTACAATCCCATTAAACTGGATCTAGGTGGAGTCGTTTTGGGCACCCTGGTTGGCATTGGGGCCATCATCCTCATCCCAAAAATACTGTCTGCCTTTCATGGTGGTTACGGAGGCTATGGGCGCAGTGAGTAGAAGAAAACGTCTATTGTTATTATATAAATAAAACAATTCTGCTTATTAAGGCGAGGACGAGAATGACTTAGCGTCCCTGAGCAGCATGATAAACAAAATTGACAATGTGCTCGGCCAAAACAACATCGATTCAACAAGTTGCATGCAGCGCGCCGTTTGCGGCTATGTTCGTTCCACCGAGACCAATATAAAGACCGGAGTATCGGATCAGATGGATGAATTTATTCACATGCTATCTGGGTAAGTTGAAAAATGCAGCATTTGTTTACGTATTTGCAAAATGAGTGGTTGAAACATTTAGCTAAAAATAAATTGTTTATAATACCAGACGAATTCAATCGGAGCAACTAAAGCAAACATATTTTCCCTTATGTGTAAAGCTAATAAGTTTATATTTCTTATTTTTGTGGCTAAATTGAGATCATTGTTTGACTCGGCAAGATTTTTCTGTGACTATGTAATATATGCCTTAAATAGTTCAATTTTAATCGATATCTTATATTCTATAGCATACTTTATAGTGTATGAGAAATTATCCAAATTTCTCTTCTCTATACGATCGTCCTAACTTTTTTGTTCTAACTAGATAGTTTTTTAACTTTGCATCTTTTCTAAAATTATTTTCTTTTAACATATATCCGGGAAGTCTTTCACTGCGTGGAACTGTGGTAAATTCA
Source organism: Drosophila hawaiiensis (assembly GCA_037043685.1). Taxonomy (NCBI): domain Eukaryota; kingdom Metazoa; phylum Arthropoda; class Insecta; order Diptera; family Drosophilidae; genus Drosophila; species Drosophila hawaiiensis. Next base: position 88,559 of record JBAMBA010000072.1, on the reverse strand, counting down.
TATAATTCCACAGACTGAGATATTTTCCTATTTCTTCTTGCTTTCTTTCCCTCTCTCTCATTCTTCAAATATATTTTTATATTTTAATATTTTTTGTTTATTATTAATCTCTAATCGTAAACATTTTTTTGTTTTGATTGCGTATCTCTGGCATATTTCACATTTTATAATATTTATTACATTTGTAATTTATTTGCTTTTAATTGGAAATCAATTACTATTAATTTATTTATTTTATTGTTAATTTCTAAATACATTTTTTAAAAAATTAATCGGTCAAAGTTTGTGGAGTCAAAAAAAAAATGAATAAAATAAAAAATGTTATATTTTTGTAGAAATTCGCTTGTGGACTATCTATTGGATGGTACTGCAATCAAAGAAGCCTTGGAGCATGGAAAGGAAATAAATGACAAACCTTGCGAAGAACTTTACGTTTCCTGTCCATTGGATAGTAAATCGGCCACTAACGTTCTTATGAAATTATTGCCCAAGAAGCATAAGCAAACTAAGTTAAAGCCGACAGGATCTAATACAGAATCATAAGTCAATACATCTTTAAGAAAATGCATAAGGATGTAAGTTTAGATTCATGTTATGAAAAAGTTATCTTAAATTATCATTTTGACTCGTAAAGAGATAATATCAAATGTTATAAAATCACAATTCAATACCTATAAAAATTTCATTTTTGTTCAATTACAACACACTCTTAAGTAGTATCTAACAGACTGGCTAGAAGTCAATTGCGGTTCCAAACTGCTGAAAAAAACAAGAGGAAACGTTCCAGTCGGGAATAACCGACTGCGAAATACTCTGATACCGTAAGTAATACCAGCTGATAACAGGGGCCACAGAACACAGGGTGCGAGTAGTCAAGATATACTGATCTTTGAATGAGATTCCCAGCAATCGACCGTCCAAGTTTGCCTTAAAATGGCGGTGGAGGCTCTGAATTTTTGGGGGCGGGAGTGGGCAAAGCCAAAAAAATATGTTGGAACAGTTATCTAGTAACCTTGCTTCCAAGTTTGGTAACTGTAGCTCTAAAATCAAGGGAGAGGTGTGTGTCACTAGCAATACACATTTCAATTTTGTTGACTCTAGCTTTCAAATTGTGTGAGATACATGGTTTTATCGATACCTTCGGTTGTAGAGTATACAAATAAATACCCCTATTATATTCAGACTATAAATAGACGTATTTTTTTGCGAGCTGAGTTTTTAAAATAATGAATAATAAGCTTGATTTTCCACTTAGTATTTGTAATTTCCTTAGGGGTGATCACTGTCTCTCTCAATATATATTATAATAATATAATATACTTTACTTACAACAATATAACGACCCTAAGCATGTCATCAATAAAGCTCTATAGTTGTTTGTGTTCCTTTCTCTTGTCGCCATAGAATCCCCTCAGAGTCATCTGAGAATCGAGAATTTTGGAGTTCTGAATTTAATGATGTATAAATAACGAAGTACTTTGAATTAAAGCTCAAGAGCCATGAAATAAAACTCTCTAGAAAAGATGTCAGCATTATTGCCAATAAAATACATGCAATTAAAGCTTTATGACGAAATTTACTTTAAAAAAAACAAACGAATTTAAATTATAATTTTCCAATTGTTTTGAATTTCCATTTGTTTTTTAAATTTCATCGTTATTTTTCGCTTTGAATTCGTAAAATCCATTTCAATGAATCCGTTAAATGATTAACAATATCTATTAATTCATTTTTATTTCATTTCAACAAATTAAGCTGCGAACGTTTAACTATTTTTGATCTGATTTGGTTGTTTGGTCCGATCCTTGTAATTAAAGCTTGACCATTTAATATATTTTTCATTTTAAATTTAAATTTTATGGATCATTTGTAATTTTATAAATTTTGATTTTATATTTTATTTAAAATGTGAATTTTTAAACTAAGGACTATTTAATATTAAATAAATAACTTTACATGCTATTTGTGAAAGTGAAACTCAATATTAAAAAAATTTTTTGTTTCAGACGTTCAATTTGCTCGTAGTTCACAAAAGTTTTCAAAAACTATATAAATTTTAGCTCACCAGACTTTTTAATTCCCTTAAAAATATTGCTAAAGTAGCAAATAATGTAAATAATTTTCAATTGGCTCCTACTCGCAGTGAAAATAGCATACCAATATTGTAAATATAAACTGCAACTTTATTATTTTGTTAATTAAGTGTGAAGATGATAATGGCTATACTTTTAAGATGTGTATTGTGTATTTAATTGGAGTCAAGCAATGATTGCAGTTTCATTTCCTGTTTTTCGATTATCGGCAGCCAGTGCTCAGAAGGAAATACGAAATCGGGTGAATCCATTTTTCTGATTTCATCTAATGTTTTGAGCACGCTTTTTCGATGCGAGCTCTTATCTTGTATTATCATTTCTAGTCTATCCATTAAATTATTTGATTCTCGGACCAAATCATCAATTGACTGGAGCAGGGCATACCAATCAATTGTCTGCCTCCCGACTAGGGTATTCCCTCTGAGCTGAAATGGAATAGGGTTAAAACTGCGCCACGGCTTAAGAGGCTCAATGGTGTATGGAATGAAATGTTTTGTGGCTTCCATTTCAAGAACATCATCGTCAAAGTGCCACGATGCCAAAGTTGGATTGAACTTCCTAATCTTCGTTTCCATTTGCGTCTCACTCTCGGCTGTGTCATCTGACAGATAAAGCTTAAAGTCAAATGGACACGGATTTGTGGCTTCATTGACAGCAATTGGTAAGAGTGTTTGGGTTGAGACATCTGCCGTATCGATGGCATCGGTCATTTGTGATATGGAATAGTTTAATACGTCTGCAAGAAAGACGAGTTAGTTCCAAAGTAATAAGTACAGTTAATCTATTTCGATTGTACATTGCTCGTAGCCATCCTTTTTAATTGAGTACTGGCCATCCGTTAAAATTCCAACATCCTTCAGTAAAATCAAATCGCACTGCACATCGACGGAGGCTTCTTTCAACAATTTCGTGGGCACAAAATCTGTTTGCAATGCCACATTGGTCTTGCCAGCTCTCAGGCGTCTACAAATCAAATATATCTAATTATATTATAATAAATTAGTTGCAATTAATGAACAAACCTGGAAGCATCAAGCAACTTGGCTCGGAGCAATGCGTTCTTGTCCGGCTTGGCAAGAGTTGAAACGCTGACAGCTCGCCAAGGAGGTCGCTTCGATTCATTTTCCTTTTCCTTTTCAGCCGCCAGTTCTTTCATGCGTTTCCAACTGCTTTTGGCTCTAAATTTATAAAATTAAATTGTTTTCTTTACTAATTGAACATATTCAGGTATTAACCAGTATTTCCTGGGCTTTGTAAATTTCAATAGGGTGGACATATAGTTTATTTTATAACTTATACATAACTTAAGGTTAGGAATAACAAAAACTAAAATTTAACCTGATACAAATATATATATTTTTTGCATTTAGACTTATAAATTTGTTTTTAGTAAGCTTTTTTACAAAGCTTTCCAATCAAGTATACGATTCTATGAATGAGCGAATAATTAACTATTTAAGTATATTAAAAAACTGACCGATTGTTTTGTTAGTACTCTGATGTTACATAAATATTTTTGATGTGAAGTCGTGGCAAAAATTGTAAGTATGATTTTTGCTAAGCCTTTGAATCAAGTATACGATTCCAAAAATGAGTAAATGAAAATGTTAAATAAAGTTACAAAACAAATATATTTAAAAATCATACACTTAGTTTAACAAATATGAAAATCTATCTTAGATACGACAAAGATTGGTTACTTTTCCAGCTGCCTTTATATAACTGAAATTATTATTTTATTGTTTTTTGTCATTATTGTTTCCATAGTAGTTTGATGTTGATTTTTTGCTGGAATATTTTTCATAGAAACAGGCTATATATGTATTTAAATCTGTTATTTAGACCAGCTCACCTTATTGAAGCACTTCGACTGTTGGCTGCCAAAACAGATTGATGGTCTTCTACGCTTGGTTTCTCACTAATTTCCGACGAGGTTGCGCTGTTGTTGGAGTTTGAATTGATTTGTGCTTGTATCTGTGCCTTGCTGCTCATATTACAGATTCTTATTGCATGCACTGCTTAAATTTTCATTGTATGCTTTTCTTGTACCAGGCAATTTAACTTCCGTCAGTGAATTGGTAGCTGCGTTTATCGCAACCCAATATATCGATGCAAAACAATTTGCGCCACCCGTGTTGCTACTGGCAACGCTTTTTCAAATAATTTCCGTGAGTGCAAAGAAAAGAAATTGATTGCCTGAGACAACAAATTGTCAAAAGTTATACTTTAAATTTGTACATCACTTTTAAGACACAATAAATCTAAAAATTAAGGCAATATTAGACCAGAAAATATTACTTTTTTCTCGAAGATTTTGCACTACATAACATAATTATATTCCTTAAATTTGTATCCTTGATAATGTGAAACATAAAATTAAATAAATATATATTTTTTGTAATTTGCTAATAGTTACTTATTAAAAAAAGTAGTTCGAATCTTGGCAGTATTCTTCATTCAGTTAATCTTCAATATGTGAAAAAGAGGAAAAACGAAAATTAAATTAAGATTGTAAATGGGTCGTGTAAATATAAGTAAATAAAATAAAATAAAAATTGTTGCACTCATTAATTCCTCTAAAATTAAAATTTTTAGCAACGCATATAAATTTCTGTCAGCTAGTTTGAAGGTTTTCAATTAATTTCAATTTGTACAAAATTAAAAATGTTTGCGAAAATCACGCTAAATTTATCCGTTATTAGCAGAAAACAAAAACTTTATGGGTGCTCTAATTCACGCACAATTAATTTCCGTTTTCTCAAATTGAAGCACGAAAGTCGGAAAATTAGAAAAGTTATATTACTTAGTAATAATAATATGACCCAGTGACTTTTGCAGTGATTGGTGAACCATTGTTAGAATCTAGTTTTATGTTTATATTACGCTCTTTTCAGTTACCAGGACCGGATAATAAACAACTTATAAATTACTGTCGAACAAACATTACAATAAATCGAATTTTATTTGTAAGATTTCTAAACAAAATTATGAGTTTTGATAAAATGCGCTTAACATACGGAAAGGTTCAGTGTTAAATCCATCTAGGTGTGGTCTGCCAGTTCTATAGCAACATTCCGTGAACAAGTCCACACTGTCCCGATGGAACCAATAGTTTTTAGTGGTGCTGTTGGAGTTTGAATTAAGTGTGTTCAGTTGGAACACGCCAAAGTGAAAGACTCGTCCGTCCGTCTGAGCGCATTGCACAACAATCGGTTTCTGAATATCTCCGTTGAACGAAACGCCATACAACTGCTTAGCCCGGGTAACAGCCGCAACAAACGCCTTGAGCATGGTACGTCCGTGGAATTGAGTTGCCGTCACTTCGGAGCCGTGCACATTGTTAACAATACTTTTGTTGAAAAACGTTAAAATTGTATGAGGATGGGAACAACTTATTTCGCGTCCAATCGCTAAAATTGTAAACATAATATTTGAACATATTATCAACGACTGTATAACTGAACAGATTACTTACGATAAAAGTTGTCTGCCGTGTATATGTTCCGCTTTGGCATTGAAACTGTGCACCTCATCGGATAAAGATCTGGCAATTCCCCATGGTATTTACCCTTGATGGCATCGAGGGCACGCGATGAGCTTATTAATGTCTCTCCACTGACTGCAAAGGCGAGCACGTCACTGTCCTTTGTTATAGTTGTTTTAAAAGTGACATTGTCGATCATCCTTCGACGCTCGGTCACGGGACGACCAGCCAGTTTCTCGATCTCAAACAATAGCTTGTTTACCAAAAGGCGACTGAAAAATATCAATACCATTATTAAACAGTCAACAAGACTTGGCTTAATTTAGTAAATTTATAACACTTGCCATAATACAATAGTGCTTTAGTGAAGAGTGCACTTTAAATACAAAAATCACAAAGTTAAATTTCCTGAGTTTAACACTATTTTCCTAGTTCTGGTTCTTAAAGTATTTCTGTACGCAAATTATTGCATATACCAAATATCTAGGGTATATCTATAAAAACGCTAATTGATCATCAATCAACTCGTCGAAAATGGTATTAAATCTTGAGGTGGTGAAATTAGTAATCTTCAAATTATTAATATATAATATAATTATTAAATAATATAATATAATTCAAATTAAAATAATAATAAATGTTTAGAATTAGTATTAGGAAACTTTGTGGAACTAATTGTGAAGAACATTTACAATTCGAAGTCTTTGATTTATCTCAAAAGATATTGTGACTTGTGCAGTAAATAAAACCTATATAAGCTTAAGGAAGAAAAAATATTAAATATATAATATTTAAAAATCCAGACGAAGCAAGTTATAAGAAAGCCAAGCGGCCATGGCCTGTTTTCTAAAATGTTTTCAATAAATGAGTAAATAATTAGTGGGATTCTGTGTTATGTTTAGTCATTTATAAAGTTTTGTACAGGGTTTCTCTAGACGAAAACATGTGTATCCATTAATAGTAATTGTAAATTTTTGGAAAAAGCTTCTAGGGAAAATAGATATTTCACTCAAAGTGTGTAAGCGTACTACCAGAGACTATAATAATATATCATATCAAATAAGAACTTCACAAATATTATAGAGCGAATAGAGCTAGACTCCAGATAGAAAATATCTAAATCACATTTTCCGCATAATTAAATAAATACAGAATAAATATTTCAACAATGAAATAAATATAATAAGTATATAAATACAAAAATAAACATTGCATAATGTTGAAAACCCGATTAAACTAGATCGAAACCCGAATTAATTTAAGAAGGACTCAAATCTTATTTTAAAAAGAACAATTGAATTTTAAAAAGTTAATTTTTCTACATTTGTTTTGAATCAGTTTGTAGACAAAAAAAAGTAAAAAAGGGACTATAAAATAATATCTGTATAGGTATCTTTTAGAATTTTTGATATTTGATACCAAATTAACTTAAAGGAACAATGCAGATCAAGATCATATATACTTAATGGCATCGGAGCTGGCTGAAATGTGATATTAAATTACTAGTCAGAAATTAAAAAACGTACTTGCGTCTTTCGTGAGAGATGCCGTAAAGACGGGGTAAATTAAAAGCTGGTCGATCGATCAGTTTGATCTTTGGCAGTTTCACTTGTTGGGCATCCAGCAGATGGGACGAAAAGATGGCATTCTGAACAGCTCGATCGACGGCTTTCGGCAACTGCCCATTTGAAAAAGCATCCTCGATTTGTGGTGGAAATCCGTTAATCTCGATTGTGTTGGTCAAAACCTGAGCTTGAGGCAATCCTCCGAGGAGAACGTTGTTATCCGTAAAAACATGACATGCATTCGTATGCCAGTTTGGATGAGTTTGGTCCTCAGCAATCGGCTTTACCACTGGTCCCACAATATCCACTCTACGAGTGCAAACATATTTAATTTACTTTCATTTACCATTTTCTCGATTCCACTTACAACTTGAGCTCTTTTTGGGGACTCAGCACGTCCTCGGGGGATTTTACTTGAATGCCAAATTTGATGAGCTCAGCTGCTGCTCCGGTGTCCTTGGGGACTCGCCTGCCTTGCACCTGCCAGTGCTTCTTGAAATGCCATCCAATGTGCTGTGCATACAACTTGTTAGTTAGCCGCATTTTTATGAATTTAATTCAACTAATTCGGGTTACACGAATCTCAGGTTATGAAATGCGACCAGCTGATATTATCATATTATCGATAGCTCATTGCCGGACCTATCGATAAGAACTTTGTGAATTGTAATATCGAATGCACTCACTCGTATAGGTCTGGACTTACACTGAGCTACATCAAGCATCAACACGCGTAAATTTCGTATATGGAATTGTAATATATCATAATTATTATGTCATAAGTTTTCATCCAAACTACGTTGCAGAAGCAAAATTAGCAACAAAAATATTTACTAACGTTATTGCAAACTGTACCCGATGTAATAACTTAAAACCAACCGTTATTTAATTTAATTTAGTTTGTTAAATAAAACCCTTGAGTAAAATTTCAGAATTTTAGATATGATTATAGGAATCTAAGTTTTTCTCTCACACAGTAATGAAGTAAGGAAGTATACTAGAGTTATTGAATTTAGAATTTAATTTGTTACCCTTAAATATTGCAAAATTAAAAATAAATTAGGAACATCTAGCGATGTTGAAATAATGCTGCATTTTTAGAGCGATAACAGAGCAATAATTTATGTCAATTAACAGCGTGACAGCTGCAGATGCAGCAATCTGCAGTTCGCTAGATGTCGCCTTGAGATGGTCTACAAATTTTTAGTTCTGATACCATCTTTTCGAATTAAAAATACCGGTTCCGGTTACTGGTTCTTAAAATTTCAGTTCCGACTTTGGGTCTGCAGTGTAGTTGGTAAATTTGCGATTGCGACTTGAGAAACTGGTTCCTGTTCTAAGCAAAAACTGTTTTTAACTTATGTTTCTCTTCATTTAAACTGTTATTTTGAACGAAATTGTGAATTCGTTTTTTTTTTTAAAGAAATGTTGAAAATTTATAAATGTATCGAAATATGCATTTAAGTGTAGAATATTGGCAATTCCACAGCAAGGACAACTTGAACCGAAATGTTAAAGTATTTTATATCAGCCGAGTTTCCTAAAATTATTTAAAAAAATAGATGTTCCGCATTTGAATAATATATATGTATATAATATAAAATGCATTTAAATGCAAATCTTCAGTCTGATTCAATGTTCAGTAAATCATGAAATTATTATTATTATTTTAACACCACGAAACGGAGTTTTCCAAAATGAATTTAAAAACAATTGTCTGAAATTTATTACCATTTATAAATATGTATATGTAAAATGTTTTTATATGAGGAAAATGTTCCCGGGCAATGTAATTCTGTAAATCGAAAATTAATTTTTAAACCAAGAAAAACACCTACAAAATATATGCAGATTTAAATAAAGAAGTCTTTGTAAATTGAAGTAAAATGATGTGCTTTGTGGGCACAGTCATGTCACTTTAATATGTGTTCATTGTTCGACTTCATGTGCAACTGTACAATTTACTTAGAAGTAGTCATGAAACATAATTTGTTAAACAGGCGCACACTTGTCAAAATATGATGCTTACTTAAAAAGGTACACACTTTAAACTTAGCAGAAGACGCAACACACATCATTTCCTTTTTGTTTTTGTTTGTTTTTCGTTCTCGCTGTTGCACACTGGATTTGAATATAATCTTAATCATTTAAATCTAGTCATCATTTAAGAAGGCTAAAGGATTAGCTTAAATAGCTAGCGCATGCGGTATGTATTTGATTCCTGAATCTCGGACAGATCCCCCTTAAAATGGATATCGATGACAAAGTCCAAGTCGCGATTGTTTCGCTCATTTGGCTTCATTTGAAAGGTGCCGTTGATCTCCTCGTTCTTCTTCGCCGTCATGTGGTCGTCCAGGTAGAATACTGTCTGCTTCCAATGCGTGTACGTCGAGTCCGGCGATGTACTGAATCCCAGTCGCTTGTGGCACTTGGTGAACTCAATGTTGAAATAGGTGACCAAAGCCTGCACAAAATCATTCCGCTTAATTGTCAAATTAAATTTCGAGGAGAAATTCAAATCCGCCTTTTGCACCGTGTACAAATCGACTTCCTTCACCATGCAAGCCGTGGACACGACTTGTTTGGGATCGACAACATCGACGAGGGGCTCCGTGACGGCCACCTTCCGTATGCAGCTCATGTCGAAGCCGTAGACATCGTCCCACCAGTTTATCTTCTCGTCCTTATACTGGCGGTCTTCGATCGCTGTGATGTAGAGTGTGCCCCGATCCGGAAACATCATTCCATTGGGTTTCAGCCATTTGTCGCGTGCATACAAAACCGTATCCAGCATGGACTCGTAGAACAGACAGTAGCTGGAGAAGATTACATGTTGTTATTAAACAAATATATTTCATTTATGGGTTATATACCCCATCCACTCGGAGATAATAATGTCGACTTTCTCAATTCCACCAGGCAGCTCAATTTCCTCAATTTTCCCCTTGACTACGGTGATAATTTCCTGCAAATTATTGTCGATTATCACTTGGCGAGCGAATTCAATAATGTTCGAGCAGTCGACGGCAATCACTTGGGCCGCACCAGCCTTGGCGGCGAACATGGACAAGATGCCCGTGCCGCAGCCAACATCCAAAACGGTCTGCAAAGAATTCAAAATGCCAATTTAAATCGATCTTTAAAAATTATGCAGCAATAAAACAAGTTAAATATTGCACAAGGAAATCAGGGCTCATATATCCACGTGTAACATGACCACAGACGAGGCTTACCTTGCCCTGGAAGAGATGCTTGTTGTGGTACATCGCATTGCGATAGGTCACCGTGCGCACCTCATCCTTGAGCATCTCCTCGTGGATCCCAAAATGGGCATAGGAATCAAAATAATAATCTCTTGAGGTCATCTCGTCCGCATTGCCGCTGCCATCACGAGGAGCAACAGCAGCTGAAACAGCCGGAGGAGGAGCAGCTGGAGCAGATGCGCTGGTAAGTTTCTTTAAAACATTATTCGAGTTCGCCGCAATTCCGATTGGGATGAGGCCGATTGCAGGCTCGACACTTGCTTCCATGGCTATATCTGTTGAAGACTGAACATATACGCATTGGTTAGCAATTCCCAATTTAAAGAATATTTTTGCTTACCATGATTAACACAATTTTATTTGGCGTGAGTTGTGAGAAATCAAATAGATTTGGCAATGCGAAAAGAGACCGAACTGCTTCCCTCCAAACACACGCGAAAAAGTGCTACCAATCAGTAGCCAGGGATGCTGCAACAATATCGATAATTAACATTCACGATATTTATTGCGACACATTTATATCGATAGAAATGTAATTTTTTCTGTAAATTAACAATTTAAATAATACTTTTACAATATTAAGTTTTCCTAGAATTTTCGAAAAATAATTTGAATTAATAAAAAAACAGCTTTTATTTGTGGAAGTGATCACCATCTTTACTAATGTATCACAAACTGCCTCTAAAAACATGGAAATATTTTAAATTTAGAAGTGCTGAAAAAGTACTGCAATAACATGCAAAAATTGTTATTTTTGTGTTCAAGATCTAAAATAATAAATTTTTTAAAAAACTTGTACATTGTTTTCCTAAAATCGTCAAAACTTGAAAAGCAACGTATCCATGTAGATAAATAGATATATAACCATTGTTTTAATTTCTTCGGCTATCTATAGCTTTAAGCTGGAAATGTCAAGTTTAAAATTGATAGCGATTTAGAGTTAAACAAATATTTTCTCGAAAATGGTGAACCACACTGGAGATCGATAGCAGGAATGCCGCTGTTATGTGGGCATTGCTATCGAAAAACCATGTTGTGTGTTACTATCGTGTTATGTTTTTATTATTTTATTTTCGATTCATCGGCTTAGCCAAATCGATTGCAACAATGCCTCTTACTATTTTGGCGGCAACATTTTATTAGGCATCGTGATTGAGGCGTTGGTATTAAAAATAGTAAATTAAAAGTTTGATTTTAAAGAAGCCACTTTGCCGATTGTATATCAATTAAAATGGACGGCTTTGATGATGCGGGCGTATTTTTCTCCGACAACTTTGGCAACGATCAACAGTCGCATGGAGCCCAAATTAATTTGCAGGCTGTAAAGAAAAAGTACAAAGAATTTATTCGCACTTTCAACGAAGACAATTTCTACTATAAATATCGGTGAGTACCGAGATATGGATATGGATTTGATATAGGATATTTATGGGAGTTGTCATTGCAGTGATAATCTCAAGCGAAACTATCTCAATGGACGCTACTTTCTGGAGATCGAAATGGAAGACGTGGTTGGATTTGATGAAACGCTTGCGGATAATTTAAACAAACAGCCGACGGAGCATTTGCAGATCTTCGAGGAGGCTGCCCGCGAGGTGGCCGATGAGATAACGGCACCGCGGCCAGAGCACGAGGAACACATGCACGACATCCAAATACTGCTGATGTCCAGCGCAAATCCGACAAATATCCGTCAACTGAAATCGGACAGCGTTTCACGGCTGGTGAAAATTGCAGGGATTATTGTGGCTGCTTCGGGCATTCAGGCGAAGGCGACACGCATGTCGATCATGTGCCGCTCTTGCAGCACTGTTATACCCAATCTGAAGGTGAATCCGGGATTGGAGGGCTATGCCCTGCCGCGTAAATGCAACACCGAGCAGGCTGGTAGACCCAAGTGTCCGCTGGATCCGTTCTTCATTATGCCGGACAAATGCAAATGCGTCGATTTCCAAACGCTCAAGCTGCAGGAGTTGCCGGACTTTGTGCCCCAGGGCGAAATTCCAAGACATCTGCAGTTGTTCTGCGATCGTTCGCTCTGCGAACGTGTTGTGCCCGGCAATCGTGTCCTCATCCACGGCATCTATTCCATCCGGAAAGTGGGCAAGCCGACGAGGCAAGACGGTCGCGAAAAGGCTGTGCTCGGAGTGCGTGCTCCGTATATGCGTGTTGTGGGCATCATTGTGGATGCGGAGGGAGCGGGCGCTGTGTCGCGCTACAATAACATCTCCATCGAGGAGGAGGAGAACTTTAGGCGGTACGCCGCCTCGGCGGATATCTATGATCGCCTCTCCAAGTCCCTGGCACCCAGCATCTTTGGCTCGAACGACATAAAGAAGGCAATCACCTGCATGCTCTTTGGTGGCTCACGCAAGCGTCTCCCGGACGGTCTCTGTCGTCGTGGCGACATTAATGTCCTCCTGCTGGGAGATCCGGGGACGGCTAAGTCGCAGCTGCTCAAGTTTGTCGAGAAGGTTGCCCCAATTGGCGTCTACACCTCCGGCAAGGGCTCGAGTGCAGCGGGTCTCACGGCGTCTGTTATGAAGGATCCACACACGGTGAGTTCCCTTTCAGAGATTATATCAATTAATATCTAAACACAATTAAATTGGTTGTTAATTAATATTCTTTATTTATTATTTTTAAATTGCATACGAGTATAGCGGAAAAAATCAAGAACGTATTTTTACCAAGAAATAAATTTCACTTTTTTAATTTTTTTTTGCCAGCAAATTGAATTATAGTCCTATATCTTTTGTCTCACTTTTCTACAATTCTGTGAAGATCTTCGATCTAGTTACAAAGAAACTTATCAAGATTTGAAAGTTTTTAAAACCAAAATTAATTAATCTTTGAACGATTAAGAAAGTGTTTTCACAATGGCCAAAATGAATCTTTTGTCCATTTAAATTCAATTAATTTGTATCCAAATTTGCGTACAGTATGCCAAGAATGTGTTATCACAAATGAAAAAATTAATTGTTTACCCATTTTTTGTGCAAAAAAAAAATTACTTTATTAATTTCTTATCTTTGTTTCCTCATGTTTCTACAATTCTGTGGACCACTCAAAACAATTTAAAAATAAAATGGTCAAGATTCATTAATTTAAACCGTATTGAAATTTGGAAACCAAAATTACGTATGTTATAAAAGTGTTTTGTCAAAGTACAAAATTCATAATTTCCATTCTTCAAAAAAATGAGTTTTATTATTGTATTTTTTCTCTTATTTGTTATAAAAAGCTGTGGAGCTCTTAAAACTAGTTAAAAAAAAAACACGGACAAAAAAACGTAGTTAATTTTAAAACTAAAATTACACTTGGTCAAGAAAGTGTCTTAAAAAAATATAAATTCATATTTTACCATTTCTTTTGTAATAAAAAAATTCTTTATTACTGTCATATATTTTCCATGTTCTTATTTTTGTACAATTCTGTGCTGCTCTTGTAACTAGTTAAAACAAATACCAAGATTCATTAACTTAAATATTTTTAAAATTTAAAGAAACACAGCAACAACTTTTTTTCCCGCTTTTCTTGCAAAAATATGTACCTGATTACCGTCTAATATTTTTGTCTTATTTTTCTACAAATTAATCGAGCTTTTATAACTAGTTAAGCAAAGGTCAAGATTATCAAGTTTAAAATTAACTTAAGAAGTTTTAATGAAAAAATTAATCTTTCATTTTTGTATTTTACTTTTGTTTTGTGTTTCTATATCTGTGGTGCTCTTAAAACTACTTAAAAATAATCGAGTGTTGAAATTTTGAAAACCAAAATTATCCATTCTTTAGAAAGTCAATAAATAATTTTGACAACCGTTTTATGATTTTGCTATGCCCATTTGAGGTGATCCCCATAGAAATGTGCGTTTTTATTTCCTTGCCTTTCTTCAATGACCTTGTCATATTTTTTTTTCAAATTTTATTGTTCAATCACAACAGCCAGATTGGAAAAAACATTTGATTTTCGGTTGAATAGATATTGTTCTCCTCAATCTCCGATTCACTAAAACTAACTTATAGACCTCATCTGCCCAACTAATCTAATGTTGTCAAATGACTAAATAGTGAAATTGATATCGCTGCATTGATCAGTCAAATTAATTTCTCTGTACCCTATAAATCTCGCCCTGATATCTTCCAACTTTCTTTTAATCGCTGTACTTGTAATTATTCCTTGCATGAAACTTTTCGAGTATTCTGTAATCAATACAATAAACCATCATGTTATCAATTCCCAATGCTCTATTTTTATCATTAATAACTCAATTTTAATTGTCTTGTCTCGTGAATAAAATTTTAGCATGCATTTGTGATTCGTAATCTTAAGGAATTCTTACTATTTTTTTTCTGTCTAATTGGTTACTTTTTGGGTTTCCCCTATCATTTTTTAAAATTTGAATGATCCCAGAATTATTATTTATTTGTACTTTATTTTTTCATTTAAACTTAATTATCCGTTGTTAATTTTATATAAATTAACTTTTAACTTTAATTTCAATTTCAAATTTGATTAAATTAATTTTTAAATTAGTTGACTGTTTTTATTTCACATTAAAAAATAAATAAAAGCATAAACTTTTCTTGATGAAACTTGGAAATAAGTTCTACATTTCTTGATTGTAGCCAGTGGATAAAAACTTTATTAACGATCTTTGAAATGAAATGAAATGGTATTAATATTTGCTTCTTTTTTTAAATTTAAATATTAAATACAACTTTTAATTGAATTTAATTTGGCTTATACTTGTAGTATTTTTTATGTAAATAAATAAAATAAATATCTCGACTCATTGGTGGAGTATCCAAAACTATATCTATATCTACTATATTTATCTATTATATATTTATATTTACTAACGAGGCCCCTATTTTTCCCACAGCGTAATTTCGTTATGGAAGGTGGCGCCATGGTTCTGGCTGATGGTGGCGTCGTTTGCATTGATGAGTTCGACAAGATGCGCGAAGATGATCGCGTGGCCATTCACGAGGCAATGGAGCAGCAGACCATTTCGATTGCCAAGGCTGGCATAACAACCACTTTGAATTCACGTTGCTCGGTGCTGGCAGCTGCCAACTCTATCTTTGGTCGCTGGGATGATACGAAGGGCGAGGAGAACATTGATTTTATGCCAACGATTCTGTCCCGATTCGACATGATTTTCATTGTGAAGGATGTACATGATGAGGCCCGAGACATCACCATGGCCAAACACATTATAAACGTGCATCTCAGCTCAAACAAGTCGGCGCCATCGGAGCCGGCAGAAGGTGAAATCCCCTTGGCCATGTTCAAGAAGTACATCCACTATTGTCGCACACATTGCGGTCCGAGACTCAGTGAGGCTGCTGGGGAAAAACTAAAGAGTCGCTATGTCCTGATGCGTTCGGGTGCCGGACAACAGGAGAAGTCGGCGGATAAGCGCCATTGCATTCCAATTACGGTGCGTCAATTGGAAGCTGTGATTCGTATTTCGGAATCATTAGCAAAAATGCATTTACTGCCGTTTGTCACCGATGAACATGTAAATGAAGCTCTGCGCCTCTTCCAAGTATCTACCCTGGACGCCGCCACAACGGGTAGTCTGGCTGGTGCCGAGGGTTTCACCACCGAGGAGGATCAAGAAACTTTAAACCGTATCGAGAAACAACTGAAGCGACGTTTTGCTATCGGCTCTCAAGTTTCGAGCAAAATATTTTACAGGTAACTATTACTCGATATTTACATACATAAATATGTTTTATTAATTGTATATACCATTTTCACAAAATCTAGGATTTCTTGCGCCAAAAATATGAGGAGAGAGCTGTAATGAAAGTCGTCCATACGATGATTCGACGTGGCGAGCTTCAGCACAGAATGCAACGCAAGATGCTTTATCGTATTTGCTGAATTCAATGAATTACGAACCAATCACACACATAACGCATATTACATTTCCAAACACTATTTTTCAATAAATCGTTTTTACAATAGCTCGCTTTGAATTTAAAAACTAATTGTAGCTAGAGTACTATATTGGTTGGTTGAAAAAAGAATGTATCCGATCTGTTTTACTGAAAGTTTTTTACGATTTTTAAACGATTATCATCTAAAACTATTTCAGATAGCAATGAAAGTCAGGATTTTAAAGAAGAACTAGAAACCCAAAAAAAGTTGTTAATACTCGTAACTCATCTTTTGGCATTTGGTTCCAATAGCTTCATCTAGACAATACTAGGTTTGATTCAGATTCAAGCTGTAAAGCCATATCGACTATGCTGATTAGGAATATGTAGCTGCGGTAGAAAAAATAGCACCACAATAAAGCCAATTTAGTCCGATTTTGAGTATGAAAATAATCAAATAGAACCGCAAAGATGACGTAAAAAAAGTTGATTTTGATTTGTTGCCTTTTCAAAACAATGTGTCAAAAAAATGGCATTCACTAAGCGAATTAGGCGGTAACAAAAATAATTATGAAAAAACGAAACAAATTTGAAAATTGAATATTCCAATGGGAATATCTTATAATGAATAATGCTATATGTTATTTGTGTGCATATTTAATTATACTTAAGGGATGAAATGCCCACACGCGTATGGCAAAATTACATTTTCCAAATTCACAACTGCTTCAATCCAATGTATAGGAACAACTAGAGCATAGATTCCTATCCAAGCTATATTATTATACTATATATTAACTCCATGTTTAATAGTTGTGCAAGTGAATTGGGAGTTGTACACTGCAATCGAAAGTCATCTTACAAAATATCGAGCGCCTTTTTCATCACACAAATTTGAGCTACATTTTGTGAAAAATGAAGTTGCAACATTTGGCCTTAGTTTTTTATGATAAGCTTAAATTGAAATTAAATTAAACTAAATGCAAGTGCTGCTAAATTTGGCGTCCCACATGATTTTCAGTCAAAAATTGAGCTTATTTTGGGCTACTGGTCTAGATTTATGTTACTTTAAGTAAGCCCGAACTTTTTCTACACTTTCCGGAATTATAATTCTTTTTTTTTAGCTCTGTGCTAGACTTATATGCCCCATTCCTACCTAGACAATTCAATATTTTCTCTACATATTTTCTGAAGATCTTAAGTTACGTATCATTTTGTTAAGTAGTCAACTAAATTTCCAATTTCATTGAAGCTCTTACCATAAAAAAATAAAAAAAAATTGTTTTTTCCCCTATCTATTGCCAAATGATCTATTCTGTCTAAAAATTAATTGGAAGAATTGTTTTTTTTTTCGATTTGTCTTTAACTAGTGAAAATTTGACTGAATGTTTTAAGAAATACGAACAGTTCTACTGTTTTTAAAGTCAGTTTTTGCACTCTCAAACCCTTTGGGATTTGGGAATAGAAATGGATTTATCAGAGAGGAACCATATGATCTTTTCTCTTTCTCATTAAAGAAAAGCTCCGATAACGAAAGGAATATAAGAAAAAAAAAAAAAACAGCTGTCTCGGATACGCTAAATATTATAATTGTATATTTTTGTAAACAACGTGCCTAACTTAAGATCACATACATATTTTAATCAATTTTGGCATAAGAAGAAAACATATTATTAAGCCCCAGCGTTAAAAATTGCGCATTTAAATATTTTTTGTATTCTTGTCTCAGGCATTATTCAAACAACAAATGATTTAAATTGAAGCCGCATGAATACAAAACAATTAAATTTCAATTGTTCTGCATTCAATTTGCAAATTGAGCAAGCAATTAATGTTTGCATGTATATATATATATATATATATATATATATATATATAGATAATGATAATATACAGATAATGCTTGCCTTCTGTCATATGGTCGGGTCAATATCCACGATCCATGTTATGTCAAAGTATTAATTCATGTTGAAATCGATATAAGAACATTTTGAAAATACACTAAAACTGCACGATGCAATTGGTTCAACATTTTAGAAAAATGTACGATTTTTTCTGAGTGAATAGATGAAATCACAATAGCACCAAAATTTCGCGCAATTTTAAACTTTCAGCCAACAGTGGGACCAGAAAACGTTATTTAAATAATGTTTGGAAACTGACTAAAAAGCATATCCTATTCTACGACTTGGGCAACATATTTTTAGTTAGGAGTGCAATATATACGCTGTATATACATACACTTTGCTGCATTAACTCATAATTGTATGTATGTAGTTGGATCTACTAATGGGATTTATTCTTGTTAACTTAGTTCTCTTCCCAAAAGTCAATTAACTCGATTACTTTCCTGTTGACCTCAGATAGCAGTTTATAAACGTAACCATTGCCTTGTCATCACCCGGAATCAGTGGCAAAGGAAAAACACATACATATATCTATATATATGTATATGTATATATATATACGGTGGAGGCATTTTGACAGATACAAAAAAGAAATTAAACAAATCGATATATGTATGTACAGAATAAAAGGAAAAGTTTGTTTTCAGCATACCGAAAATAATATACCCTTTTTGAGTTTAAAGATTATAATTAATGTATAAATTTTAATACGCCCAGGTTTATTATATTCTGAATTTAAATTACATCTATAATTTTAAATACAATTTTATATAATTTACTTTTTACGCGTTAAATAAACACAAAATCTTCTGTCGTATGAAACTTTTTGTCATGAGCTTTGAATTTATTTACGTATTTATTGTCAAAGATCTGTGTGAAAAGTTGATAAATTTTCCCCTATATGGATGGAAGGAAAACTACATAATTAAACGTTGAGTTTAAGATGGGCATCAAGCCTATATACAAAATTCTGTCAACCATGTACAAATGTATGTTATAATTCATTCAAGATGTGCATTTTGTAAATATATATTAATTAATGTTGTGTAAATACTTAAATAAATAATCGTGAGTACCACCCAATGTTTATTTCTATAATTATAAAATCCCACACGCAGGAGTAAAAGAGGAAACAAATGTTTGAGAAAACTGGAGACTTGCAAATACCCTGTGGACTCTGGTAGACTTTATTTTTACCAAATGATTCATAATTACGTACATGTGAAAATCGATTTGTAATATCGTCTGTGTTTTTATATCAACTTTAAATTGAGATCATGAAAATGGCATCCAAATGTCTGCTTATACCAAAAGTAATGACTATTCCATCAGATAATTTAATGTTTTACTTTTAGGAAAGATTAGATGATATTAAAAAACTTCCATAGCTTTATGTGTCGACTAAAATCAGTCGACTCAGTAGAAAATAAATGTAATTAAATTACAAATAAACTTTAATATTTCAATCTAAATTTTAAAAAATAAATATTTACAACAAATTTTTATTTAATGTCGACTAATTTCAGTCGACTCAGAAGAAAATAAGTTAAATTAAATGATGAATAAAATTTAATATTTCAATTTAAAAAAATAAGATATGTAAGATAATATTTACACAAAATATTTATCTCGCTTCATTTTAAAAATGGTATCTATGCGAAAGTTAGACAAATGTTTTTCAAAAGTTCAAAGATTACATTAAAAGAAAATATTCAACAGAACGAATATTGCACCAAAAAAATATATATTATATTTTGCCAAACAGATTTACAGAGTATATCTATCAACGTCATCAGCATCCGCGACTTTTTTTTAATTTTCAAAAGAGGAAGAGCCACACAAATCTAGTTACACATACACACATCCATACATACAAACATACATACATTGGATACGTAAATTCACAAATACAATTAAAATACGCAGACAAAACCATGTTCGATACATACACACATGCAAAATGTGCATGTACACATTTGTATACATTTAGTACACAGACACACACACAAACACATTGAAACACATGAGGATAGAGAGAGAGGGGGGGTGATTCAGTCTACGTGTGCGAGAGCATAGAAGATGAGTGGGAGGAGGGTGGGGGGTCTTTTGTTTTGTGAATGGAAAATTGAAATGAAAATTCTTGGTGCACAGCAGCCAATTCCGTTATATATACGTCAGTACAATTATAGCTCTCGAAGGAGCCAGTTCACATTGCTTGCAAAGGAATCATTCGTGATTGTAGATGTAACTCCCGTTATATTTGAGAAGGAAAAAAAAAAACAAAACAGTTGAGTGCTGCTTACGATCATGTACATTTACCCGAGCTCACCCGAATCACAGTCGTTTTTGCAAACCGAAGAAAGTGCAGCAGCCATTAAAATTCAAGCTGGTTTTCGTGGCTATCGTGTGCGCAAGCAGATTTACCGTTTGAAGAAAGCGAACGGTGCTCACAACACACACAAGAGTACCGTACGACGTCAGCAGCAGCAGCGCACCGATTTCATGGAGGGCAAAACGAAACAGGCAGCAGCAAAAATTGCTGACGGCAAACAAACGAAAACGAGCGTCATCAGCGCAGCAACAGCAGACGCAGCTACGTCAGTCGAAGATCGCTCGGCGACAAAAATTCAAGCAGGCTTTCGTGGATTTCTCGTGCGCAAGCAGCAAAAAATAGCGACAAATGCTGCTGTTAAAATACAATCAAGTTTTCGCGGCTTCAAGGCACGCAAGGAGGCGGAGAAATTGAAGCAGCCGTCATATTAAAAAAAAATACTCTTAGACAACTATACTAATGTAAATGACTCTATATATATCTATATATAGTCTAGTTATGTCTACATCCTGTAAATAGGTTAAAGTAAAAATAATAGTCGCCAGTTAAACAAAATAAATATTAACATGCTATGTGTTAAGTAATTCTTAGTACTTAAAATGTGTATCTTCAGTAAATTCAGAAAATTGTATTGAATGTATAGAGAAACGTTTAATACTTGGCATACAGTTACGTTCAAAATAATATCACCATTACAACCTTTTTTCTAACGAATAAACCAAACAAACCATTGGTTTTGTTGATTTTTAATATACTGATATTATTTTCAAATATTTACATTAATTTTCATTCTTTATAAATATATATGTATATAAACAGTAGCAACAAATATAATAGCACCACTTATGCATTCTTTATGGAAATCGCTCATCGATTTCTAATAGTTTTTTTCTTTCTCACTTTGAGAGTCTTCTTCCATTTCTAAAAACGTATTTATCAGTTCCTTAAACTTACAAATTTCGAAAAGACACATTTGAAAGCATTTCATTTAAGAGTGGTGTTATTATTTTTTTCGTAAGTGTATGTGCACACTAAAGTTTTTATAAATAAATGCATATATTATATAATTATATAACTTATTACCATTAAAGCAGCAAAACTCAAAAACCAAACATAAATGGCATTTATGTGTACATTGTAAAGTACATATGTACATTGAAATCAGGTGTGGTATTTATATTTATCTTTTGCATTAATGTGTATTGTTTGTGTATTCGTACCTAACTGGTAAAATATTTTGCTCGATCGTCGAACATTTAATTTCCAGTGCATGAAAATGACATTTTTATGTGCACACAGTAAAAATAATCAGGGTCGTAAAAAGTACAATTTCAAATTTTTGATAGCGTACATTTTACATACATGTACAAATATTCTTTCTGTACACTCTGAAAAAAAATTAACCACATTTTAGTAAATCGTCATAAAATGAAACTTGATCTAAAATATATAGTTTTTTTGTTTTTATAAATATTTTCTAAATATTAGAAAACAAAATTTGTAAGAATTAGAAAGGCTGTCGTAAATCGACAATCCCAAAAATTTGAGTTTTTTATTTATTTGTTTTTAGAAATATTTTGTAATATTCATTTTCAATTTTGTAGAATTCTAAAAAGTGGAATGACAAGCCTTAGTTATAGAAATAATTCTTTCGAAAATTACGTTTTTTTTGTCTGAGTGTGTACTATTCGTGGATCAACATGTGTTCCACATATGTATCTCTAGTACTCTTTCAATTTTGTCCGTATTTTTGTCAAATAAAATAAGATTGGAAATAAATGATTTTTGATTTGTGAGAAATTAAAATGTCTCTTTAAAATTGTTATAAATACTTTTAGCCAGAAGAAGCTTAAGGGAAAAAAACTATTGATCTCGTGCAATAATCAAGTATGATGAAATAGCTCAGAAAGAAGTAGATCTATTAAAAAGAATATTCAAAATGTCTTTTGTATATGTTGGCTATTAAATTAACCTAGTTGGAGAGAATATTTTAACTTTATTTTATATTAAGGCTTTGAAAGCGATATACGTGAACTATTTTATATTTAATTTAATCCATTTTTTTTTGGGGAACTTCCACAAAAAATTTGGAGACCAATCGGAAGAAAAGAAATTGGGAATAAAACTCTTTTGTGAAGCGGAAGGACTTGATCAGGACTTTTCGTTGTCAATGGGTGCTAACTATTGATGAATCAGCTTATTTTGTTGGAGGACCAAAAACAATTTTGCTATGTGGCCTTCAGCGTTTGCCAAGGTGATCAATTAATAATTAATCTTGACAAAGTCAAGTCTACACTACGGGTGCTGAGAGCACGGACCCGAAGGCAACGGGTAGGATTATTTTTTGGTATAGTGAGGCCAGCAGCTAATGCAGGTCATTATTTCAGTTACTCTGATACCGAACGTATTATATTATATTGATTTTTCTACAATGTCGATAATCGCAAGTCGATAAACACACATATCTCTCACAATTTGAAAGCTACAGTCATATAAATTTGTTGGTAAGTTGTTGTCGATGTTCTTTAAAGATGGTCATATGCCACGCCCACCTTCGTCGTCACCACTTACTATTTTGAGTTTGAGCCATCAAATTTGGTAGGTATATTATATATTGAGTATCTGAAAGTGTTAATCAATAAAACCGCAAATCTCTCACAATTTTATACACGGAGTCACCAAATTTTGAAGCTAGCTTGCTGGTATCCCAGGTCTAGGTCTCAACCGCTGTCGGATTTTCGAACAAACAATTTCGCATATCGAGACAACGACACCTCTTTTAAGATATGTAGCATTCAAGGTCATTAGATAACTGATTTCATTAATAAATCTAATTAGAAATTAGATTATTTCCCATAAATTCTTAAAATATGTGTTAATAAAAAGCTAAATAGCCGACCGTCACAAATCTGACCTAAAGTTAAACTGATGGGAAAGAAAAATCTAATCAAATCTAATCTACTTCAAATTAGTATTCTAACTAGTTGAAGCCTCTATATATTGTCTGTTTAGTGCTGAAACAGCATATTCAAAATGTTGGTGCGAATTTGACTGTATTTAGAGTTATTAGAAGCTTTAATTTGGAGTCGCTTCTACATAGACTTAAACTTAAACTATTCACGTCTCTTTGTGCTTGGATCATAATGAACCTTGCGAAATATTTGTATTTTTGGCAGTGAGTATGTCGAAATCGGCCAGATCGAACCACTCGGACTACTTATCATAAAATTATAAAATATCTACTAAAATATCTTATTTTCTTCTAAGGCATCGTAACAAAACTAACTATATGTGCGTGTTCTACTCTTTTAAATTTATTTATTTATTATTATTATTATTATACTAATTGACACAGAAAAATACATAAGTTAAAAACAATTATTTTAATTATGTTAAATTAACAATAAAATGCAATAACTATAGGTTTAAAACTAAAATTTAAAAATAAATTATAAAAACATGTTAGAAAGACCATTTTCTTAAAGCTGCTTGTATTTTGTCAAGAATTACTCAAGAGCACACTTATACTCTAAATGTGTTAAAAGTCCCAGCGTAATTCGCATAAGTTTAAAAAACAGTAATAAAGTATATTTTATATACATTTTTTATTATAATTTTTAAAACTGTTGTAATAAGTATTCGTTTTTAAAAATCAGACTGATTTTATATCGTGTCAGCTATAGTTATATTTGGTAAAAATTTATTTCGGTAATTTGTTCTTTCCCATTTCGGCGCTTTTGATGCGTCTCCTTCTGTGTTTGGGAATAACTCTAAGAACCTCACACTCAATTTGAACCGGCATAGAGTTTTGTCTCCTGGGAGGCCATTTCAAGCTCATATTCGATTTCTTTTGTACACGTCTCTCTAAAATGGGAAGAGTAATTGTTTTAAATTAGGGTATCTACACAAATGTATAATAATAAATAATAATAATTATAAAAATAATTAATATATATTTCATGTCAACTAATTTATGGAGAAGGTTCCTATTAATCTTACTTCTAAGTTTGGTAAGTGTAGCTAGTAAATTGCAGGAGATATAGGTCCAAAAGATTTTTTCTCGGATTTTTGAAGGGTTGCATTAGCAATATACCTTTCAGATTTGGTGACTAGCTTTCAAATTGTGTGATGGCCTTATCAAATTACACTAACAGGTGTATCGATTTAGAGAGGCTGATTGGTCGTGGTCATCCAATATTTTATCGATATCTTAGGGGTAACATAATTTTAACTTAATTTTAAAAATTGGTAACTCTAGCTTGCAAATTATGGAAGATATGCGCATTTCAAATTTTTATGGCCGCATCCTCTCCATAGAGGAGATTCCCAGCAAGTTACATTCCAAGTTTGTTCATTTTATCTTTTGTGTGGGATATGTGGCTTAATCAAATTATACTTTCCGTTATAATACATTTCATGACTTTAGCCTTAAAATTATGGGATATATGTAACTTTGTCGATTTGCGAATAGAAATTTTCTCGATTTCCTAGCCTCCTAGTGGCCGTAGCACTCGGACGATGGCAATGTATCTTAGAGTGAAAAAAGTTACGTTCATACAGACGGATAGACGAACAGACAGGCAGATAGACAGCAGGACGGTCATTGCACAAAACCTATGATACCTTCGATATGAAAGTATAAAAATAATAAATATTTATAAAATATCTGGCGCTATTTTAATGCAAAAATGTTCCAAAGTTTGTTGCGTGTGTTGAGGAAAACTCAGAAAGAAAACCAATTAGCCAAAAAATAAACACATAAAAAAAAAATTATTATAAAGTTAATATTAATAACAAACAATAATATATAATTTTACCATTTTGCTGTACTGAAATTGTATCCATAATTTTGCTTTCCATATTTTCATCCTCTGGTGTGGAATTTGAATCCTTTTGTAGGGCATCTCCACGTTGCAGTGTTTGTCTTTTAGCTGCCAAACTGCTCTCCAAACTGGCACTTTTGATGGAATTCGTCTGTTTCTGCTTCTTCTGCTTCTTGCTATGCAGACGATAAGCAGCTTGGATCTTCTTGGCAGCTTCTTCCTCAATAAATCGCTCCAATGATTCGCTGATGGCATCATTTCCAAATGAGGCCTTGGTCTCTTGTGTCGATGACTTTGTGCCAGCACTGGCGCGACGTAATCTTCGCCTAGTTAGGAATCCTCGTGCTCCCGCCTGGATCTTGGCAGCTGCTGAGACAATGGTGGATTCGGTTTCTGTGGATGTGTCCATGGCATCTGTCATTGCGGTATCTATGTGAAAATCGTCAGCGGCGATTTTGCTGGGATCATAATAATCGGAGTCAGCCTCCGACAGCGAGTACGCCATTATCTTTTTCCGAATGTTTTCCGATGTCTCATCGTCCAAGCAGAAACTGTTGCCGCTATTTAGCTCAGTGCCAAGATCAACGTCTTCATTTTCGATAAATTGAACCGCATCAACGATTGTCACCGACCGGAAAATACTTTGCGGATCATCGCCGGCGATTGTGTAATGCCGTGATAATTGTGTCCGAGTAATTTCTGCCTCATTGGATACAATTCGATCTTCATCGGAGTTTCCAAATATTACGGACTCACTTTGAGCGGAACTCTCTCGGCTTTCCTCATGTTGCATGCGATTGTATACGATCACATCACCATCCGAAACATCCAAAGAGGCTTGTTCTTGCAAGGAGCTCATGGGTCGAACAACGGTTTCATCTGAAATTTGCTCAACAATACAAGAGTCTTCTTTATCTTCTTTCTCTTGTTGTGCTGTCACGATGTCATCTGCTCCTGATAATGCTCCATTCTTCAGTAAATTCAAATCAGTATCAGTTTCAGATTGCTCCTGATTGCTTTCTTTTCTTTTTTCAGCTTCATTGTCTGCATTATCCTCCTGAATAAGTGTAGTGCGTGAAATGGATTTCTTTATACATGGTAGCTCCTCAATTCCAGAGGAGAGTTCGATCTCTCTGTTCAGAAATTCTTTCATTAAATCGTGAGTTGATACATCTGCTACTTGATAAAATAAATAAATTTTTTTGCAATTTGTTTTTATATTTATATATTCATTTTACCGTCGGATTTATTTTCACATTGTACTTCCTCAACCCTAAGGGGCACTAGTCCAGAAGAGAAATCGATTTCTTTGTTCAGGAATTCCATTAGTACGTCTTTCAGAAAAATATTAAAAATATGACAATTTTAAAAGAATTCTGTTTATATATGTTTATTTTACCTTTGGGGAAAGAATCCGACTCTGAATGCGACAGAGCCTTATCTAAACCGATTTCTACATCGCTTGTGGAACCTGATAAATTATTAGAAGCTCCATTATCGTTTTCAAATACTTTGGTTGTATATATGTCATTTTCAAGATTGCCAATATCAGTTCCCAAATTTGTTTCAAGTGTGCTATTTTGAGCACTTGCCGTAGTAGATTCTGTTTGTGCCTCAAATGCTTTTGGCTCGCTCGATTCTAGGATTATGGGTTGCGCGCCAACAAACCACTCAGATGTCTTTGGTGCAGTTTTTGTCAAGAATCGCCTAAATGCTTTCTGAATTTTAGTGGCTGCAAGGTTTTCGCTTAAAGGAGCTTTCGAATTCGGTGCCATATTGGAAGTTTCCACATTTTGGCTTTCCTTACTCTTCTCGACCTCTGGCTCGCCTTGTCTTCGACGAGCTAAATATTTTTTAAAGGCTCTCTGTATAATTGTTGCGCTTCGCATATGTTTCAATTGATCACCATCATCCAAATTTGTTTTGATTTGATTGGATTCAGAGCTTTTATTTAAATTCCGAACGGAAGATTCATTTTCCGCATCAGCAATTTTAGTTTCCTGAATATCGATTTTAGTATTTTCGTTTTCTACTTGTACTTGAATTTCGGGAACATCATGTTCAGATTTTTGCACATTACTTCTGAGTTCATTTGCAATTTCGTTTTCATTTAGCTCATGTATGGTTTGTAATTTTTGTGTTCCAAATTCTAGATAATTGAAATCAGTTGCAACTTCTTCAACTTCTTCTTCATCTTGTCCTGCTATTGAATCTCGTGGAGCTTCCTCTTTACCATCATTTTCTCCGTCATTTTGCACAGTTGTATTTTGGGCAGATTTTTTATTCTTGATTGTTGGCTGCTTAGAAGTTGTCTTGCCATCACTCGTTTCCTCAAGTGGAATGAAAAAGGATACTGATGGTTTTGGTATCACTTCATCATTTGATTCTACTTTCTTATCAAGTATGTCGCCAGCTGCACTTTCAGCAGTTATAATTGGTTCTATAGGGCCCTCATTGTCTTGTTTAGACTTGATATTACTTTTAGTATCTGCATCATTGGTTCCTGTCTCCATATGAACCTCATACCACAATCCTGTATCGGAAGGGTCACTAAATGATTTAAGCTGCAGTTCAGCAATTGGTACGTTAATTAATCGGCCCGATGAATTATTTGGTATTTGTTTATTATTAGCGACCGGCCCTTTTTTTGATTTATTTGTGGAACTTGTAATTTGTTTGCCAATTAGGGTTTTACTCAAAACTGTTGACGATCTGTTCTGCTAATGTGAAGAACATAATTTAGAATATGATATTAATTTACAATCTTACCAGCATTTACATCGGGACTTAATGAATCCAGGTTCACCACCTCCCTCGATTTATTTGTTGCTATTTAAAAATGATTGAGTTTTAATTATATATTTAAAGATTGTTGATGATGAACTTACGTATTTTATCCATAACTGATCTATTTGCCAAATTATATGACTCCGGATCTAAGAGTTTGGGTTTATATATAGTTATGTGAAATAATCATTTTGAGATAGGGAAAGATTTAGAGCCAGCATATTTTTGTATTGTACTCAATTGTGAAATGTGAGACTATATATTTCAATTTTATCGATTTATATTATATATATTATTAATAAAAAGAATTAGTTATAATAATCAAATGTTATAACACTAGTAATCAATGAACAATATTAACATGTTGAGGCTCGACTTAATCAGTCTCTAAGCACTCTTAATGAGCGATAATTAGTCAACACAGAAAAATATAAAAATCTACAAATAAATTAAGCTTAAATAAAACATAATATCTAAACTTTAATTTAAAAAATAAATTAGATATATTTCAAGATTATACATTTGGTGCATGACTTTAATTTAATATAGCTAAATTATAAAAAATATTATATTACCTTTCGAGTCAATAGATTCAATTTTTTGTGTTTGGGTTTCATCGCTGTCATTATCCATTCGCTGTTTATCGACATCGGATACAGATATTTGTTCGTTTGTGCTTCCGTTTTTTGTCGATTTGCTTATGGGACGTTCGAAATTTACGCTCTCCTTATTTTTCAAATCATTCTTAATCAAACGTTTGCCTCTTATAGCTTCGCCAGTGGAAGCTGATATAACGTTTCTTATTTTTTTATTATCATCTTCATCTGTTGGTACACTTTGTTGCTCTTTTAAACTACGACTTAAGTTTTGTTCAATCATCTCAAGTTTCGATGGTTCATCCTCATATGGTTGTTTGATTTCCATTAATTTTGTATTATCAGAGCTGACTTCAGAATTTAAACTTGAACTTCTTGCAATGCTGCATCTTTCTCTTTTATTTCTTTATTTTCCTTTTCTATGCTCTTATTTTTGTCCTTTTCATTTGATCTACTGGCGTCGACTTTAATTTCTTTAGAATGGTATTCAGAGCTTTCTGCAGCTCTTGAATGTAATACTAAATTATTTCTATTTTCAGTATTTAAATCAGTTTCAATTTCCTTTGAGTCGTCGGATGGTTCTGCAGCTGTGAGTATTTTAGTGTCAGAAGGGGCGGCTGGATCCTCTAACTCCTTTTTCTTTTCTATGCTCTTAGTTTTGTCCTTTTCATTTGATCGACTGGCGTCACTTTTAATTTCTTTAGGATGATCTTCAGAACTAGCTGCAGCTCTTAAGGATGATACTAAAATATTTGTATGTTCAGTATTTAAATCAATTTTAATTTCCTTTGATTCGTCGGATGGTTCTGCAGCTGTGAGTATTTCAGTGTCAGAAGGGACGGCTGGATCCTCTAACTCCTTTTTCTTTTCTATGCTCTTATTTTTGTCCTTTTCATTTGATCGACTGGCGTCACTTTTAATTTCTTTAGGATGATCTTCAGAACTAGCTGCAGCTCGTAAGGATGATACTAAAATATTTGTATGTTCAGTATTTAAATCAATTTTAATTTCCTTTGATTCGTCGGATGGTTCTGCAGCTGTGAGTATTTTAGTGTCAGAAGGGGCGGCTGGATCCTCTAACTCCTTTTTCTTTTCTATGCTCTTATTTTTGTCCTTTTCATTTGATCGACTGGCTTCACTTTTAATTTCTTTAGGATGATCTTCAGAACTATCTGCAGCTCGTAAGAATGATACTAAAAGATTTGTATGTTCAGTATTTAAATCAATTGTAATTTCCTTTGAGTCGTCGGATGGTTCTGCAGCTGTGAGTATTTCAGTGTCAGAAGGGGCGGCTGGATCCTTATTTTTGTCCTTTTCATTTGATCGACTGGCGTCACTTTTAATTTCTTTAGGATGATCTTCAGAACTAGCTGCAGCTCGTAAGGATGATACTAAAATATTTGTATGTTCAGTATTTAAATCAATTTTAATTTCCTTTGATTCGTCGGATGGTTCTGCAGCTGTGAGTATTTCAGTGTCAGAAGGGACGGCTGGATCCTCTAACTCCTTTTTCTTTTCTATGCTCTTATTTTTGTCCTTTTTATTTGATCGACTGGTGTCACTTTTAATTTCTTTAGGATGATCTTCAGAACTATCTGCAGCTCTTGAAGGTAATACTAAATTATTTGTATTTTCAGTATTTAAATCAATTTTAATTTCCTTTGAGTCGCCGGATGGTTCTGCAGCTGTGAGTATTTCAGTGTCAGAAGGGGCGGCTGGATCCTTATTTTTGTCCTTTTCATTAGATCGACTGGCGTCACTTTTAATTTCTTTAGGATGATCTTCAGAACTAGCTGCAGCTCTTAAGGATGATACTAAAATATTTGTATGTTCAGTATTTAAATCAATTTTAATTTCCTTTGATTCGTCGGATGGTTCTGCAGCTGTGAGTATTTCAGTGTCAGAATGTGCAAGCGGATTCTCTAACTCCCTCAGATTACTACTTTGAATATAGGTTAGATTTGCGGTTGTTAAATCTGTGTCAGCTTCATCTGAGTTGTTCACCATTTGATCATTTAAATCATTCGTGTCAACATCTTCTTTTATGCTCAGTTTTAATTTATCTTCCATTTCCTTATTTTTAGCAGTGTTATTATCTTCTATGTCAGATAAATTTGAAATTGGAGCAATGATCTTCTGTTCTTCCTTTTGTACCATATCTAAAGCGCCCTGTTTTGGATTAATAACATCATCAGCCGTTTCAACAATTTTCTCTATAACTAATCCAATTAAATCTGGTTCGTTAGCTAGTGGTTTTTCCCCTATAATATTTGGGGGATCATGCACCAATGCAACTCCACCGTCATCAGGTATAGTTGCTATTTGGGTTTCTAATTCAGATACGTTTCTTTCGTTTGTTATATTTTTATCGATACTAATGCTTTCGCTTAATATCTTATTAGCATTCTCAGGTGAGGTATTCACATTTTTGATTGCTCTTTTAATAATAACTTTATCGAAATCATCTTGCGATGGAAGGTTACTCTCAAGTTCGATTTCATCTGGGATTATACTTTGATATTTTATTTCTGTCTTAACAACGTTGCTTTGTTTATCTTGGAGTACACCTTGAGTTAAGGTTGGAATTATTTCAGTTGAACTTGGAGATGAAGCAATAATCTGCTTATCGTCCACTTTTAAATTAGATATCTCATCATCAGTTTTTTGGATTTTTTCGGTCACTCTTTCAATTAAATCTTCTTCGTTATTTAAAGTCTGCTTCTCAGGCATATTTGAAGTATCACGCATTAAAGTAACTTCATCGTCTTTCGGCTTTGATAAATTCTGGGTCTCATCTCCAGCTATATCTTCTTCGTTTGTAATATTTTTATCGATATTCTTATTTTCGCTCAGTGTGTCTTCAGCATCCTCAGGTGGTGCATCTTGCACATTTTTGCCTGCATTATTGGTGTTAACGGAATTGAAATCATTTTTCGATGAAACACTTCTCTCCAGTTTGTCCTCAGCTGGAAGTGTACCTTCAGTTTTTATTTGTGTCTCAATACTATTATTTTGTTTTACGTGTGGTGTATCTTGATATAAAGTTGGAATTATTTCAGAAGGATTTAAAGATGGGACAACGGTCTGCTGATATTCTTTTGACGCTTCTTTAGAATCGTGGCTTAATATTTTGTCGGTGACTAATTCAACTAAATCTTGATCTGTAGTTAAAATGTCTTCATCTGGAATATCTGTAGAATCAGGCTCTAACGTAACTTCATCGGCATTAAGTTTTGAGTTTTTCTGAGTCTCGACTTCAGCTATATCTTCGTTGTTATCGATATTTATATTTTCGCTCAATACATCTTCAGCATTATCAGTTGTATCATTTTCCTTTTTGTTTTCTCTTATTGTAATAATTGAATCATCTGGCGATGGAATGCTTATTTCAAGTTCATCTTCAACTTGTAGCAAACTTTGAGATTCATCTTCTGTTCCAGAACCAATAGTTTGATTATTGGTATCTTGAGTTAAAATTGGAATTATTTCTAATTCTGTTTCAGAACCAATAGTTTGATTATTGTTATCTTGAGTTAAAATTGGAAATATCTCAGGTCGATTTGAAGATAAGGTCTGCTGATCTTCTTCTTTGGGCATGTCTATAGAATCGAATTTTAGGATTTTCTCGGTAACTACTTTAATTAAATCTTGTTCGTTTGTTTGATTCTTTGACAAATTTAAAGAGTCAGGCGCTATGGTTACTTCCTCGTCCTCTGCTTTCGTGGCTTTCTGGGCCTTTTTTCCAGCTATGTTTTCTTCGTTTGAAATCTCAATCAATAAATCTCCAGCTTGATCAAGTGTATCCTGTTCACTTTTGATTGATCTTTTAGTAATAACTGAATCTGAATCATTTTGTGCTGCAAGGCTTATCTCAAGTTCGTCTTCAACTGGAAGAGCACCTCTAGTTTTCATTTCTGTTTCAGTACTATTACTTTGTTTTTCTTGTAGAGTATCTTGAGTTGAAGTTGGTATTATTTCAGGTTGGTTTGAAGGTGGGGCAATGGTCCGCTGATCTTCTTTTGAATCGGATTTTACGATTTTCGCGGTTTCTACTTTAATTAAATTTTTTTCGTTTGTTTGATCTTTTGACAAATTAAAAGAATCAGGCACCATCGTAACTTCCTCTTCCTCGGGTTTTGCGGCTTCCTTAGTCATTTCTTCAGCTACGTTGTCTTCTTTTGAAATATCAATCAATAGATCTCCAGCACGATCAGGTTTCTGCTGTTCATTTATGATTGATCTTTTGGTAATAACTGAATCTGAATCATTTTGTGCTGCAAGGCTTATCTCAAGTTCGTCTTCATCTGGAAGAGCACCTTTAGTTTTCATTTCTGTTTTAATACGATTACTTTGTTTTTTTTGCAGTGTATCTTGAGTTGAAGTTGGAATTATTTCAGGTTGGTTTGAAGATGATGCAATGGTCTGCTGATCTTCTTTCGCCACCTCTGTTGAATCGTGTTTCAAATTAATAACATCATCATCAGTTTTTAAGATTTTTTCGGTCGCAAATCCAGTTAAATCTTGTTCGTTGGTTACAGTTTTTTCTTCTGGCAAATTTAAAGAATCATTCTCTTGTGTAACTCTATTTTCATCATCTCGCAAGGTTTTCTGGGTCTTAAATTTATTTTCTCTCAAAATCTGTTCTCTTTTTCCAGGTGTGTCATGTGTATTTCCCATTTCACTTTTAGTATTTGCGGATTTAATATTATTTTCTGGCGAAAGACGTATCTCATAATCGCCTTCGGTTGAAAGTACACTATGAATTTTAATTGTTGTTCCAATACTATCTAATTCTGTGCTTTCCAGGCTTGTGGAGTTTTTTGATTCTGTAAAAATAAAAATTATGTTATGCTTTTAATTAATGGACATAACGAGATTAAAAACGGTATTTAGAATTAAGACTAATTTTTAATAAAATAAATAGAGGTGATACTACTACTATTAAGGGGAGGAGATCATTATAATTGGAATATAAGATCTGAAATGGGGTAGCATAACTTATATTATAAGTTAGAGCTGTAAAATGTGGAAAATTGCTAGTACTTCTGATCAGAAATGTAAAGTAATTTATCTGCTTAATTAAATAATGAATTAAATTATTTATTTAATGTCAACTAATATTACTCATCTCAAGAATACAAAAAGTTAAAAAAATTAAATGAAATTAAAAATTAAATTAAAAAAACATTTAAAAATTTTTATTTATTTTATTTATTTTTTATTTAAAAAATAAAAATTACGATTTCTATAGATATTCCACAAAATTTCCGAAGAATCAATATCAATTTTGTTCCCAAAGGATTCATTATATTGGTTTCAAGAAAACTTGTTGATCACTGCAAACAGTTAAAATCGTCCCAGTCACTAGAAATTTTGGTAATAATTAATTTTTTTCCTTTCTAATTATTACTTTTGGGATATGTTATATAACAACAATTTTTCTTAAATAATCTTTAAGACACCTTTTAGAAAACACTTGAAAGCTATAAGTGAACGAACAATTATTGGTCGGTGTATATTTTATCGAATTATCCTTCGAGGGTTGTGGAGGTTTTGATATGTCCTCTGATTAAGGACACGGATTTATACAAATAAGTCTAATGCTACTATATATTTTTTCCAATAATTTAACAAAATAATTAAAAACGAATTTAAATGACTTGCATTGCTTACTTACTGGAATCATCCAACTCTGCTTCGAATTGATGCTGCTTTGTTTCGTTATTGACGCTTTCCAAAACCGTCTGCAGGCTTTTTATTTCCATCGAATTTTGGTCCATTATATCTGGTACAGCTGAAGTGAAAATATGTTTATTTAAATCGCACATAAACACAAGAGCTTAAGATCATAATCTTAATCATACTTAAAATTATTTTCTTAAGAAAGTTTAGGACAGAAACGGATATTTTTTTGTCTCAATTTTAATGTGCCCAGCGATATCGCATATGAAAATATAGGAAAAATGGGATTGTTGATATATTTTTTTCTTAATTACTAAACTTTAAAATAAAATTATTGATAATTGAAAGAGAGCACTTCATAATTGAATACTCCATAGGGACTATTCTACTCATCACAGAGTGCTCCAAAAGGATTACTAATAAAATATTCATTTTTAATTCAGTAGTTGTCGTAGCTTTGATATATTATGAAACGTGCACTCAAAAAAAAAACGATATTAAATACATAATATTGTCATACTTTTGATACCAGAGGTGGCTCCACTTATTATTCAGAAATTATATTTCTAAAACGAACGGTTGTCTTTTTAAAACCAGTAATTTTCTATTCTTAAGTAGAGGGTAAATGTTAATAAATTTGAGAAAAAGTATGTCTAGATAAGGAATGTTTCTTTTATATGCTTCTATCAAATTCTCACATTAGATTTTTGTTACCTTACATTATAATTAAACATATGTATTTAAAATATTAAAATGAATTTAAGTAACTGCTTACGTACCGGAATTTTCCGACGTTGCGTCGAATTGATGCTGCTTTGCCTGGTTGTTCACACTTTTTAAAACCGTTTGTAGACTTTTTATTTCCATCAAATTTTGGGTTACTATATCTTGTGTCGCTGATGTGAATAAAACTATTTGTTATATTTCATAATAAACGCAACAACTTAAGATTATGAACCCTCGTACAAAACATTTTTTCATAAGTCCGCTTCTTATATTGAAAGGCAGTGGACTTTTTTAGAAATAAATATAGGAACATATTTTTTAGATTAAAATGTGCTTTAAATGTTTTAAGCTATTAATTTTTGTCGCTTTGGAGACTCCAAATTGGGAAATACGTTTTCAGATTTCATATATTTGTCACCTACATTTTCTCAACTCAACAATATTGTTTTTATGAAATATATGCAATTGTTACTGTCTCTGATTTTTTAATAAGTTTTAAAATCTCATCCAAAGTACTTGAAAAGGATTAGTTATTTTTAATTTACTATTATTTCTAGCTTTAGCACATATGACAGTTGAATATTGTCATACCTTTGACACCGCAGGTAGCTCAAATCATTTTTATACTTGTGTCATTCAAAAGCTAGGTTTTTTTATTCAAGTAGATTATTGTAAATTTTGGAAATAATATGCCTTAGGAAGGAGTGTTTTTTAAATATGTATACAAAATTGTCATATTAGCCTTTTTCATACCTTAAATCAGAATTACACACAAGTATTTAAGGAATGTAGTTGTTAAATTTTCTCTAACTTTGCTCTTTTACTTTTATAATTACATTTCTTGATAATAATAAGAATATGTAACAAAAAATTGTGTTCAGATTGGCTGTCAGATGTTCGAAATACATATTGCATAATGTTATGATTAATTACCATTTCCATTAGAGATTATTGATTTTTCACTAGATTTTATAGCTTCAGTTACGTGCTGCTTCTGTTGGTTTTTATAGTCGTTCTCGACTTCCTCATCTTCATTTATGGTCTGTTGGTGGACTCCTTCTTCGTAATTGATGCCTCCCAACTCATTGTGCTCACCTGCCGACTCCGTCGAAAGTAGAGCCGTGGATGCGGACGTATAGGAGCCAGCCTCGGAGGCATTGTCATTTATGTCATCGCTTTGCTCAAGTTCAGCATTTGTGTGTCTTTTGTCTTTGACCACCTTAACCATTCGTCGAAATGCTCTCTGAATAATTAATGCCGCTGTCGTAATTGAAAGGCTGGTATCCAAAGGTAAAGACCCACTTTTAATTGGGGGTCGTTTCAACCTCTTCTTGGTCAAATATAGTCGACATTGTCGCTGTATAATATATATGGCACTTATATATTGAACAGAATTGTACTTTTCTACAGATGTGTTCGTAAGCTTCACAGTATTTTTAGCTCGTTTTTTCGATAAGTAACGTCGAAACTGTCTTTGAATCAGAGAAATTGCATTTAAGTACTCTGTATTTTTATAAATATCTGTCGTTAGTAAATTGACCTTGGCAGATCTTTCCGCCTTTCGTTTTAAATAGTTGCGGTAATGTTTTTGTATAATGCATACTGCCCTCAAATTGTAATTATATTTATCGATCTCCAATGATTTGACAGATTGTTGACCTGTTTTGCCTTCTAGAACACGTCCGCATGTACATATCACCTTAGACTCTTGAGACCATTTTGCATTTTCTTTGGTGTATTTTTCATAGGCGGCATACTTTGTATAGTCAATCTTAGCTTTGCTAAGGCGGAGTTTTTGAAAATATTTTCTTGCAAAGACAAGTAGATTTTCGGGATTTTCTTTAAGGACGGCTTTGATGAAGTTTTTTACTACATCGGTGAGATTTTCAGGTATAATGTAATGAACCAGTGACAATGGCACTTGTTGTCGAATGCGGTTTTTCATAATGATGTCATACGTTTGCGGAGGTTCGTATTGCACCGTATTAGGGCGTGTTCTCATCGCCGCAATATTTTCAAAATAATGTGATGAGAATCCAAGAAGATCTTTTGGTTTTTCGCGTAAAACTTCTTTTGTATAGGCTTTCATCAAGTCGCGAAGACCTTCTGGTACTCTTGGTAAATTTATTGCTGTCATTTTTGTTCTTTACAATTTTTATAAACACTCACTGCAAATGTTGAATCAATACTGGCGAATAAAATCTCATTTTGTACCTGGATACCTTCAGAGGGCTTTGTTAGTCGTTTCCATGCTAACCTGAAGGTAGCCACAACAATTGAATTGAATTACTGGAATCACTCTGCTCACTGCTGACTCACTTTGAAGAGAGAGCACAAGAGTGTTATTTAAATTATTTCAATGAAATCTATTATTTTTATAGGCGCCGAATGCAAATTACTTAAAGCAAATCGTCTTAGTAAGTTCTTAAGGATGCATCTTTTGGACTTAAGGGATTAAATAATTCGTATGCCTTGGTAAGATTCTTCATACTCTACAAAATTAGTTTCATACTTACACTTTAAATTATTTCAGAGTCAATTCTGTTTGATGCTGAAGCCGTATAAATTGCGCAAATTCACTGCCTAATTTAAAATAGTGTTTAAAAAAATAGAGAATTAAATGTATATCTCTCAAAAATAATGAAATAAATTTTTTTTATTCTCAAAAAATTGATCTAAATGCTATGTTTCCAAATATTGTCGTCAACATGAAATATTTTTGTAAAATTTAGAAATAATAATAAACATTCTTTAAAAAAATATTATCTAAAATTTAAAATATATGACAGAAAACTCGCGAATTAAGGGCCGTACAATTTTTCAAATTAAATTATATAAATTTGTAAGCAACCTAAATTGTTTGTATATATGGAATCTTTAAATACTAATTACTATGATAATAATTTATGTAACAAAAATTTAATGTAACAATTCGGTGTACAGTTATAAAAAAAACATTTTTGGTACATTTTATAAAAATATACTTTCTCAACTATGCGCAATTAAATTCTTAAATGTATTCTTTTTAAATGTATTTACTAATAAAATATTATGTATGTACTTACATTCATTATAATATTTTATTGCATTTTTTTTTAATTACACTTGTGTCTGGCTGATGCCCCATTAAATAAACATTGTCCAAAAGTGCAATATAATTTTCTTAGTTCATCCGACCGGAAAATTTTCTGCTTGATGACTAAATAAACAGCAAACCTCCAAATTTTCAGGTGGTGAAAAAGCTATTACTTTTCAAAAAAATTATTAATTATTATTACTTTTAATTTTATTTTTTATCATTTTTACCATAAGATATTACACCTATTCAATGGCATGTGTTTCTTTGCAAAAATAAACAGATATTTTTGTGTGACGCCTTTTCAGGTGACATAATTTAATTTTTTCAATCGGGGATTGAAACTGATCCCGTTTAAAATATTTTGTGCACGATGCCTGAACCCAAATATGTACAATCGAATCGAATTTTGTAATATTTAAAAATATATGAACCGATTAGGTTTATTTGGGTATAATACGCAGTAATGAAGATATGGCTGGTGATATTATTTAAATTAAGTTATCCAGACAAATATCTGGTAACTTATGCAAGGGAAGCGACCAAGGTACCATAACATTACAAAGAAACATAATTGCCTTAATTACATATTGTGCTGTACAAAAATTAAAATTAAATACTTAGAACCAAATTTGAATACCCTCCAGGCAATTTTTCCACGTCAGATAAAGTGTTAAAATGGTGGGTTCTGTGCCAACTGGGGCATATTGGAATATTGATCGATCCATATTTCTGCAAATATTTTAAAACCAAAAGGTAAATTGCTGGTGATACCTTCAGAGATAGGCGTATGTATTTTCCTTCATATAGGCATATTATCGATAACACTCTTCAAATACCTATTTCTCAATTTTATTTGCTGTGCCAGAAAGCAGTTTAGAAGCAAAATACGCCAATTAATCGATTTGATTAAAGTAATTGCCAAATCTTCCTGAAAAACACGAGATACACAATTATTATTTAATTTGATCTATTTTCTTCAATGCGACATAAGATAGGTATATCATCATGTCTAGCAATATCCGTTGAATTAGATATCATATTGTTATTTACAAAATCGTTCTTAAATTTTTTCCATTTGAGATTCCTCAGAAAATCATCGAATAAAGCTTCTCTCGATGGAATAATAACGTCTAAATAGACTGATCGCCGTTGCCATATATTTCCAGGATTTTGTTCCTTGTCCATTAAGAAGAATCTGGGAAGTAATAAACACTGCACCGTATTTCGAGCCATTATCACACGATGTTGAATGTGTTCGCCTAATCCAAAAATTCCGCCAAATGTTATGGATCCAACATCTATAAAATGGCTTTCGTAGTTGTCCGACTACAATAAAAAAAATGCAAAATGTTACATAAGTTTTATTAGAAATATGTATGACCTAACGAGATCCCAAATTTCTCAGAAAGTTAAACTATTTTTGGATGAACGTGCTCTACCTTGAAAAAACTGAAACATTTTTAGCTTTGGTTAGTTCTCAATATGATACAATCATTAGATTGTTCTGAGGTGGATTGGATCTCTCCAATGCCATTAATTTCTTCTTCATAAAATTTGATTTGACTATATTTGAGTCATGGTGAGAATTCTACATGACAATCCTGTATTCATTCCTCTTAATTTGAGAATCTACACATGAAATGTAATTGTATCAATATAATAAATTTCCTTCAAAAGGGCTGGTTGAACTGTCTAACAGGCCTTTACTGACTCAACTTATTGCCAGCCTATCAGCAGATCACGTGGGGGCTCAGATAAACTTAAATGAACGCGTTCTGCTGATTAAAAATAACTATTTATATTACACACATATATATTCATTTTAATTGAAAGGCAAAGCAGCAATAAATACAATCAGTATTTTTATAGCGATTTTACTTAAGCGAACGTTTCGATCGATCGAAATATTTGATCTCGTTTTTTATATATGTATACTTTTTTTTCAAATGTTTATTTGCATGGACTTTTTATTTTAAAGTAGACTAAAAAGGGTCCACAGTTTTAAAACAGAGCGTTTTAAACTAAAAATTAAATTAAATTATAAAAAATAAATATGCTTAAAATATAAATTAAAATGAGTGGAAAGAAAGTAAAATAAAGAATATAATAGTAATTTAAACTTGGATCTAAATAGCGTTTGAACTTAAATCTACTAATCCAAGACATATTGGATTATTTTGAAAGTTTGTGCACAACTTGTGATGGGTACTCATTTGAGTACAAACAGTAAAGGGTATCTTCTGCTAGTCGACCTCCCTCGACTAGAGCACTTAACTTGTCACTTGTATAATCCATCATCGCTGACCTCAAAAAGTGTAAATATTTTCGCAAGTGAGCTCTTTGAGAACTCAATGACGCAAATATCTATAGTAAAATAAACTTATTCATTTTGAGGGTAGAGTGCTGGACAGCAAATTCCGTTCTTATTCATTTATTTAATGTCGACGAATATCAGTCAACAAAGAAAAATACAAAAAGTAAAAAATAAACATGACAATTAGTTAGGGAGGGAAGGTCAATAAGGAAGAGTCCACCGGTGAAAAGGTGATTTATGAAAAGTCAATTTAACTTTCCTATAAATAATAACATTTTGAAATTCACTGGTTTTATTTCACTTAATTTTTTCAGATCGCCCTTTAATTAAATATTTCTTAAGGCATTTGAAAAGACGTCACGCACACCTAAATAAATACCTTTTACACTGGAAATATATTACATATATGTATGCATCCACATTTTGAACGGCTGTTATTATTTTAGATGTAGCACAAGGAACCTCTTCATTCCCTCACCCAGTGAGCAGACATAATGTCAAAATTAGGTCGATCCAGATGTTAATAAGTTTTCAGAAGAAGTTTTCACCTGTAAAGGTAGATTATGCAGTGTCTGTCTGTTTGTCCGTTTGAAAGCAACACCTATAAAGCTCGATACTATGTTGGAACATATACTTGTCTGCCAGCGTCAAAGTGTTAAAATTGGGGATGCAACGTTGACAAGGGTTTTAGGAAGTCAAAATTTTAAATCAATAAAACCACATATCTTGTTGGGTTTTTAAAGCGGCATAAAGTGATGCACTAGGTTTGCCGGTTAGACTAAGAAGAATTTATTCAATGTATTCTTAAGTTAAGGTATCGAGCGCAGTACCGATATCTTCTGTTATTAACATTAGTAATCGGAATGTTGTATTGATCTTTTACATATTTTCAACATATCTCCAACATTTTAAAGTCGCTATAAGGACATCTATTTCAGTTGTTCAGAGTGACATTTAAATAGTGTTTGGTTACCGCAAATCAGCATATATGGTTAAGACTAAAAAGTTGGAAGTACTCGGTTAGAATCTCGCATGTAGATTTGGTGGCCGTTTGGCTTGGGCCACAATGTAAGCCCTAGCAGGAACTTTGGATACTTAGTGTGGCCTTCATCTGAAACATGATTCGCGGTCAACTTTGGACGCCACACGGGAGGGGACACTGGGAGAATTGTGGCAGTCAAAACTAAATAAACTTTCTTTATAAATCTCACTTTACTTTACTTTTTATTCACAGGAACTCCACTCTTTTCCTTCAAGCTGCTGATTAGACCAATGATATTGGTCGATATCGATATTATATGTTAAGTACATAGTTGCATGTAAAGTTACAGATGTTATGTTACAGTCTTAGTGCTACACTAGTGGCCTGTAACAGACTGTTACTGTTATCCGCTAGAATGGCTAGCCGATCTATGTATACACAAGGTTTTGCCATTTGGCTCACATTGGGTTCAGGATATCAATGGCTTAACCATTTTATTTAGCAAATGAATTGATTGTTTCGTTAAACATGGTTACCTTACCACACTCAGAAAAAAATTTGCTCTGACTTTGTGGAAGGGACGACTTTAGAATCTTGTACTTTGTTCATTTATACATTTTATTTGTACACTTGTCTGCATAGACTGGGCTCTGCTGACATACCTGAAGAGATTTGAATTACCCAATAGGGAAATCACAATGCTGAATTGAGTTGATTTAAATTATATTTGTATGATTTCAACAGTTTAACTGTTTTACATTTTTGGCTAGGACAAATAATATTTATAATAAAGAACTCACCGCTTCACTTTCGTTTTTGCTGATCACATCCTCTGACTCTGAAGATTTGACGGTTTTCTTGTTTGTACTCAAATAACTTTTAGTATGAAGAAACTCATTTTTCGACGTGTCTACTAGTTCGTGAACTGTTTTTCCATTTTGTCGAAACACCTATAAATATTGAATAAGGCAAATTTTATTAAAAGCATATTGGCCTAGGTTTATTTGTTACAATTACCCGAATATGTAGACACTGGAGTATTACACATTCACCGCTTAAAACAAAATGCACATTTGGGAGTGTTCCTTCGTCCCGGCTATAAATTGTATCCAAAGGATTAAATTGCCTCAGGGAGCATATTTTACACGCATGCGAAAGCTATAATAAGATTTTGGCTTAGATGCACAATAATGTTAATTTTTGATGAGGTTTTCTTACCTGATCCTCGTTGAGAAATTCAAAGTAGTTTAAAGCCCTAAAGGCTTTTTTCTTTTCATTCAAAATCTTCTGCATGTGTGGCCTCAGCAGTCACAAAAAATATACGTTGAATTGGTAGCAACACCAAATGCAAAATAAATGGGAATGGAGTGCATCAATTCGTTTAAAGATTCCCAGTCAAAAAAAAAAAAAAAACAGAAAACAAAAATAAGCACAATCGTTGCGAAGTGAAAGCAAAATTCAGATGGCTTGGGGGTCGAAAGGGTCTGTTTTGTTTGTGCCAACCTATATTTGCACTGCGAAGTAGACGCCCCCTTGGCGAGAAGTGTGCGGGGGTGGTGGAGGGGAAGGGGGCCATGTTTTGCTATTCATTTTGATTGAATCGAATTAGGACTTAACTTTGTTTATTTCTGATTAAATTGGCTGTTGCAGGCCTCTGCTTTTGGTCACGAAGCTTGAGAAATGCTCCGATTTAATATATATCGCGTGCTGAGTTTATGTATTGAATTTGGATAAGAATACATACATATGTATGCATAAACAAAAATAAATACATACTTACATACCATGCAGATGCATACAACCCACAATTTACTAAACCAATTCTTTTAAAATCCTTAATGCAATATGAGACAACAGTACGAATTGTTATTTGGAGTGTCAAATGTGAATAGTTGATACTATTCAGGAATGCAATTTATAAAACCCACTGCATAGTGCTTTTTTTATCTGTTTAATCGTTTTTTATGAAATATAAAATTCTTACTTCCATATCTTCGCCAACAAACTACGATTTATGTACAATTCAATTCAGTGTTTCTTAACTATATATTTTTTCTGCATTAAATCTTGAAAATATATATTTTTTATTACGGAAAGTTAAAGCGATTTTTATAAAAGTTATGAGAGTATAGCCTCGTTTAGTCTCTTCCATCATCGCATTTGTTTAGACAACTGCGGATAAATTGTAATTAATATTTGATTCAATGCCATTAGGCATTTTTGAATTAACATTACTATACTGTGTCCAGTTGTAATCACGCCAACTTTTCCCGTTACAATACAAAATAA
This sequence comes from Drosophila hawaiiensis, assembly GCA_037043685.1. NCBI lineage: Eukaryota > Metazoa > Arthropoda > Insecta > Diptera > Drosophilidae > Drosophila > Drosophila hawaiiensis. The sequence goes on along the minus strand of JBAMBA010000072.1, from coordinate 44,746 downwards.
AACATCGTGGTCGGAAAATCGTTGTCTCATAATAATAAATTTAAGAGCACGCACTGTCTATAAACGCAATTTTTTCTGTTGGAGAAATACTCGCGGAATAAAAATATAAACGTTTTTGTTCAGAGTTTCTCAATTTCTTATTAAAGATTTTTCCTAGAATTACACAAACAGATTGGCAAATAAATAATTTCCAATCATTTTTTCGTATTATATATATATTTTTTATTTTGCTTGCTGTTTTTAATTAATGTAAATATATTCAGTGTTAATTATGTACAATACAATAGTTTGAATTAGAAGATTGGGATTGAGGGTGTCAAAGAATACTTCCAAAATATTTGGAAATACTAAGAATTTGAGCACCAGTAATCCTCTTTTATATATATATATATATATAGACGAACGCATAAAAAATTTGGTATATAAGGATTGATTAAAGATAAATTTCCTAAAACATTAAGAAACTTTTAATTGTTTGATTATAATCAAGCGACAAATAATTAAATAGGATATTTAAGATAATTTAGTTAATCATTTATAATCTAAAAGAAGATTCTCCAGACTTGGAGGGAGGAAGGATTATCTTTTACTTTCTTTATAACTTCCAGCGAAATTCAACCTGAGTAAAGGTAAACAAGTATGCTTCTTGCCCGACACAATATTAACAATTCCAGAAAAAATAATAATTGTTATGGTTAACCGCCAATTGGCGCATATTTCAAATTTGCATCTCAACGGTTACCCATTTAAACAAAATAAAATCCAGATAAAAATATCGGAAATACCAAAAATGTGACACAAATCTTAAATCTAATCGATTTCTTCTGTTGGCGACATACCCGTAATCGATTGCTTCAATGTTATCGACCATTTGATAATAACAGAGCATTTACAGCACCGTAAGGAAACGGCGAATGCAAATAACAGCTGCGATAAAATATATAAATTCATATTGACATATTACTTAAATGTATTTGAAAAATGTTAAAAGCAAATTAAAAGAATCATAATCGGACTATATTAAAAAAAGTAATTAAAAATATCTCAGATCACATGTAAGAGTTTATAAGCGCCAATGCAGTTTAATGTATGTTCAGTTTATGTACATATATATTGCATATTATAACAATTTAAATAAATATCCTATTAAATAAATATCAGGGATTTTATCTGTATAAGCAAAAAAAAACATAAAACAAAACATTGTATGATTAAACGATTGCGGAAAACATTTTAAATTAATTACAGAAATGTATTCAAATATTTAGAGCTTTAGCATAACAGATATCGTCTAAAATTAAAATAACGGATAGTTGTGCAACAAAGTGCTGCAGCTGCGCAGTTCGATTTCTAGCAGGTGTGGTGAGAAAGTAATATTTAAATACGCGCAAAAAGACAGAATGGGTAACTTTAAAGAAGAAGAAAACAGCTGATTCATAGTGAATGGTTAACACGTAAATAGTTTCTTTTTACTTTGTCAATGTAGTAAAAACTTAGTGGCAATTGTGATTTAAATAATTAGTTTAATTTTAACAAAAAGCTACAGTAAAATGGAGTCCAATTCAAACGAGGAAGAACAAGACAAATTAAACACTGAAGATAAGGTAAGTAAGCAGTGAAATCGAAATTATTGTGGCATAATAGAAAACTTTCACATTTCGCAGCTGTCTGAAAAGTCCACTAAAATGTCTTCACTTACTTTGGGCACAATACCAATAAAAGCAGTTATGCTTTTCTTGACGGCAACTGTACTGACAGCCGTACTTGTTGAACTACTGCCATATTACACTAAAAGCATAAATAAGAATAACACAACAGACACAGAAACGATGCCAAATCGCAGACGAACTTATTCAGTTTATAGCAATAGTCCAACGGAAGAGCATTTGGTGCACGTTTTGGATCTGCTTCAAAGGTTTGGCTATGAAAGAGTTGAGCTGGCAAATGGTGACTGGGACCTATTGTGGGCCCATGATTATCCATTCACGCGGAATCCCAGCCTAAAGCAGTTGGGCGATCATCAGCTGGTTAACCATTTACCCGGCTGTGGATATTTAACCAACAAAGTCGATTTGTGCACGACGCGCTTGCCCTTTTTGCCTCGCGCTTTCCGGCTGCCGGGTCAGCGGGATGACTTTCTCGAGTATGCAGCAGCGCATCCGGGTGCACTCTTTGTGCAGAAGCACAACGAACACAGGCACATCAAAGTAAAGGCTCTCAATGACATTGATCTCAAGTCGAATGAGTCGTTTGTCCAGGAATTCATTCAGCGACCATTTTTAGTGGATGGATTTAAGTTTGACATTGGCGTTTATGTTGTGATCACATCTGTGAATCCACTGCGCGTCTATATCTACAATGGGGATGTCCTCTTTCGTTACTGTCCTGTCAAGTACTATCCCTTCGATGCCGAGAACCAGGATAAATACGTTGTTGCAGACGATTATTTGCCCAGCTGGGAAGTTCCTTCGCTACGAAAATATTATAATAGCTACGGGGGAAGTATGCGTACCTCTTTTGAGGCCTATGTCCAAGATCAGCACAAGGATCCATCCCAAATATGGACACAAGTCGAGCATATTATACGCACAACTATTCTATCGAAAGAACAGGATATAATTGATACTCTACGTGCTTATAAGACGCACAAGTTTTTCGATCTATTGCGGTTCGATCTGTTTATTGATGAGGACCTCAAGGTGCACCTCATGGAGGCCAATATGTCCCCGAATCTTTCATCCGCCCATTTCAAGCCAAACGCACTTTTGTACGAGCAAGTGCTTTACAGTGCCCTCAACTTGGTCGGCATTCGACCTGTGACAGACTCAGGAACTGGTAGCAGCAAGTATGTAATAAAAATTAAAACAATTATAATTACTCACATTTATAATTATTATTATATTTACTGCATTTTTATTACAGGCTCTCTGAAATTGTGACTGCTGATAAAAATTTGGCAACGGGGCTCAATAATTGTGCAAGTAACGATTGCAACAAATCATGCAACAAGGCAGAGTGCAGCTTGTGTGTGCCTTGTTTGAGTGGCACGGAATACGAAATGCTTCGGAGTGCACACGATGAGCACCTGCATCGCATCGATATGAAGCGCATCTTCCCCAAGCCAATAGTAAATATTATTTCATGCTGCTAAAGTCTCTTTATTAATCATTCTGTATTTTCAGCATAATTTTGGAACATTTGATATTGATGTTGAAACTAGAAACATGACGAAAAGAAATGCTTGGATATCTCGTTGGTTCTACAATAAATGTGAATATGACCGTAACTGGTGCTCGTGACACCATCCGTCTTACGGCGGATCACAAGACAACTGAAATATTAATTTGTTAATGACAATTTAAAATTTAAACGAAGACTGGAAGAAGAAAGCAATGACAAAATTAGCTTAATATATATGGGAGTTATATTTTGACCCAAAACAGTAATAAAAATCATATCAAAGTGCTCGAATTGAGAGTGTCTAGGGATACCCCCTACTCAGCCATAGCCTGTCATATAAAAAAATTGTATAATTTAACGCAAGTTAAACTAAAAGTTTCATATTCACTACGTGGTTTGTGGGCCTTTTACATATTTTTGTCCATCTGTTCTGATGAACGCAACCTTTTTCGAATTCTTTAAAGCTTGAGAGCTTGAAATATTTACTTATCCAATACTTTTCCCATAGTTTTAAAGTTCTACTCAATACCATATTTATTTGTTTAATTTTATTATTTTTTAATGTGGACAATAATCTGTAAACTCAAATTGTAATATAATTTTAGATATTGAGCTTTAAAATAAATATAACAATTTTTAAATTAAATATACAAATCAGAGTATACTTATTAAATAAATAAATCTGCGAAAATGTATGATTATGTCTAAAAAATTTACAAAAAATAGTTTTGATAACGGAAGAGAGGAGATATAGACAGTTTAAGGACGAACCATTCGTACAATAAATAGCTTCCACACATTTAATTAAATATTTGATTAAAATAAATTTTTGACACTTGATATCTAAAGATAGATTTCTGCAAAAAGACTAATTTCCCCATGCTCATGATTTAATGATGAGAGTATTGAAATATTAGGCGTTAACTATTGTCTGAAACCTGCTGAAAATTGAATACAGAATCATACAAAAGTTTTCAATAGGGAATTCAAATGCATATTACATATATATATATATATATATATATATAGAAATATATATATATATACATGTATTCACTCGTTTATTTAAATGTACACACATGGTTTTGTTTACAAATTTACTAATAAATCGTCGGCCATTAACAGTCTACACAAGAATTAATTAAATTAATAAAATTGTGAAATTAAAGAAAGGCAAATCCAATTGCCGAGTATTGAAGGACGTCGCCAGACAGATACCAACAAAGTTTTGGGACTTCTAGGCCCTCAGTGGACGTAGCACGATCAGTCTTTAGCTCTAAGGTCGTCGAAGAAAATTCAGCTTACTCGGTCGGACAGATATCATGACAAACATTTTATATTTCCATTCCACATTGGGCATCAGATTGTAGCAAACAATTACTAGATTGGTTGATGCTGCTGCCAACACCAATTGCATTGTATATTAATGAAAAGAATAGTGGAATGTTGACTACGTCTTAAAATATTATACTCTAAAATTTGCACAAAGACATTTGAAAATAATAAAATAAAATAATATTTTCATATAAAAAGTTTCCTTCAGTTGCCTCGTACTTTTTATGGTTGGGTTCCTTAATCATTTGTATACCTAAAATATTCACTTCTGTTCATTAAACAAAAATTGTAGTTTTTTATGTTTACTTAGATAACCCAATATGTCCTGTGCGACCAACGCACAGTCCAAAATATCCACCCAATGCAGATAATTGGGAAACTCCGATGAGGTTTTTCGGAAATTTGATCATCAAGTGGGGTAAAAATGGGGTCAAATAGGGTTTGTGTGTCAAACCTTAGATACAAGTATTGACATTTATTCTATATTTATTTTAGCCGTTCGGTGGGCAACCTAATTAAATGAGCTGTTAGTGAGTCAGAATTATAAATGGAAATGCAATTAAAGACACTTGTTTGCTCTAGTTTGGAGGGCTTGACTTGGAGAAACATTGAACCCAGTCTTAGATAGAGTAGTTTGCATATGTAACTGTAACTGTAACATCTGAAGAAATATCAGTGTCGATATAGACTTTGTAAAACCGCTTCCATTTCAACAACTGCTCAGAAATGTTGTTTTGTTTTCCACAAACATACAAACTAATTATGCTACAACCATTTTTTTTTAACTTTTCAACATAATGTTTAGAATACCGTGCATATGCATATTGGCAGAATATTCAGAAAAAATCGCCCAAAAATGTAGATAATCGGTATACTTTCACATATGAAAATATTTGAGATATTTTTTATAATTAAAAGAAATTGATTCTGAATTAAAAAAAAATTTTTTAGAAAAAAAAAGGATTCCATTTTTACTTGCAATACCCTTCTTAGATATGTATTTATTCTTTAGTGACCTTATTTTAAAATTTAAATAAACTGCAGAGCTGACTGGAGTCAGTCTCTCCCTGACGACTAGTCCGGACGGTATTTGAAATATATTGAAGTATACGAACAATAAAAAAAACACTTGACTAGAAACCAGCTGAGAACAGATTTCAATTTTTAAAAATATATTTCAATACAATAGACAATATTTCTGAATAAAAAACACTTTCTAATTTAAAGATTTTTTTTTTTTGCATATTTAGAAAGATTTTTTCTGAGTGTAGAATCTGGAACAAATTTGCTTTGTTTGAAGGCAACCTGTGTGATAAATTGTATAGAAATTATAGTAAAGTGCCGAAATATATTGATTCCGGAAGCGCTTAAATCGATTAAATATAAAAGGGAAAGCCCACCAACAGAGTCCAATATAAGTATGTATGCAAGCACTTCTTACAAGGAAAACAGTCTGTCCTTACCTGGGTAGTTACCCAGTTGTGGCACTTGGCATAGGAGAAATGTGCCCATTGACAGAATATTGACAGAAGCTATTTCACTTTTCGGGCGTCGCCCACGTCCCTTGACAGACGTGACAGTCAACGACTACAACGACCTCCACACCGCCCCGCCCACATTTTCACATGCGTACCAACTTGCGGCCAATAAGTGAGTGGGAGCGAGGCAGAGGGAGAGAAGGGGCTGGGGCATAAAGGAGTTGGGCATGGTTTCCGTCCGTGCCAAAAGTTTTGACTGCAATTCAATAAACAAACGGGATCATTAAATATTTGGCCCGCTGCATGCTTTTGGGCACCCAGTTCTTAAATGTGGAATGTGGAATGTGGATTCAGAAATGCAAATGGATATTAATAAGCTCCAAGAAGCAGAAGAAGAAGAAGAAGAAAAAGGTCTGGCCAGGCCAGAACAGACCAAAGCAGAGCAGGCCGTCTCAGCAACAACAAAAATTCGGCAGAGCTGAGCAGCCAACTATACGTCGCCCCCGTCTAAGGTGTTTTAATGAATGTTGCCAGGATACAGGTGCCAGGTGAAGCGATTTTGTTATTTTTATTTACTTTGACAGTCAGCACGTGAAACTCAAAGCAAACGTTTCGGACTTCAAGTCGACCTGTGACCGGCTCTGTGTGAACTTCGAATATTTGCAGTGCAGTGCATCGCAGATGCACAAATCACAATTTAATTTTGTTGCATTCGGCAGTTGGCTTGGGTCGGTCACCGACGCATGTTATTCGAACTAAAGTGCTAAGTTGCCAAATGGGTATACCCAAGTAATCGTCTTAATTCACAATTTCGATCGCAATGAAACCGTTCACGAACTTCAACTATAACTTTTCCCCGGGACGCAAGCGTTCAAGTGCGAGGAATCTGATTTATCGTGTCCTCCCGCTGGTTATAATCCTACGCACATAGGTTCTCATTGACGGGCTTGCAGCTCCATAATCGACATATTTACTTAAATCTGCATACACATTATAAGTACGTATCAACTGTAAGCATTTCGTTAATCATGAAATCATCTTTAGCTAACACAAATCATGGCATAGTTCAATTACAATATGTAAATGCTTATAAATAAGTAAGTATTATGACCACAATTTAAGTCACCTGGGTCACATTCGGGTAGGTGACCCAGTTTCCTGGGTTTAGTTGGGTGCGTGTGGAAATCTAATAGTATTGAAGCATTTTTGTGCGCACTTCCAATGCTATTCAGGCACTTAAATAAAACATTCCTTAAAAAAATGTGGATTATTTATATATTTATTTTAGTTAGAGAACTTTTCAAATTAATATATATTTTTTTCCCCCCTTTAATACAGGTTTATTTTAGTGAATTTTAAAATTCCACCTTTTGGGGAAGTGCTCTTTAAGATATGTAACTTTCCTTTCAACACTCTTTAAAAAGGGTTGACTTTTTATATATGTAGAAAATTTGACTAGGACAAATGTATATATGTAGTCATAGAAAAACTTTAATAGTCAAATTTTTAATGTGTGTTTTTTAAAGTGTGTGAAACTTATTTCGAGTGAATGCTAATATTTTAGGCCATGGGGAAATGCTTTTAAAAATATTTAGCTTTCCTTTCTACATCTCATATTTAATAGATTTTTTTGTAAAATGTTGCTAACTTTTATTGTCTTACACATGCAAATTTAAATTGTTCTATTTGTATTTAAGGAGAGTTACTAGAAATATACAATTCATTTAGTGATGTAGACTAGATGTTAATACACGCTAACAGAGAAAGGGCAACGACAAACGGAAATGACAATATTTGTTCAACTGTTAATACACTTGGTTGATTGAATGACACAAATATATATTTATATATGTGGAATGCAAACCTATGCACTTGGTTTCTTCTAATCATGAACTTTCAACTAGGAATGCTTGCTTATTTTCACGATGATAAAATGTATAAAAATGCCAACAAACATTTTTGAAAGTGACAGAAGGAGACATTTCTACCCTAAACGAATATTCCTGATAATGACTAAAGGCTAAGCCATATTCGTCAGTCCAAATATCCCTCAATCTCTCTATACTAATGTCTCAACTTCGGGCACAATACTATCTAGATGCTCCAAATTGTATTCTATTCTACTATTCTTATACTAGATTTATATATTAAAAATATCGATAGATATCGATTTGCAAACATCTTTCCCTAAACATTTCCTATAATTTATAATCAGTAACATATTACGTATTTTATGTCTTGGATAACATCATCAACAATTTTAAAACACCTATTTTTCATTCCCTTAGGAACTCTAGAAAGAGGAACAGCGATTTGATTAAGCGAACAATTTTTAGCGTTTATTTTACTAGGGTATTGTATTATATTCAAGTAGGACACTCTTACTTTCTTTAATATTATGAACTAACAATCAATGTAGTCTAGTGCTGGATGTAGGGTGTCTGCTAGGCGATCAGTCCCGACTAGACCACTTTATGATTTATTGTGATGGCATGTAGCACGCGAGGAGTTTGATCTGATAAATGCACCATACCTGTGACCTACAGTGCATAAAGAAAAGTAAGAGTGTCCTAGGCAAGACTGCTCGACGGGTAGATACTCTGTACCTGCCCGAAACTAATTAGTATCTAAGTATCCGAACTGTGCCTGTGATTCTTAAATATTATTACTATTATTAAATATAGTTATTGCAGATGTAAACTGAGCAATATAGGTAAAAAGGGGAAGGGGGTGCGGTCATACTGTTTGTTACGTATGATCGTCATAAAACGTTTCAGTGGTGCTTAAATGCTAAAAATCATGGCCAAATTTTTCACAAGGAGGGAGAGTAATAAAGTATTGGGGTGCAATTAAATTCAGAATATATAAAAAATATTATCGTTCAAATCACAAAGATAAAAGAAAAGAAATATTTGATATGGCAAAGATTAAATACTCTTGCAGAAATAAGTTCAACTGTCAGAAACTAATTTTAATTATTCATTTTATATAAAAGTACAATTAAAAGTTGAACTGTTCTTATTTCACATGGCTTAGATATTTTGACCAATATTGAACTATTATAACATAAAGTGAAGCTACATTGTTTAGTTTGTAATTACAATTTTGGGTTAATAATAATATTTATAAACAATTGACTCTTGTCTGCAAGGGAATTTAGGATTCGGCGTGAAGAATTGGCTATTAATTGTTGCTTATAACGCTAAGCATGGAAATGTTAAACGCAAATATAGATGTGGTTTATGTGTCCCCAATTAATCCGACAATTGCGAATTAAAGTACGACATACTTGTATTTTTGTGCACCCCACTAATGCAGACCAAGGGAAAACTACTTATGGATATCAATTTGCAACTGGCGGCCAACACATGCCTTGTGCTGACTGACGAATAAAGTTGGGGCAAACAAGCAATTAATAAACATTGCTGCCCTCTCCGAGAATAGCCGTAGCATGCAAATGAAACCTTCACTAGTCAAACCCGGTTATATTGTATGGCAACAAACCCCGGAAGCCCAAACACTTCACATACAACAACTGGTGAACAAGTTCTCTCTCTTATTAGTCGCTGGACTAAACTGGATGTGTGGAGATCCGGGCCATAATTTCTATTCGTCACCACAATATATATGCTCGGACCTTTGCTTAGAGCTCGGCCTCCGGGCTAAAGTTCATGCAATCCTCCGAATTAATGGAAAGTCCAGTCGTATGTTTTGACCACCACTGGTAACCATGGCTATAGACTTTACGGCGAGAGCCAGAGAGGTCATTACAAGAACTTGCATGCAAATCGAGTTAGGGTGTTTCGATAATATTTCTCAAAAACATAAATGTAAGTATTACACTTGAATTTTCTGAAAAACTATCACACATTAGTATTAGTGCAGTTCTGTGTAAAGTTCACTTAGGAAACCTCTTTTGCGAATCGCTAAATAAATTCTAGTTAATATTCGGTTATCACAATAAAATGTTATTATGCAAATTTCCTATAGCTTATATTTTAACGGAACCATTAGTCCGCCACCAAACTATTCTTGGGTGAGAATTAATTTGAATTTCCACAAACTTTGAAAGCCACGGCCATTCCAAGTTCCAGTGTATTCGCTGACTAGGACACGCTACGTGCTTCTATTCCAGGACTAGAAATATAACACATTCCGGACTAGCTCTCTCGTTCAAACTGTCCAAACGCTAAATCAAAACCGCAGTCCTTTCGACGTGGTCAAGACTTCGTTTTAATCGTAATTTGTGTTTTCAATTGTAAATTACTAACTCTGGCGCTTGATAAAAAATATTAAAAATAAATATAAATTGATGTTTGCATTTTTACAACAAAAATATTCAAGCTTAACAAAATCAAATTTAATTGTGACAATGCTGTTTATACGTTTTAGATGATTCGCTTAAACTATTGCAAAGATCTAAGGAGGAAAAACCCGTTTGTCACGTTTTGTGCTCAACAAAAATGCAAATCATTCAATTAAATTCAAATAATAAAAGCCAAATCAAATAAAAAAAACTGCGATGCTTTTACTCAATTAACTTTCGTCGGACTGTTTTAATTACAAAACAAGTGCAACAATAAATTAACACAAAAAAAACACCAACAAAAAAATGATCTAAATTTAGTTTTAGGTTGTAGTATTTTGTAAGTAAAAATACAATAAGCAGCTAATTTCGGGGTAGCGTTAAATAATGGATGCATTATTAGCTAAATTAAGTCAAATAATTCAACCCACTAATTACATTTATTCGGGTCAAGACTCTCTTAACACCATTATATTTGTGCTCTTTGAAAAATTGTATGTCTGTATATCGTTCATGTAGGGGTTGCCACGCCCACTGAGGGGCTGGCAAATCGATAGCAGCTCCAGCCACAAAATTTGAAAAGCAGATAACTATTTGCGTCATTAATGATTAATGTCTTCAGCTATTATCACAATGCAATCAGAGTATTAGACAGTCGGTTACTTCCGACTGCAGCGCTTAATCACTTGTTTAATTTTAAATCTTTTATATTAATAAATGTTGCATGTCGAAATATGGGTTTTGTGTGACATATAATTCAAAGCCTACCTCGATTAAAAATGAGCGGTTATTTTGGACATACCGAAGATAATTGTTGACCGGAGGTAATCTGTTGAAATTTAATTTTTTGTTCAGAGTTTGAAATATTATGTTTTTGTACGGCCTTGTGGTATCGAAAATGAACCAAAAAGGAAACAAACAAAGATTATTCACCCAATTACAGAGAAAATGTCTATTATGTTCGTCTTCGTAATTCCAAAAAGTTGAACAATTCACACAAGATAAGAGCTGCACGCCAAACAGAAAAGAAAGTAAACATATTTATTTCTTGTAAAACTTGGAAAGTAAGCGTCGTTTTGCTGAGGAAATATAAACATTTCACACCTGATACAGCGAGGCGCAAAACAGGAAACTTATAAACGACATTTGTTTAAAGCCTATAAAAATATTTTCAATTCCGAACACACATTGGTAGTCAGCAGATTAAATACGGTCTACAAGAGTATTTAATCTTCGGCTTGTCTAAGATAATTGATCTTTATTTATTTTATTTTATTTTCATATTTATTTTCATCTTGCTTTTTTAAAATTTATTTTCAAATTTATTTTCATCGTGTTTCTGTAAATGTGACAAAATCTGTGATATATTTCATTTTATTATGTAAATCTTGTCGTGAACATCCAAAATTTGAAGTAGTCTAGACCTGCGCGCAATATATAAATCATAAGTAGGTCCATCATCGGTGGCAAATAGATGAAGAGACAAAGAAACAAGTTGATAGGTCAATACTCACAATAGCTTAACTACATTTATTTATAATTTGAGAGCGTATTTATACGCACTTATAAGAAACAGTTTGAGCAGGATAAATTAAATTGGTTTAATTTGTTAGCTTCTTAGCCGGTCAATTGTTTTAGTTTCTATTTCCCCTGTCTTTCGTTTTTTTTTAAATTTTTTTTTTATTGAAGACACTTTCGAGTTTTATCGATTTAAGCTAAAATTGTTCGACTATGTACACACATACTGACCGAGGTTATTGTACCCAAAATGTATCTTAGTGTGCTGACCTTTAATCTCTTCCCGTCAACGCGGATAAGTAATATATTGAAATGCATAAACTGGTTTCAGCCGAAAGTACTCACTACCGCACATGTGTGTACATATCTATGTGTGATTATATATATATAGATATATATATATATGTATGTATGTTTGTATGTATGTGCGACTTTCAGAAAACAAGCAATGCAATTAACCTAAATCAAAATAGACCGTTTGGTTGCGTGTAATTCGGGTAGTTAAGCCATGTGAAATCTGAGTCAAATTTTAGCTGACTGGAAACAGTTTATTTTGTCCTACACACTACATAGCCACTAAACTAATTTACTTTACGTCAATGCAGATACTTATTTAATTCTATAATGTAAAAGAGAGACTGCAAAATACATTATTTTTTCTGCATTCAACAAGATTTAATCAACAAATGGGACTCTTTTGAGACAAATACCTAAGCCCTAAACTTTGCAGCGCATAGTCAATAAGTGTGTCACTAAAGAGTAAGATTTATCATCGATTAACGTCTAGCCTAACCAGTTGGGCCAGGCTTTTATGTCCTGCACCTATTAAAAATGGTAAAGAGAGTATTATGAAGATATGCAAAAGTATGTGACTAGCAGAAGGTTTAATCTTTGAACCAAACAGATATTTCCTAATCAGCATTGAGCCAACCTAGCCATGTTTGTCTATAGAAGCAGGAGACATATAATTTTGGAACATAAGTTTTTGTACATCATACGCAGATTAATTTGGTTCATGGGCTTTCCTATTGCCTGAAGCAATATTTTAATATATTTATTCTCTTATAGCAAATTCGTGTATCATTGAAGAGTATTATTGACGGCTAACGTACAACCTAAGTGGTAACGGCTAAGTTTTTATTTAAAAAATTGGTAAAAAGGATATTATGAAGACATGGAAAAATATGTAATTAGTTGAAGTTATCATATCTGAGCATATATTCGACTTTAAAAATAGCAGACCTAGGATATTGAATTTAAGTTTGTGTATAAAATTTGCCGTTTATTTTGTTACAGGGTTTTCCTAAGACCGATAAAAATCGCTTTCTAATGTTTTTGCTTAAAATATTTTCAAGTTTATAGAGCCAGAGGCTCTATTTATATTTTTTTTATTGGAAATGAGTATTTTTTCGAGTTATGACATTAAACTTAGGTTAAGTTAGGTTATGGCACGGAAGGAGAAGCAAAAACATTGCCATACTTGCTTAATTGGAAGATTGTGTGTTGGCTTTTATATAAAGTACGAAAACATTTTAGGGCTACCTACAAGGACATCTCTCAGTATTACTTGTATTTTTTATGACCTATTTGATGTTCTTTGAAAGTGTTGTCAAATAAAAATGGTAAAGCTTGAAGGATAGATTTAAAAAGATATAATGACGCAAATGGGGAAAACAATAAAATAAAATTGTATGGAATAAATAGGTCAGGGTTATTTACTTATGATTCTAAGGTGTTCCAAAATAATTAAGGCATAACCAAACTAATAATAAAATATAATAAAATTGAACATGCCTCATAACTAATAAAAATCTCTTCTTGACATTAATAAAAGAAAGCTCAACAGGCAATAATTAACAAGTAGTGAAAAAATCTAGGTTATTCCACGAGTTTACTTATCGTAAGTCAATTGCTGTTAGAGTTTTATATTTTTACAAAATAAACTAGAAATCAGAAAATAATTATTATTTTTTACTTTTAAAATGTTTGTTTAACACAAACAATGAATATAAAGATAAAATATGAGATAATGGGAAACATTTGATAAATAATCAATAATGCATTTTATAATGTAACTGTAATAATAAATAATGAACCAAAGAAATCATTAGATGTTTACTTAACATTTTGCTTTGAAAGACAGTGATTGATGGAACGGGCGGAGAGGAAGAAATGTCAACAAGCTATCGTCTGCTACTTGTGGTTACCAATTGTTGCCTTTTGTATTTTTGTATTTTTGGTCTTGCCTTAAGCGAAGTTTCTAGCTGCAATGGCTTTGGCCAATATACATTCAACATCACTTGAAAAAAAGCTGTTTTACGAAGGCTAATATGAGAAATGAGTCCAACATCTGTGCATTGTACAGGCTTGGGCTTGGGCCTTTGCAGACCGGTTTATGTTGCCGCCCGCGACAAATTTAATAACACTATGCAACAAAAATTACAAACTTTCATATACGTTTTATTTGTAAGTACGGGCCGTAATTTCACGCTTTTAATTAGAAATCTCTTTCAAATCCTATCTATCCGTTTTGTAACATTTATTTTGTTGTGCAATAGGAAACATTTCTGGTCCCATAAAAACTAATTGCTTATTTTCCATCAGTTATCTTACCTTCTCTTTAAGCTCGTCGATATTAGGAACATTTTATTTATTTAATGTCGACTATTAACAGTCGACGCAGTTCTCATAGTTTCATGGATTGTCCTTATGGGCTCTAGTTATACTTATATCCCAACTTTCATCAAGATAGCTCCAATCTAAGAGAACAATTTTCATCGAACTGACAGACGATCGTGGCTATATTAACTAAAGCATTACTGCCGATCAATATTTAAAATATAAAATATAGAACACAATTTATATAGTGTTATTTATAATAAACGAAAGCAAATCAGATTATTTTGTTGCTATCTGAAACACTTCTTCTGGCCAAGAAGGTAAGCACCATAAGAAGCGCCTATCTAGCCGACGAATCTCTGTATGCAAATCTAGGATCAACCAAAACTCCGAAATTTATTAACGCTATTGCTTGAACCCCCTTTTGATATCTTTGTTTCCAGCCAGTGTTAGAATAATGGAAAAGCGTTTCAGAATACGGTTCCACATCGGGCCAAATTTGACTTAAGTGAGTTGGCTTTGTTGGCCAGCAACCGTCTAACCTAACCTTTCCTTGGTATTTGAAATATTATTATTATTATTATTGTTGGGATATATATGTACTGCCATCAACCCAAGTTCTTGCACAAATGCAAGAATCTTAGTCGGGCTAGAGCTCAGAAAATGCATCCCTAAGATACTACATCATCTCTTAGTTAAGGCGACACAATCTGCTAGGATGTGATTTGGCCGGTGCCCTGATTGGTGAGTGATCCATCTGTGTACCACTTATTGGTGTACGATTTCATGGGGTGGACTTCATCCAGTGTCTTCCCTTCCCTACTACTCACATGAACTGTGAAATTCTGCTGGAATATGGATTCAGTAAACATTTCATCCCTATCTAAAATATAAAACTAACTAAAATATATTTGATGGAAAACGATTTTATAGTTTTTCAAATTTTTCTCCACCAAAAACGATAGGCCAATTTTCAAAACACTTTTGCCACTCCTCGCAAAATATAGCTGTGTGCAGAAACAAAACTATAAGTCGCATCAACAGTTAATTTGACGTTTTATTAGAGGATGATCCGACTTTGGCAAACAAATGGATGTCCAAATGTCCGGACTTTGAGAAAAAACATTTGACCGTTCGCTGAGCTGAGTACGTCATCTGCAAACAAGTTTTTTTTTTGGATTTGGGACAGTTGATTACTATTTAGTTTTGGGATCTCAGATTGTCGCCAGTTACGAGTATTTCAAAATCTTTTGAAGTTCCGTTGCTGTGTTTTGTGTCTCGCAATAAGTCCCATGATGAGTTCCAATATCAGTGTGTGCACAAAAACATAGTTTTTTGGTAAAATAAAAGCCGTTTAAATTTTGAAATTCTGATTATCCGTCAGAATTGTCCGCATCGGACCAATATATCAAATAGCTATATCAAATAGGAAAAGTCATGTGACAAATGATTTCGCCTCTTAAGGCATAACATTTAATAAACATCTTATCACAGCTATGTGATAACTCCCTGAGGAAAGCGTTTTTAATGTTTTTCTTTTCGTTTTCGTGGACACGTTTAGAAAAAATCGCTCTAAATTGAAAACCGGACTGAAAATATAAAGTTTTGCTTATTTTCTTATTTTTAATATATTATGAAAAAATATCTAAAAATTATAAAGGTTATATTGAAAATATAATATAAGTAGCTATCAATAGTTAAAATTTTTGTTTAAAAATATTGGAAACATTTTGAATGGAAATGTACTTTCTGCATAATAAGGTGACCAAATATTTAGGGTCATTTCTTTTATGAGTGTATATACCCTCTCTTTCTTGATATGCCTTTTCGAAGGTATAATAACTATGTCGTGAAGTTTTTTATATATCATATATCATTTATGCAAAGGAAAAATCCGTCGAAAGATGAGTTCGTGTAGAAAAAACTCGTTTCTTTAACAAGATATCCACACCAAGCTTACCAAGTATGCGTGCTATTGCGCTCCTCAAACTTAGACAATTTAGCTTATTGAGAACGTTCTAATATATCGAATAGTTTATATTTTAACAATCGGTCGAAAGATGATTTATTTTCGCTTACAAATTTATCCTAATTAAACTCATCAGTAATGAGTGCTCTTATGCTCATAACATGAACAAAAAAATAATGCACATCAAATAGCTTTTTTAGGATGAATCGGTACAGGAAATACTGTTGTATATTTATGTAGATTACCATACACATATACAAAGTGTTGACGCCTATATTCCTGCATGTGATATTTTCCGCTTTGTTTGCCCGCTTACGAAATTACAGCTTAAGGCGGATCGGTCAAACGAAGAGAACAGAATAGAACTGGTTCGCAAATGTGCCATCGGCAAAGAGAGCGGTCAACGACGCAAGCGCTTTAAAGAGCGCAACTCCATCAGTGCTATCTACTTAAACATACATATGTATATATATATATATATATATATATATATACATATATGTATAGATATATATTTAAAACCGGCTTTCGGTGAGCGATCAATGAGCGTTTTCTTGACGATGGCGCTCAGCTCAACTGCATCGGCCGTTTGGTCTTTATGCCCGATTGGCTTCTAGTACCATTTGAACAACGACGGGCAAAACAACAATCAGATCGCGGTCTGGCATCTAAAGCATAACAAAACAGGCTCGGGGCCAGCGGTTTTATTTAATCGGTGCCTGTATTCAATTTATCATTAAACTTGATATTTAAATTCATAAATATATACATATCACAGTGGCGTGCAGTGTATGAAAGTGTATCGCTCTCTCCCTCTCTCTCCCTCTCTCTCTCTCTTGTTATATAACATACCACATGTGACACAACATAAAAAAATATACAAATATTGAAAATATCTAAATGAAAAAGTGCAAAGGCCGTTTAAGCCAAGAGAGTGGCAACATATTTCCTTCGACCTTAGAACCCCCACATGGAGTGGTCTAAAGTGATGTGACCGAACCTAATCCGATTTCATCGATTTGTTCCGGTAAATGTGATACTGCCATCTCAGCGGCTTGCAAGATACACATTATTATTGGTAAAGATTTTGTATACATTTTATCAGTGAAATAAGTGGATGGGGCTTCTAGTGTTTATTCGATAAGATTCTGCTTATCATACTATTTTCACTCTAATAAGACTCACCAAAATTAATGATATTTCGTGATTTCTTTATTTTATTTGAATCATTTAGTAAATTAGGTTGCTGGTTGCCTCTGATTCTTGGCTTAAGTTACAAAGAAAACACGATGATCAGGCAGGTTCTCGGCTCCTCAGGTTCTCGGCTTCTCAGTTTCTGCGGCCCTGGTTTCGATTGCTTGCAATTGTTGTGGAAAATGCAGCATCATGCAGACCCATAAACATATCGCGCTGTTCCTGCTGGGTTCATTATGAACAATTCCCTCAATTCTTAATTTTCTAAGTCTCTCAATAAGAATTAATCATCTGTTTTCATTTTGAATAGCATTTCTGAAATTACAATACATTTCTGAAATTAAATAAATAAAATGTACGGATAAATCAGATTAAATCCGTTGGTTTAAGGCAGTCACATACTTTCTAAAAAAAAACGTATTCTTAGGAAACTATATACCTACCAAATTTATTTGGAAATGCTCTTTGGAAAACAACTTAAAATAATGACTTGCTCTGTCGTTATGCAACCAACTATAAAAATTTAATGCGTTTCCAAACGTTTAGTTGCGGCTTTCAAAGTTTAAAGAACTGGCCCTGTCAAAGCCGTGTGAAGTTTGGGGTTATGCCTGCAATGAGTGGGCGTGGCTTTGCCATTGCAACGGTAGTCTACTGAAATAGGTAATTATTAATATACCTAATAGGTTTTAGCGGTTTGTGTAGGCAGAAGTGGGTATGGCATGCAATTTTGTTCACCCATCTTCCAAGTTTGCTAATTGTTGCCCCAACATTGTGACTTTCATAGTTATTGTTGTTGGTAATAAATGCTATCTTTAAATTTTATAAAAAGACTACATTTTTAAAATTGTATTTTTTCTTTAAATCATGAAAATATATTAAATAATTTAACAATATTAAATATGAATGTGTAGACAACCTCCAAATTTGATGACTACATCGCTAAAACTGTTTAGGTTGCAGACCTCTACTTTAGTGGCCTTGAATTTTATATGCAATCGATTTGCACTTATCGATGTTATAGATTTTCCAGCCCCCTTATTTTTTTGTTAACTTTGCCAAACTTTGGAATCAGAGAATAGTGAATATTTGATACAAATTAGAAAAACAATATAATTGGTTGTTTCGTTTTCGGAGACACAAAGTAATGACCTCGGTAATGAGGATAAAACGCTTGGAACCTCACTCCACCAAAGATTAATTACAATATGCGTATATAATTACAGTGGATATTATACTTTTTTCGTAAAGTGTGCAACTCATTAAAGGAGACGCCTCATTATAAGCCAACTCGATATAGCCATTTTCGCCTGTCTGTCGAATTAATTCCTAAGCTAAAAACCACCCAGACACCCACAGAAATGTAATAGTAATAATTTCGAAGTTCAGTGACCGACATACGTAAAAGAGAATTATATATATTGACAGATCCGTATGTATATTTAATTACTGGATCGGATTTTAAACTACAACCACAAACACCATTACTAAATAGGCGGATGAAGAACTTATCGAGCAAAGCAAATGGCATCAAATTGCAAATATAACTACCACAATTAGTTTCGCATACGTATTTACATACGTAATACGTATGGCAGTGAACGTAAGAGGTAATACGTGAATTCGTGCATTTGATGTATGTTTTATTTGCGTGCATCAAGTTAAGGTAAACAAAAAACCAGTCGAAATCGGCCTTGTCTGACCCACTTTTGGTTGCCGCAGTGGCAAAACTGACAATCTTCCGGCATTTTACAACTTTTTCGGAAAGCCAACAAACTTATTTATATTGCAAGCTTTCGTGTTAAAAAGTTTAAAAATATTTTACTGTGATAACGCATTCAGCGCTGACAGTCCAAAACTCGACCCTGTTTAACTTCTTACTCAACGCTTTCATTCCAACCAGTGAGAATGACTGACTAGGAAATGCCCTGCATATATTCTATATATATATTATATGTTTACATACACACTCTCTACTTAACGATGAATTTAAATTAGTTAACAATCATGTAAATTTTGACGGTAACTTAGTCAATCCTAGTGTGAAATTCGTTGAACTATGGTCAACTGTTGCGTTGACTGACTTTAGTTGACACTAAAATGTTATATACATATATATATATATATATATATATATATCAGAAGTTGCAACAATAATTTTAAGCGTTTGCATTGACTGCTGATTTATGATGCGTTAAGCATTAATTGACATTCTAATTGATTGCTTTCTGTGAACAGTTGTCAGCAATTCTCACGCGTTGACAAAGTAGACTGAGTTCGTTTTTTTTTGTATAAATATATATATACTCGTATATATATATACATCAGTACTGCAATATTGATTTTAAATTGAATTAATTTTGTGGTGTGCTTAACAATTTTCAGGTTTTTTCAGCTGTGCATCTTATTAAAAAAAAAAAAAATTGCTGATTAAATATTTAAATTCAAGCTATTTCCGAGCTGATAACATCAGAACTTATTAATTAAATTTAATCACAAATTCGTTGTCAGTTTTTTTGGTCCAACAGTTTTATTCATGTATGTTATCAAGTTAAGAACATTCCTTCTAGACAAATTTATTGAAGAGTCCAAGGTCAGTTAAACATTGTTTTTTACAAACACAAAACGATGAAAAATAAAAGACAGTTTCCGTATTTTTGGTTATCTTTTCTAAATTAGTTTATACGAGAAAATGGATGTTATCCCCTAAACTTTTTACCGGACACCGCAGCAGATAATAATAAATAATAAAAAATGGTATTGCCGCTGACTTAATTTTCGAGAGCGCCTCATTTATAAAATTGGAAACGCCCCAGAAGAGCACAGTCCGGCATTGAATAATGATTGATGCAAGCCTTTAATCAAATTAAATCTTTGTAACAAATTTGTTGTCAAACTCATGATAAGCACAAACTGAACAGGCACAGAACCGATGGCCGAATTATTAATTAATGGATGCCAGCTATGATGACTTAGAGTCTAAACCTAAAGCTATTACTGCTGAGGTTTTAAAGGATTAATAACACTTTATTTTGGTGTAGAAAAAGTATTTGGATTCACGCAATGCTGATAGGCTTTAGAACTTAATTAAAAGCGGTCAAACCACGTTTGTTGCTTAAATCTTCTGCTTTTCGCGACGCTTCGACGATGTTTAGATACCGATGCATGCAAGTAATGAGAACGTGTTCTTTCATGTGTACCGCAGCATTATGCAACACTGTTTTGGTTTGTATAAGAGTCGCTTAACTGAAGTTGATCATTACGAGCTCGAGTCGCCAAATGAAGAACAATAACTGTGCGAAAGCTCACACAACAAAACACAATCATTTATGTCCAACGCCCACAATGTTGTCGTCGGAAACGCCATCATCATCATCATCATCATCATCATTGTCGCCACTTTTGCACTATGGAAAAATGTTGCGGGCTGGCTCAACATGGTTAACAGCTGTGGTTTTGTAAAGGAGGTAAATTATTACGTTATTGAGGAGAGTAATTGCGACAGACAACTCATAAGTGTCGTCTCATTGGTTCCACAACCAAGCCCATGTTCCGCGCTCTATGCTCCACCAGGTCGTCTCGACTGCCGCCTATAATCCTGCTTATACTCATCATTCACACTCTGTTCCACAAGTCGCCTGCTTACCTGAAGTCTTTTGTATGTGTAGTTTTTGTAAGGCCCTTTCTTAATATGTGAATTTATGTGTTGTCCTAATAATTATATTTTAAAATTTTCTGAGGGTTTTATTTATTTAGTTTTGAAAAATTTTATGTTACTTTTTGATTTTTTAATGTTTTTTTTTTGCCGTTTGATGTGTTAACTCTTTGTTTTTTGTAAACCATTTTTGTTCTCTTTGATTTGGGGATTTGATTTACATTCGACAGTCTTTGTGTGAAAAGCACATACATTGAATATTTATATTTACCACACAAAATTTAAGTAATTGTTCGTTGAACTTTTAAAACGCTATATTGGTAACTAATGTTTAAAA
Source organism: Drosophila hawaiiensis (assembly GCA_037043685.1). NCBI lineage: Eukaryota > Metazoa > Arthropoda > Insecta > Diptera > Drosophilidae > Drosophila > Drosophila hawaiiensis. The sequence goes on along the minus strand of JBAMBA010000072.1, from coordinate 23,158 downwards.
ATGGAGCATCAGTAAAAAATTAAGCTTGCCCGGGCTTAGAGAAAGGCCCAGTCGAGAAATTTATTTACTTATGTATATAAAAATGTGAGCCGATGAGCCATTAAATTTTAGAGCATAAGCTTTATATTGCTTCGTTGTCATTAGTTTATAGATCGATCACTTGGATCTGATATGCCATATTTCTCAGTTTAAATTTATAAGGCTTGGCTTGTCAGATTATGGAATTTTTTGTAATATAACTCATAAATAAGAACGAGGAACTCAAAAGATTCTCTAACACTAAGTAAATTTGCCTATGGATAAGAGCACACATAAATGAAGCCAATTATTTTCATGTTAGCAATAACTTTTATAAGGGGCTTGATACCAATAAAGTCAAGATTCAATTTGAGTGTTTTTTTGAGCGTCGACATCGTTAGCCGTAGACCCCTCCTAACCACCATCAACCATCAGCAGCACCACACCACTGGCACCACAGCACAGATCAGTATGGTCAATAACAAACTGCCTGTGAATTTTACAGAGGTTGTCCACAGTTGGCTCTTTGCACCGGAGACGCGTCGTCATTGCCGCTGGCAGTCCCACGCACGTTTTTAAAACGCTCGTTGATGGTTGGCCCGTCGCTGTTATTGCATTCATTTGTGAGTCTTTTTATTTACATTTTTGTCTGTGGTTTTCTTTTTTTTTTGCTTAATTTTAATGCAAGTCGACGGTGTGGAGCCCATTCCGCATGCCACCTCCGATGCAAAGGAACGAATCGTAGAACCGAAACAAAGCAGCAACATCATGACAGACCAAAATGACAGCACGACGAGCGGATAACACACACAACCTTAAGCTGACAGAGACGGAGGAGGAGGCGATTTGGGGGCACTTGGCTACTCCGAAGGGGGCTGGCCAAGAGGAGTCAGGCGATGACGGCGTAGATCTTGAAGTCTGTTAATGCTTATCATGACGATGATGACGAAGCCAACGTCATCGTTGGCAGCGAAACTAATCGAGTGACTTTCTGGACCCGGGTCCAGGTCCAACCCCCGTGGTTTAGCCTCAAGCTCAGCGTGCATATCTTGTGCATTGTTTGTGCTTTTCATTTACAATTGACTGTAAATTGCAGGCCCAGCCAGCAGCTAGCGGCTTGCTGCTTGCTGCTTGTCTCAGGCGTACGCTGTTAATTATAAAAACCGTGTGGAACCGCGCACAATTCTTGTAAGGAGAACAATATTTTATCTCGACCAGTTCGATTATGATTAGAAATCTATGGGAGCCCAAGTTTGGTGACCCGTCCAAGGCATATTTATAGACAGAGCCCTTTCAGACACTAAACTATAAAGGTTAATATATCTCTACATTCTTTGTCAGCATCGATAAGTCATTTCAAGTCGCTAAAATCATTTGCACCTATCTTTCAGTTTTAAAACATTTGGCTTTATTCCTATATTTCTATATATATTTCGGGCGGGAAATCTGGTAAATATTTCTTATTTTTTATTTTAAGTTTTATGTCAAATTTGATTTAATATTTTCAAATTTTTGAGTACATTTTTGTGTCGACTGATATTAAAATATAATGAATATGTCGGTTTCATATGGATCAGACCCCTTAATTATATATATATGTGTATAGTATATATATATATATATATATATAGCTGCCGCAGAAACAGTCGAATTTTAAATTCTGGTCTAAGACTCATTTTTTGTTTTCACAGATATCTTAGATACAAGGGTAATAAATGATTTTGTTCTAAAATCTATAATAGGTATAAGAAAGCATATACGACCCCATAATTTATATATATAATCTTGATCATTATAAACATTAGCATTCTGTATAATCGAGACCAGCTCAGAGAAAAATATATATTATAACCCCTCGTATGCAATATAAATTTCAGACTGGAATAAAATTTTGTATGTGCTTAAGCAGACTCATTTAAATTTAAATTTTACCGCACCTATTTACAAATCCATTTTTCATGAACCAGCTGAATTGCCAAAGACTTTTCAATGTACGTTTTCTAATTACGACTATACATTTCAACACAACTCGGTCAAAAGTATAAGTTTGGGATATCTTAGAAAACAAATACAATAACTCTACTTTCGGTTGATCGATCCTGACGACGATACAAAATCCAACGTTTAATTTAGATAGCTTAAAGGCTGAGAAACGACATATCTTTTGATGCTCACTGAATGGAGTCTAAGGTGTGTCCTGTGTGCTTTACATATTTTGTTTAAAAATACATTTTGCGTGGACATAATAATTATATGACTGTATGCGAATTCACTTTCAAGATCGGAGAAGAGGATATTTCATAGTCTGGCACTCCCAAGTAAGGCCTCCCTGTGGCACACCCAAAGCACACCCGCAGCTGCAGCAGTAAAAAGTTCGTCGAACACATATGTACACACAAATATGCACATAAATATACACTCACACACACACAGAAGTAGACTGGCATAAGCCCACTGCTGGCTGACGAGGAAGGGGCCCAGACGCACTGAAAGTCGGATAGACAAAATCCAACAATCCCCTGTAATAGTGAAGGCAGGAAAACATGGACAGCCATGCTGAAGGACGGTCATATCACGGACGGGTGCGGGTTGAGGGGCGTGCGGTTTATTAAAAGTGTATAAGCAGTCTGCATCGTTGGCTGGCTTACCTGGCTGGCTAGCTGGCTGGCTGGCTGGCTTACCTGGCTGACTTACCTGGCCGTCAGGCATAGCTGGCTGGGTATATGACTTGCTGCTGCTGGTCCATTGTCGTGAAGCAGATTAGTTTGCCATCGGGTTCAACTTTATTTGCAACACATTTTTTCATTCTAGTTGAATGCAACCATGGCTAGTTGCAGCCGCAGCAGCAGCCGCAGTTGCAGCAACAGCCGTGCAAAGCTGCAAACAAAAGTTGTTGCTCAGCTATCAAAAAGCGGCTGCTGCATTTTTCGCATGCGAAGTCAGCCTAAAAATTGAACAACGCCCAAAATCTTGTTTAACAGCAGAGCGAACTCACGATTTTTGGGGCGATCACAACGCAGACCAGACCAGAAATAAACTACGTACCGTGCCACAAGGAAGGACATTCATCGTACAGGGCAACAACATCCAGCGATGAAGTCGAAGTTTATACACCCTTCACTAAATGCATGATTGCTGCGAGCAACTTAATTTAATGTTATTATGCTGCATCTGGCAAACAACATAATCCCTTTTACTAAACACCCAAGCTGTGTAACAATAATCGCCTTATATGAATCGCGTAAACTTCTAACTTGTGCATGCTCCTTATGTCTAAAGATGTTAAAATCGGAGGGCAAGCAAAAACTTCCTTCAATTTCGAACGAAAGATGAAAGGGTATTTTCACGCATATGAAGCAAGCATAATGAAGCACGAATAAGCAATTTGAGCAGTGTAGTTTCATAGAAGTTTTCAACATTTGTAGCAATTGTTTTGAAAAACGTTCTTTCAATTATTCCAGCTACATTGGAATCTAATCAATATTTTGTTTACTCCAGAATTATTCGGTGCTTTTTCATATTGCAACAAATAAGATAATGATTTACTGCATATTGTTCTAAATTTAATTATGTCATATTGCAATCAGATTATGAATCTTGAAAGAAATTAAGGTATTACGTTTATTAAAATTCTGCAATCTCTTCATGTTTAAAGAAGTGAAAAGGGGCAAAGGAAAAAGCCTTGAAATAAGAGGAAGAGATCAACGAGTATTTTCATGCATAGGAAACATGAACAAATCAATTTAGCACTATACTCCACGTCAGGGAATTCTTTAACAATTTGTAATAGTTAGTGTTCTGAAATCGTTCCTTAAATTATTTCATTTGTATCAGAAACTAATCAATATTTTTATGTTTCTAGTTAAGGAACATTTTATCATATTGGAACATTAAATATAACGATTTTCACTACAATGTTGAGTATGCAAGTATTTTCCCGTTGTTAAGTATAAAACTTTTCATTCGATCAAGAAAAGTAAACCACTTAAATACCAAGGAAAATCATGTTGCCCCTCAAAAACCGAGTTACTGAATTTACCCCAGTGATAAAGTGAGAACAGTGTCTTATTGTATATTACAAAATAAAAGTGGTCGACACCCTTACGAGTCTTTCGTGATTAAGGAACAATATGCGGAGATAATTCGGTTGATCTGCTTCTGTCAAAGAACTGAGGAAAATGTTGTCTCCCCTAGAAGATTTTGTATATTTTAAAACTATATGAAGGCCCATCTGTGATACATATATGTATATTTATATATTTATAAAACTCAATATTACATTTTGCAATATATTTTAATATGTCTAGCCAGGCCCCGACTTGAAACAAGCTGGATTTTAAAATTCAAACCCGTTACCGTTATTAGGATGCAACTGCATCTCATTTTATTATTTATTATATTATGATATAATCAAAAAAATAAAATAAACGAGTTAAATATCATAAATATCATGTTAGCAGTTTCCTCGCCGGATGTATCTTGAAGTATAAATTTTATAGTGATTGCAGCTCTTGGATACGCAAACCGAATCTCTGAGAGATTACTCAGAACACCTTGTGCTGAGCAGTGAGCATGAACTTGGCCGTATGTTCAGAGGAAAGTACATCAGCAATCTGTTGGCACACAAGGCTAATGCGAAACGAGAAAAGATAACAATCCAACAAATTTCGAAAAAGTAATTTCTATAAAGGTTAGAGTCTAGGAAAAACTATAAAAATCTTGATTAATTCCTTTTTTAATTTTATTTCACTCGAATTTTTTCTACATCCTGTATCCATTCAAATGTTTACCTTAAAATTTTACAAATTAAGTAACATTTATTTCTTTTAATTTAATCTGTACACATGATACAGAAATGCCATCGACCCAATCTCAGTTTCAATAGTTTGCAAGAAGTATACTTTGCTTTTACACTCCAATTCAGTTCGTACCCAAGTATATTTGTTGCGATCTATACATATGCATAACTCTTATTTCCTAATAATAATCACTGATTCTTTCTGAACACTAGAATTAATCGAGCAAAATTCGCTTACCGATCCAGGTAAATAAACTTTCCATTGATTATGGACTGCTGACGGGTTCTGCAAGTAAGCAAGTATGCAAAAGTTTATAAAGGCATTTAAAGAGGCGAGGCTGAGAGCATATTTTATTTTTATAATTTTACACTCTCAAAGTTATGCAAAAATGTATCGCACATATTATTGAACGAAGTTCTATGTAGTTTATTAGTATCAAAACTATGCATGGTATTCGAACATATATATTCAATAGCTTATATATTTTATTTTTGCTTAGATTAATGCAGAGTATTATAATAGCTTAGATCGTTGTTCTGATGGGTTCTGAAATTTCTGCATCGGCATGTGTCATAAGTATAGGCATAACTTTTTAAATATTTTTTTTTACTACTTTTTTACGATTTCATTTGATTTGATACATTTTATGAGCCTGATATACGAAAGATACAATTTCTTTTATTTTTGGTATACCTTTTGAGATACCTATTTACAAACTATGGTAATATGAAATATGCACGATTTATATTTGCCTATTTTCAGAACTATGTAAAAACACAAAATACACAGGAAAAGAAAATAAAGAGAATATATCAATAAAATACCTATCAGTATAGAATTTCTCGTCAGATAGCATACAGAATAAAAAAATAGGATAATTTCCCAAACATGAATATCATTAAACTAAGCTTATTTATTGGCTTCGATGCTTCGACTGCTAATGGGTTCATGTCGACAATCAAAGTTTTGCGAAAATACAATTTGAACTGAGATCTTGGAGAGGCTAGGCTGCCTGGCGTCAGCACCACTACAACTACAATCACAACAGCAGTTTGTAATCCGGCTGGCGTTTTTTTTTATTTTCGTATGTGTGTTAAGAGAAATTTAACCAAATGGCACAAATATTGTGTGATACAATTGTTGCGCAATAGTGCCGCAGTCTAAAAACCAGTGAACGCGGAAAAGTTGCTGACAGGGACTGGGGACTTGGAACTGGGAACGAGACTGAGTCTGAGACTGAGACTGAATCGGAGACTGGGACTGAGACTGGGACTGCGACTGCGAGTCGTACTGAGACTCGCGACTTACTTGCGAATGCTCACTCGTTAGTATGTAATACTGGAGCCAGTCTAAGCCAAATGCGGGCCAAACATAATATTGCAACATACTTGGCCGTAAATTTAAACGACGTAGCGCCAAATACGAGGGTGCGAGGGTGGCCAAAGCTGGCTAGCCCCGCCTCAAGTCGACTCTATCCAAATCGACTGACATAACTGGTCATTCGCTTGTTGTTGCTTGTTGCATGCTGCAGTTAAGGACACGACGCTGCAGCTGCATAAACTGGAAATTCGCGAATGCAGCTAGCAACTGGCAGGCCAGACACTCCGACAGTGCGGCGGACAAAACCGGATTCGCAATAAGTTCGAGTTTGAAGTTTGAGCAGCATCAAACGAGCAACAAATGCAGATGCAGCGACTGCAGCATCGGCTGCAGATACAGTTGCTATTTTCATCCATTTGCTGACTGGATGGATGGATGAAGGCAGCGTGGCGCGTTCGAGTTGAGGGCCAATACACCATATATATTCACCATATGGTACCTTATCCATTGTACATGACTTTGAGTACATCCATATGATTTATAGAACAACTAAATATAATTTCCTTATACGAGAAGTTTTTTTTATTTTCCCAATTTATTTTGACATTATTTTTAACAGAATTTAATTTTTTAGAATTTAATATAGGAATTGTACATATATTAATCCATGTGTGAACTTGTCTTCATCAAATTATCAGTGCCAATTAGAAGAAAAAAAATCGCCCTAAAAAGCTTTTGCAAGTAAATTAATAAAAATTAGAGATTCTTTTTTCTACTTTTCATAAATATTTTGTATTAATTCCAAATATATTTTTAATAAGCGTATAAAACGTAGAAATACAAATCGCCGATTGTTAGAAAATACACTTTCTAAAGTTTTGAAAAAATAAATGATAATTTATCTAAAATATTATTATTTGTGAAATTATAAACTATTTATGTTTAATAACAATGATATAAGTAACAAAAAAGCATTTCGAGAATTCTTCGAATTTTGAAATCCTTTTAATATATTTGGAAAAATGCTCCAGTGAATTAAGAAATGAAAGAAGTAAAATATCTTAACTATAAGATACTCATGCCTCCAGAAAGAATGGCGATTTTCTAGTTTCCACGATTTTTTTCCAATGATACTTAATGAAAATTAGTTTCAGCCTTTCACATTATAAAATCGTGGAGAATATATTAATATTTTTACTCTGTGCCTAAGGAAAAAAAGTAAAATGACTAAATCAGATGGACAACTTCACGATACTTTTTTTCTAGTGCCAAAAACAGATGAAAATAAGTTTTCTTCTTATTCGAGCTAATGATGCAAAATATCTACGTGTATAGTTGTTAGCCATGAAGTCTCAAAAGTGGAAACGCCCTAAAATTAAAATCATCCTAAAATAATTCCTGAATAAAAAAAATTTTTTTATAAATGCTTTTCTTAATTGCCAAAACTAGAAGGTTTTTTTTTATTCTGAATAATAAGGTGATTTAAAATTCAGTGCGAGTGTAATCACTTTAATACGTGCATAAATAGTTAAGCAAGAAACTTAAAAATGTTGCTATAGTTTCGATGGTATAATATATTTAAATATACTCGTATATATATAAGCAATGCGTTTAACTAAACCACACATAATACATACCGTTTCTAACAACAGCTTTTTGTATATTTGATTACAGCAATGGCTTCCAGCAGTAGCAACAGTTTTCACAGAAAAAGTCACCGCTTAACACATGTGCCGCAATGCGGTCTCAGAACTGCCGCAAGCAACACGAATGTAGCAAGAAGGCAAGAAGTAGAAGAAGAAGAATGCTACTATTATCAACCACCTACCTCCCAGCTGCAGCAAAAAAAACAACAACCACAGCAACAACAGCAATGCCGGCAACTATTGCAGTTTGTCCCATGGCTGAGCGCAATGACCGCATATCGATTGCTGACAATCAGCCTCCTAATTGGAATTCTGTGTCTACATCACGTTCACGGAGCAGATCCCAAATTCGACCCCTCAACGCGCATGAGGCTGGTGCTGGTGCCGGCCGACGCACAGGTCGGCTCTGTAATCTACAGATTGCGTGCCACTGATGAGGAGTTCGACTATCCACTGACCTTTGAGTTTATGGGCGATGCATCGTCGTCCACCGTCAAGGTGGAATCGCTTCCATGCACCAAGTACAATTCGGTCTGTCAGGCAAATGTTGTCTTACAGCGACGTCTTGAGCCGGGCCGCTACTATGACTTCCAAGTCTCTGTGAAGGACACAAATGGTGGCATGACCACGCAATTGTGTTCAATTACAGCGACCAATTTCAGCACACCTCATGACCTTATATTCCCACATAAGCCGGGCATTATCATGATACCTGAGGTGAGCTCCCAATTCAAAAGAATTTTAACTACCGTAAATTATTACTTATTTCAAATGCAAGAACCTGAATGATGAAAGCACTGACACTAAAACTCAACAATCAGGAAAAAAATCTCCCCAAAATCAAAGTCAACCTCTAATCTATAAACTTTTCTTAGTTTTCCTTTATGTATATTCTTTTTATCTTACCCTCGAAATTAGACAAATTTTTTCTACATTTTTTAAAATTGTATTATATAATTAAGAAATGCAAAAGCCATAATTTTTAATTTAATAAAATGTTTTCTGAGTGTACGGACGACAGCATATTCAGGCCACATAATTTCCAATATCATATTTTGTGTCAAATGATATTCAATTTAAAACTATTTCAACTTTTTCAAATTATACAATTAACTCGATTAAAATAAGTGTTTTACTTTTGCACACATTTTTAAAAATTAGTTTAGTAGGATTCACAAATTTTAGGGCTGGCGCAGAAAATAAATCGAATGATTCTAAAACACAAAACTGAGATCAAACTTTGTTCATTATGAAAATATTTATATTTTATCTTACGTATATCTATACCCGATTTTAATGAGAGTTCATCAATAAATGTGAACTCAATTAGAAGGATATAACTTTCAAATTGAGCTATCGGCAATCGATTTTTATCGATATTCTCGAAATACGAAGTTATCCAAGTGCGAAAGAAATAAACTTGATCAATATGTTACGGTATACGAAAACCTACATTGTCTCTATTCTCTGAGATCGTGTTTATACAGACGGACAGACTAGATTAACTCTGAAGCCAACGTTGAATGCTCTATGCAAGGGTAATTGCAATAAAAGTATGAAAACATAAAAGCCAAAAGTTAAAGAAATAATACACACAATAGTATACAACTCCTTCAACAATAGCGATAGTGTAGATATATTTCAACTCTTTTGTTTTGGCAAATTCCATGCTGCATTAATGAAACAAACATTTATAGAATGTTAGCGTGATACTGTGACAAAATTACTTTGTTTATTTGGCCATGTCTTAGCATTGGTTTTGTTTTGTGTGGAGTATTCAAACAAAAAGCAATTTACTTATAAATCGCTGAAGCTCTTGGTTTACAAATAATGTTAACGCTTCTGAAATGCTTACTTTAAAAATTGAAAAAAATGTTGATGAAATACTCAGCAACATTTGCCAAATTAACCAAAATCTGCACTCGCCATTAAGTATTTTTTTTTCAAAATGATGCCTTTTTTTCAACGTACAGCGTATTTTAAAAAATCAAATAATTTCCTTTTATTACTTTGTTTTACTCTTTTTAAAGGATGCAAAGCGAGGCTCAGAACTCGATTATGTTATTGCCCGGAAAAACCCACTGTTTCAAAAACCAGTCTACCTCGAGTTATGGGTGAGTTATATACGAAACACATTTAAGCAAACTACTATGTGGATTTCAACTTTAGGGTTCGCCATTATTTGCTATAAGACAAAAGATAATATCTGCCGAGACAACGGAAGGCACCGTTTTCCTTTTGGGGCCATTGGATTTTGAGAAGCAGGCAATGTACCACTTGACCATTCTGGCCAATGTACGTCTGGATGAGTAATTTGAATGATTATTATATGTACACCCTAATGCATATTCGATTTTAGGATGCATATGCTGAGCCTGGACAAGATGGACGCAATATCGCAGGCATGGAGATTGTTGTCATAGTGCAGGATGTGCAAGATCAGCCACCTGTTTTTACTTTGGCACCACCGGTTACAAAATTACCACCCGGTATACTATCAGGCGACAAGGTGTTTTATTTCTTTAAGTCAATTATAAAACATAACCTTATAACTATCAATGACATTCAAAGATATTGCAAGTACATGCAGAGGACGGAGATAAAGGAAGCCCGCGGGAAGTACGATATGGCTTAGTTTCTGAAAACAACCCGTTTACCTCATTTTTTGACATCAACGATACCAGCGGTAAGTGCAATCTATTAATCACACTATGCAACAAATGAAAATAACGAATAGAAATAGAAACCAATAAAAATGCTATTTTAGCCACATCGCAGATTACAAACTTACAATACTTAAAAGTAGTTAAAAAAAAACAGTTTCAATGAAGCTCTCGAAAATTAAAAATTTTTCATTTTTAGAATAAACCCTTTTGGCTTATACCTAAATATATCTCTTGAGAGACACATGTTTCATATGTGTCAAACTTGTAGCTAAATATACAAATAATTTAATTTATAAATATGTAATTCTATAATAGATAAAGACTTTTTAATTTCGATTTTCTTTTTATATGTAAAAATGTTATGAATTTTCTTAAGGAATTTTTTAAAATAAGTTGTGCATTTCTCTATTCTATAGATTTAAAATTATAGAAATACATTTTGTAGTGCTGCCTTTTGCTAGAGTAAAATGTAGTTTAGCTTAAAATTAACCTCGAAAAAATGTTTTTTATGGATTAACTTCTAGTGAACACGTATTATAATTTTATTAATTCTCATTCTTTCATTCGAGTCAATAACTTTAAACAAAGATGGGTTGTGTACGAAATATGAAGTATTTTGGTAAATGCAATACTTTAAAATACGCCAAAGTGAATATACATAGAACCAATTTTGACTATTACTAAAAAGCATAACGAGCCTAACAATAACAAAAAAAAAATGTACTACTTTTGTGTTCCTATGCTGAGAATTAACACAAAAGAACCGGAATTAAGCCTGAGGGACAGACAAATATAATACATACCATACGTACGTATAATATATGTTATGTTCTATATATGGATATGCCATATTCTGCATTTTACATACAAATGTATTGTAAACACTTTTTTCATGCACTTTTTTTATCGATTTTATGTGTAGACTGACTGCAGCACAGAGTATAAAAAACAACAATGCAACATCAAAAAGATTTTAACATAGTTACTACTCGCAATCAGAGAGACCAGCCACAATCCGGTCCATCGTTAGACTCGTTAGATGCCCGAGCTCATCTTATATGTATGTACGAGTATGTATATATGTATATATATGTTCGAGTGTGTATGTATGTTACGAATAAGTTCTGGAAGTGCAATGTAGCTCTTGTCTCCGCAAGGTTTTTGCTCTTCGCTCTTCGTAGTCACAATCAAGTCACAATAATTGCGTTTGAGCTTCCTTGTTTCGTGTTTCTCTGGTTCATTGCCAGTTTTTGATGGCAATGACTCTGTCCCAGGCAGAAATTGTACTTGCTGTAGACGAGAGCTCGAAAAAATTCGTGACTTTGCCCAACTGGATCTTTGGCATGTGTTAAGGGGCATTGTGGTAGGCTAACTTTTGAGTTCGTCTTCTTTCACAAAAATCGGCAGCATTCTTGATGCATCGCCATTGAGTTAAGCCCCAAAACAAACAAATACATACAATATCCATCTTTTATGTCGCTAATAATATACATAAATGGACATACACATATAAAGAAGTTCACGCAAGTCAGACGATATATGTACGCAATACGGGCTTCAATACCCAAAAATGCATCTGAACATTAAAATAAAAAGTAATTGCTACTTGAAAAATCGAAAAGCACACATAAGTTAACATTATTTATTATATTCGAATTTCAAGTTTTATTGTTTTTATAGTTATTTTTAAATTGTTCTTCAATTCATAACTAAATTTGTGTAATTTATAGCTTCTTCTTTATTGTTAATTTTAATATTCAAGTTTTACGTGGATCTGTTTTGCCAGTGTAGAAAGCTTCGGCTTGCCGAGAACCGATTTATTTCTTGTTTAATATGCATTACTTAGTTTAATGTGTTCATAAGATGAATACAGGTGCAAAATAAAGTAAATAAAAAAAAAGAAGTTTCCCAAGCCTTCTCATAATTACTTTTTGTTTTCGTTGTCTCTTGACGAGGCAGCCAGCCTTAAGCAAAAACTAAAATGAGAACATAAACGGCATACCTCTATTAGCATGTGAGGCGTCTCTCATTATTCCCTCGCAGAGTATTATAATATTGTCGTCAAGTACCTAAGGAGACATCCGCCACCCCATAAAGTATTTTTTTTTTTTTTTTGCTTATTCCTTTACTTGTGAATAACTTTTCCCATGGCTGTCCATTTGAATCTTATATGCCTTTGGGTGTTTAGGGTGTTTTTTTTAAGAAACATGCCACACAAAATACTCAATGCATATATCTGAAGGCAACAGGTTTACAGTAAAAATAATCACAAGTAGACCATAATCTTGTAAATTTGATTTTAATTTTAATTATGATTGCATCGCATTGCAGGTGAAATCTTCTTAAAGCGACCGATCGAAGACATTGCGGCCATCACGCACGTGGGCGATCCCGTCTTGCTCACCGTAATTGCGGAAGAAGTTAAGATTGGTCGTGACGAACCTCCAGCCATGGCTTCCACGGTGCAATTGGCGTTCTTTCTGCCGGATCGTACCAATTCACCGCCCTATTTCGAGAATGATCAGTAAGTATATACAGTAAGCAAAGGACGAGCGAGTAAGCCACAAATGAAAAGAATACCCTTTCCGAACTATCCTTAGTAATTTAAAATACATTTTGCACTATTCTTGTGTTGGATGCTTTTCAAGTTTTAGTTTGAGTTTATTCTTAAGTTTATTCTTCTTACCATTTACACGAAAGCGCCTGGCAATGATTGTTGTTTTCGCTTAGGTTTTTAGCCACGACTGATTTAACTGGCAGAAGACGATTAAGTGAGATTTAACAGAAATTAATTTTCTCAATATGGCTAGAACTAAGATTTTCTAGTGTGTTAAAAAAAGTTGGAAGTAAATGCGAAAAATTAAATCAGTATATTTGCTTCAGTTCTTAAAATTAGAAAGACTTTCTCTTAGCTTAAAGTAATATTGACTTTTATTCCAAAATATATTTCGAATAAACTATGAAAAGTAGAAATGAAAACATTTATTTAAGAAAACAAGAAGATGTTGTAAAATGCATAAGCAAATAATAAAATTAGCAGTCTCGGTTTCTATGTTAGGGCCTTGATTTAGTTTTCCTTTTAAGTTTTTAATGGCAAATTATATGAGTTTATAAGCTATCTAAAATATTGTATATATGAAATCTTTAATACTATTTTTAATAATAATTTATATAGCAAAAATGCTAATGTAAGAATTCTGTGAACATATATAAAAAACAATGGAATTATAAGCCATTTTCAAAATTTAAAAAAAAAATCACTAAAATTGTGATTTTCCAAATCTCAAGACATTCAATTTATTTATTTTTTTCGACTCAAAATGCAAAAAATTGTGTGCTTTAAAACTGTTATTGTATGGTATGAACACGAAATCAGGTCATTATTAATCGCCATTAATTCAAATTATGCGCAGTGGGCCAGAGCTAAGAACAGGGTATCTAATAGAGGTCTACATGACTATATTTATTTTTAATTAGTGTACACTTTTCTTGCTGCACAGTGGCCCCATAGAATCCAAAGGGAGAGAGTAAAAAATGAAATGACAGAATGGGTACAGTAGTGTCCAATACAAGGAGAGAGCTGCTGTCAAAATAAAGAAAACAAGATTGTCGCAATGACTTTGACTGATGAATTAACATACATTTTATGTGTGTTAGAAATGGCGTACGTATTAATAATGATTTTACCTTACTTCTTTCTTATTCATTGCTCTCACGCTCTCCAAAGTTTTTCCTCATTACTCGCTGTATCAAAATATTGTACTCCAAATTTGCTGCACACTGTCGGAATAGATGGGTTCTTTAATATTCTGGTTATCAGTGGGAAAGACTCACTTAAAGTTTTAAATGTATTCATGCACATTGTTTTCAGAAAAAATTTCCAAATATATGAAAAAGATTTTCCTAAAATTAGAGAGCGAAGCCCTAAATCGACAATCCAAAAACTTTGGTGTTTTTTATTAATTTTTATTTATTAAAAAAAAATCATTTCTGAAATTGTGAACATAGTAGTGAAATCTTCTCTCAATATATAGAACAAAAACACTCTGGAAATTTGACAAATTTTTTCTAAATTTTAGAAAAATCCACACTGCAATTTGGTAATGCAAAGCACGGCTTTAAGAACACCACAACCGGAAGGTTCGAAATTTAGTTTCAAAATAATAAGTTAAGGAACCATTGTCGCCAAGAGTATGGCTAATTTTTTAAACCCAGGGCGATTTCTAGTCTGTGTCTTGTGTCCAATAAACCAATCGATTTGGAGCAATATTATTTATTTATAATCACACCCTAAGGACCACTTCAGTTGACAAGCCCAACTCGAACTGAGGCTCGAGTTGTTCTAAGGATTGTTATTTACTTAATGCTAATATATTGTTGACAATTTCTTTCCCCCCGTCTGTTCGAGTAGCTATGTCTCACGAGTGGATGAGAATGCCTCACAGGGTTCAGCACTGACGTTCATCGATCCGTATGTGCCACGGGTCTACGACGACGATACTGGAAAGAATGGAGTCTTTTCACTGACATTGCTTAACAACAATGGCACCTTTGAGATAAGCCCAAATGTGGCCGAACGCAGTGCATCCTTCCTAATCAGAGTGCGTGACAACTCCTGGTTGGACTACGAGCAACGGCACTCTGTGCAGTTCAATATACTTGCCCAGGAACTGGGTCCTGCCACAAATCTTTCGGCAATGGTCAATGTGACCGTTTATATCAATGACGTCAATGACAACTCACCGGTATTCGATCAGCCGGAATATACCGTGGAACTGCCAGAGAACATGACAGTCGGCACAAAGGTTGTCCAGGTGCATGCAAGTGACTTGGATTCGGGTCTGGGTGGCAAGGTGCGATACACTGCTATCTTAGGTTACCTGAACACGTCGCTCAATCTGAATGCGGAGAACGGTTCGATAACGGTGTCAACCGATAGTCATGGCTTCGATCGGGAAGTAATGCCCGAGTACCACTTATATGTGGAGGCACGGGACATGGACGGCAATGGCAATCGTGCCCAGGTGCCTCTAATTATCAGGCTAATCGATGTGAATGATGAGACGCCCATCTTTGAAAAAGATTTGTATGAATTTATACTGGCAGCCGATTTGACCAGTTTCACAACCAGTGCGATAATACATGCCACAGACAAGGATGCCACGGCCCCAAATAATGTTGTGCGCTACGAGCTCATACACGGTAATTACGAGAATAATTTTGTGCTCGACAAGGTAACGGGCGAGTTGACGGTGCGGCAAAAGATCCATCTTCGCTCCAAGAAGAGCGCCAGCATGCGAAGGCGCCGCGATGCACAGGACATGACCATTTCGGATACTGAAAGCGATCTATTCATACTAACCGCTCGGGCCTATGACTTGGGAGTGCCAGTCCGGTTTTCGACGACGAGTATACGCATCTATCCGCCGGAGAGTCGAAAGCGCATTGTCACATTTGTGGTGCCAGGAAGAAGCTTGGATAAGCGAAAGACAGAGGAGACTCTCTCAGCCATAACGGGTGGCAAGGTCTTCATTCACGAAATACGACCACTCAGACCGGAAGAGCCGGGTGCCAAGGACCTACTCGATGGAAATCCCAACATTAAGGAGCGCAGTGTGGTTACTGCAACGGTTCTTTATGACAGCTCATCTGTCGTGGACATCTCGCAGATACAACAGCGACTCTCGCAGCATAATAACTCCTATGCAATCATGCCACAAAACACGGCGGACTCAGACGTAAGCTATCTTATATATCAGCCTGATTCCACAATTACCAATATGCTCAACAATCACTATTTGATTTAAATAAAACCGCTGATTGCCTAAATATACCCTGAACCCATTAGAAATTGGTGAAAAAGGGTATAACACGTTGTGCAAGCGTATGTAACAGGCAGAAGAAAAGATCTTCGATGCCATAAAGTATATCCACAACAGAGTTTATATAGCAATTGTTATGATCGACTTATATACCGATAGGAATTTAGCTGATAGTTTAGTGAGATCTTCAACATACATATACATATTTTTTTGACTTTTCACTGCCTATGCAGCCATTAGAATTGAGAGCACTTCCTCAACTTTGAGTGCGCAACATTTTAAAAGAAAATTTAGCAATAAAACTAGAATATATATTACGTATATCGTAGTCGACCTCTTGTCTTACTTACCTTACCTTACTTATCTGTAACGCCTATTTCCAAAATTTAACATGTTGTTTCTAGTTTTTTATATGAATCGTTTAAAATGGGTAAATGGTTTTGTGCAAATTAACGTAACAGGCAGACCGAAGCATTTCCGATCCCATATACATATATATATATATATATATATATATATATATATATTAGACCAATGAAACAAATTTAATAGATAGAAATGATTTAATTTAAATTTTGCTTTTGTTTTTAAATTTTCACAAATCATTAAAAAAATTAAATTAATCAAATTACATTGGTATTTTAAGTGATACGTTTAAGATTCTTGATCGATACGAAAATCGATAAGCCATCGCAAATAATAATCGAATTTCTAAAATTCGCAGTATACTTTCCGAATTTTGAATGTATAGAATGTTACCCAGTATGGGAAAATACTTTACATACTGCAGATGCTCGAGAAAAATATGAAATGTTGGTAGTGGAATCAGGCTATTAATGAATTGTTTAACTAGCGACTAATGACGAGATTATCTTAATAGAATCTTACTCCCACGCAGACGCAGTACAAAGCTGAAAATAAGGTTTTGTTTTGGCTGCTCATCCTGCTGGCCACTCTGGTTGCTCTGACGATCCTGATTCTGCTGATGTGCTGCATATGCTCATGGTGTCCTCTGTATGGTGCAGCTACGTAAGTAACACGAGTGAGAATAACAATAATAGTTATTGTATCCTATGTATCCATCCCTTGCTTCTTGACTCGGTAACTTAGTCTCGGTATGTAACCGAATACAAGCCTCATTAAAACTTGTCTGATATAAATAATATTTACACGTGTTTAGATAACAAAAATACAAAAACAGATACTAATCAATAGTAACGAATTGAGATAATGGATGGGAAACACATCAACTACGTCTATATCGATGACTTAACGTTTTCATTCTTATATTTTGTTTAATATGGGTGGTCATTTCAAATTAAACTAAACTAAACTAAACTGAACCCGAGTCCATCACAAAGGGACGATATGATTATATTTCCCAAGATATGATTGCTCTAGAGTATCGTATACCAAAGACTAAGTAAAGAGTTCAATGTAGTGAGGAATCGAAATACCTCTTTAAAGCTCATATCATTTATCATTGCAACATTGAAACACCATTCATTTGATCTTTAATTCTTTATTCTTCTCTTGTAGCAAAAGAATAGTTAATATCAGTAGAACTGAAGACGATGTACATCTAGTGCATAGAGAAATGGCAAATGGAAAACAAACAAAATCTGTTCAGGTAGATTTTGATCTATTTCAAATAACACACAGTACCTAGAATTATGCATAGTAGAGAGCTGCAAGCACACTTAGAAAAATGCAAATTCGCACTTTTTGTATAAAATTTGTTCTTCTTTTTTTATTTGTCATTTATGTTACTTTCAAACATAACACTTACCCACAATTCACATTGGTTCTGAGCGCACATCCCATTTCCGAGTTTCTTTTAAGTATTATCCACCTCAGATAACTTTTTTTGAGGAACAAAAGTTTACATTTTGAAAAGTATACGCTTAATTTATAAATATTAAATACCGCAACTTTCAGGTCGCCGAATGGATGGGAAGACGAGAGGCCTGGTCAGCAGAGAAGCCATCAAATACGCGAACAAAGCCAACCCGCTGGGAGTTCCGGAATGGACATAAACAGCCAAACGAAAACTTAGAAATGGAGCACTCTGCTATTAATACCGATGGCGATGTTGTACGCCGTCCAGAATCCGCTGAATATCAGCAAAGACGCGTCCGCATTAAGTACGAATCTATATATACACTCAGAAAAAAATCGGCCTGCACTTTTGGAATTTTAGAAATAATTTCTTAACATCAGAAGGCATATTTCTTACAATTAGACTAGCTCTAAATCGACAATTCCGAAATAATAGTGTTTTTTTTTCTATTTTTTTAAAAATATAAAATATTTTTCTTAAAAATATAAAATGTTTCTAAAAAGTTGAACTGCAAACACTTAGTCATAGAACAAAATCCAAGCATTTATTTCTCTGCCCTACGCAGACTTCTGCGGAGACTTCTGATTTTCATTAACAAACAATGTTTCCATATTTACTCATTAATATATTGCAGTTGCATGATATTTAAGTTTCGTTTAGAATATTTAGAAGTCATCGTCTTTACACATATATTATTGTCCAAGATTTTTTACAGTCCATGTTTTTTTTTAAATTTTAGAAAAACCCACCATGAAATTAAGAAATGTTAACCCTGGTTTTTAGAAAGTCACTTCTAAGAATACATTGACTCCAAAAGTCTGACAAATTCTTAAAATTGAGGGCAAATTTTTTTCTGAGTGTATCGTTATGATATTGGACTTGATAATATGAACAATTTTTTTTAAACAGAAACAGCCACACAGCCAAAGAAGACCCACATCACAGTTTTCATAATTCTAGAACTAATTTAATAAACGACCGTGACGTTTACATTGAGGACGTAATGGACGATCGGCGTCTGGTGGAAATGAAGGAAAAACTGACGCGTACAACGGAGAATAGACAATTGGAGAATGCACGTTTCAAGAACTACGACAAGGATGCTCGACAGATTGACGACGACTCGATGAGAAGGCACGAAATAGATCGTGGCAGCGATGTTGACTTTGGCACTGCACACAACAGTCTCAAGAATAAACGAGAACTCTTCATAAAAGACGGCAATGTCGAGATTCTACAACTGATGACCAGGGACAAGACTCGCGACGGTGTTGCCTTGGACGATGATAATATTTACGTGAATGTGCCAATAAAGTCATCGACTAATCTTTCGCAGCCACAGCTGCTGATGGTGGACAATACGGGCAAGGAGATCCTGATGCGGCGATTCATTGAAGAGCAGCCAGACGGAAAGCAGATTATTCGGGAGCATTATCATATTGTGCCAGGTGCCACATACATTCAGTCAATGCCCAACGAAATACATCAGGAATCAACGCTAAAGGGCGATACGTTTCCCTTGGGTAAATCGGGACCAAATAGCATTGTCTACTCCCAAACGGAGCCGGAGGTGAAAGTCATTCACACCCAGTCCGTTCAGGGCGAAGAGGAACTAACTCAACAGCAGCCAGTTGTGGGAGAACATATGCTTAGCAACGAACTGGAGCACTCGCTGAAGCAACAGAATGCGCTCCTGAGACAGATCCTGCTCGAAAAGGAAAAACTCGAGACGAGATACACCCAGCACGAAATTGTCCTGGAGACGCAAAGTCTGCCGGGCCAATCGATGGCGATTGGAACACAAACCGATTGCGATGCTGGCACCCAAACCGAACCGACTGACGGCTATCTGGGCAGTTTGAATGCCCGGAGAGCCCGGAGCGAAAATGATGATTCAATGTCCGAGGATGAGTATAAATATGTACGCTTCAGTCCACCAAATAGTCCCAATGGTATGTACTGGATAAAGCGTCGTCGTCCCAAAAGGCAACCAAAACTCCGGGGCAGCTCACAGCCACGAAAAAGAATAGTTATGGTCGAGGAGGTGAAGCGCAAGATAAGGACACCCATACGGGAGGAGGAGGAGGTTAACGAGGTAAGGAAACGTGTGCCGCCCAGAAAACCACTACGGGAAACCAAAACGAGTATTCTACGGAAGCAGCTAAGCGATGAAAGCCGTAGAATCGACGGTGCTGCTCAACACAAGGAAACCAATGGAAAACACAACAAATCCGAAGCCATTAGCCGAGAGGTATTAATCGAAATATCCGATTCACTCGATGAATTCAGTAGTCCAAGAAGACAACATCGAACTCATCAGTACTACGAGAACATTGATGTTGAAGTCGATGAGAACAGCACCGAGTACTCAATTGACTCGGACGAGGGTGAAATTGTAATTAGGACAAATGTGAATCCATCTGGAAGAAATAGCTATGCTAAAAGGTCAAGCGAAACTGAGCAACCCCATGAAGTGCAGATGAAAACTGTATCCCACCAAAATAGAGGCATGAGCACCACTTCACCAACGGATATGCAACCTGATATACAACCCGAGGCTAGACCGAGATTATCACGTCGAGACAGTTCGAGACGTAGCCAAACCTCAACACGAATGCAAACGTCTTCGGAACCGCCAAACAGTCGTTATTCAAATTCCAAATACGAAATGACTCCAAGTGAATTTGACCGAAATCACGACAATATTTCCAGTGAAATAGAGGTTCGCAAAGATCCCTAAATCGCTATTATCAAAGCGAAACGGAACTGGGCGCTCACGATGAGCAAGCAAACGAACAGAAAACTGTGCCCAAGTACATGGAATGGTATTACAGTAAGAAGAAGACCCCCTCCTCGACGGAGTCATCCAAGTCGCACTTGTCACTAAAGAAGAAGAGTGCACCCGAGAAGCGTGTGTCGAAGACCCGTGCAAAGTCAAAACCGGAAGATTTAGCAACGCATGACGATGCGGGAAAATTCAAGCCGGAACCGGCTCCGCGAAAATCTCCGCCAAAAGGCAGTCGACTGCTGAAAGAGGATCGAGCCCTGAATAAGCAGCACAAGCCCAAAGTCGAGACTG
Source organism: Drosophila hawaiiensis (assembly GCA_037043685.1). Lineage (NCBI taxonomy): Eukaryota > Metazoa > Arthropoda > Insecta > Diptera > Drosophilidae > Drosophila > Drosophila hawaiiensis. The sequence continues at coordinate 1,968 of JBAMBA010000072.1, read as the reverse complement.
ACATCAATCATCCGCTCGTGCAGCATTCCGAGCACCGTTTCGAGCGTGAGAATGCACCGGAAGTGCCAACAGCTCCCACCAAATTGCCACACTACATGTATCCAGAGACACCGCCACATGCGACAGCAACGGAAAAGGATAAGGATCAGCAGAGGCACAAGCCGAAGCCGTCGCCTATCAAAGAGAACGAAGTCAAGTTAACAAAATCGAAAATAAATCTTTATATAGAAGATCCAAATGCTGCCATCACCCATCCACATCCACATCCACATCCCCATCCGCAGCCCCCATCGCAAGCCCAAAAGCAGTTGAATGCCTCAACCTTAGAGGATGACCACGACTCAGGTATTGCCATGAACTCCCTGATGAACAGCATGGGCCGTCGGAATCCCCTAGCTGAGAAGAAGAGCGTTTTTTCAATTGCTTACGATGATGTTAGCCGCGTCAAGAAAATACCATCGGGAGGAGAGTCTCCGCAATATTCATAAATGCCGGCAACTCAGAACGTTTAATTCGAATAACCAATATATGTGATAGCCTCTAAGGTTCGTTATATTTGAAGCAACTTGTATACAACGCCCCTAAAATACGACGCTAAATTAAGTCTATTAAGTCTTTCCTACGCATAAGGTATACGTCATAAGTATGTGGATAAGGAAATCGCAACTAGTTTTAGTGCAAACAGAATACATAAAATAAGTGTATTATTCAGTTACAATAAGTGTATTATTATTATTAGTTGTATTATGCTTTAAAACCATCCACAATCATTTTGTACTCATTAAAAGTTATATAATAAAAAAAGAAAAATATAACAAATATTTATAGATATATCTCATCTTGTAAATTGATTTCCTTAATTTGCATTCAATTTAAATACACATCGTATTATGTACTTATTCACTTATTAGACATATTTTTCATTACTTAACTGTGAAATTTGATTTAAATCTTTTGTTCCTATTTGTATACTCCCAACATAAAGTGATTGTATAGTTTATTTAAACATCTTAACACACTGCCATGCACTTAATTAGGAACATCTTCGTTCCCACTCAAAAGATACAAACTATGTTTACATCTATTGCAGAGATTATTGTATTCATGCCTCGAGGTATGGAACAGAGATTTCCAACCTTATTAAGTATAATTATATGTATATATTACATATATTCTTTATCAGCCATGTCTGCCCGTCTACATATGAGCATACACATATCACTGAAGATATTGCTCAAATATTAAGTTGTTAATACACAAAAATCTTTAAAAAAATATGACAAACAAGACTTTCATTACTATGTATGCAACTATCCAGTTCTTGAATTTACTTCTTCGTAGCAGCAAAAGCAATATAATTATTGAACTGTTATTGCTACTGCTGCGAATTTTGACGTGGCAATTGTGAAAGGCTGAAATGGATGCTCTTTCACAAAATCTCGCTCACGTCAAAATTCGCTAGCAGTAGCAATAACAGTTCAATAATTATATTGCTTTTGCTGCTACGAAGAAGTAAATTCAAGAACTGGATAGTTGCATACATAGTAATGAAAGTCTTGTTTGTCATATTTTTTTAAAGATTTTTGTGTATTAACAACTTAATATTTGAGCAATATCTTCAGTGATATGTGTATGCTCATATGTAGACGGGCAGACATGGCTGATAAAGAATATATATAATATATACATATAATTATACTTAATAAGGTTGGAAATCTCTGTTCCATACCTCGAGGCATGAATACAATAATCTCTGCAATAGATGTAAACATAGTTTGTATCTTTTGAGTGGGAACGAAGATGTTCCTAATTAAGTGCATGGCAGTGTGTTAAGATGTTTAAATAAACTATACAATCACTTTATGTTGGGAGTATACAAATAGGAACAAAAGATTTAAATCAAATTTCACAGTTAAGTAATGAAAAATATGTCTAATAAGTGAATAAGTACATAATACGATGTGTATT